>RQTK01000720.1:6524-39398 GCA_003991915.1 Elysia chlorotica
CTCTCTCCCTATAATACTCCCGTGAAAAGAGGCAGGGCTTATCTCGAGGAACGTGTGTATACCTTGCTTTCGATCAAGATATCACCTCTATGTCTTTCTCTCCACCCTCTCTATCCGACTCTTTCTCGCAATGTTTTCTTCTCCCTCTCTTACTATCTCTCTTTTTCATTCTCTATCTCTTTTTGCAATTTAGTGACACTGTGATACAGGTTTCTAGGAGGACTATCCCTGAAACCTCTACAGTTCCTCGAAAGGACAAACCCTGGTACGACTGCCGCTGCCGACTGGCGGTCCGAGCCAGGGAGTAGCCAGGGGGTTTTCTGGCCAAACATCACAACGGATATCACCAGAATTAGGGAAGAATGCACTCATTGCCACAGAGCGGCAAAGTCAAACCCAATGCAACCCCCATGTGATATTACACCACCAGACTACCCCTTCCAGAAAATCGGTGCTGATTACTTTTTTAACAATTCTGACTATGTTGTTATTGTGGACAGATACTCCTCCTGGCCGATGGTATACAGGTCTGAATCTGGCGCAGAAGGCCTCATCAAGCGCCTGCGAGAAACCTTTGTGACCTTTGGAGTACCAGAAGAAATCACCACTGACGGTGAACCAGAGTTTACTGCAGGAAAAACAAAGGAGTTTTTAAGTTCCGCGTGACATCTGTAGCGAATCCACATGGGAACTGTAGTAAAATCAGCAAAACGCATGCTGATGGACAACACAGGCCCCACCGGTTCCCTGGATGTCGACAAATTTCAAAAAGCAATGCTCATGTTCAGAAACACTATAGACCCAGAGACCAAGGCCTCTCCAGCCCTCATCTTATTCATCAAATTCCCATACCCATGGGTCGATACTGCCCCCACACCACGTGGACCGAGACCCTAGCTCACAGAGAGAAAGCTTTAGCCAAACGTCATGCCAGGGAGCATGAAAAGTGGTCCCAGCACACCCGGTTGCTGCAGCCATTAAAAGTTGGAGATCGGGTGAAAAACTGATAGACCTACAAACTCACGTTAATGAACAATCGTCCATCAAACGTTTATCTTAATTTGCATTATGCATAAACAATGCTACCGGTACCACATTTGTTTTTAGTTGAAGGTTTACTAAATAATTCTTGTTAATAGGGATAATTGATGCATTGGCCACCGATATGCTGCTGGCCTGCCATGCTTTACTCCCAATTAAAACTTTTGTTACTTTGCTTATTATGCATAGACAATGCTACAGCTTTTATTTGTTGAAATTATACTAAAAAATTCTTTTAATGGAAATGATCGATGCTGCTAGTCAAAAATGTTTACCCCAATAAGTACTCTTGTTAATTGACACGTGAGTCTTACTGCAGCAGCTCGATTGGCCCAACCTGTTTTGTTCTTGTTTTTCTAGTTTCCTTACCTCAACTTACATGGTGTTAATTTTGTCCTTACCTCTGATTCACTTATGACAGTTTGCACCTATGACCACACCATGTTTACTTGTTTTGTCATAGACCTTCAGTTTGATTATTCATGTTGAAGATGCACCGTACCGTTAGTTTTATTTCAGTTTTATTCGTACCCTTTAAAACTTCCCCCCAGGGATGGAGATAGACAGATATGATAACACTATTCTCTTTTTAATCTCTACTCAGCACATCCATCATCCTTTTCCACGTCACTCCACCACATTTGAACTAGAGGGGGGGGTGGGAACCTACTCTTTGATCATGTTCTTAATCCTCAACCATCCATGCTACATAACATTTGTAATTGTATTAAAAGTGTCCCATCTACTTCATTTTCACCAATGGCTAGTTACCCATGATCATCTGTACAATGTTGAGTTCAAATTGTTATTGTCATGTAGTGGAAAAGGATTTAATCCATCATCCTTTAAAGTAAATAAACGATCACTATCATCATACTGGAACCATTGTCCAAAGGAAGTTATTCATGCTTAACTAACTATGACCTGCAACAAACGCTGAGCATTGAAGGTGGACTGATCACTAAAGGGGAACGAGTGTTGATCCCAAAGTCACTTCGTAAAAAGATTTAAGACAAGCTCCATGCAGCCCAAATGGCTACTGAGAGCATGCTCCGGAGAGCAAGGAAAACAGTATTCTGGCCTGGTATGACAGCTGAAATAAAACAGATGGCAGACAATTGCACAGTCTGTCAAAAGACTAAACCACGCAATTAAAAAGAATCACTGAGGCAACATGCCAAAGGCGCATCACCATGGGAGAAAGTGGCTACGGACCTCTTTCACAGCAAAGGGCGTGATTATCTAGTCCTGGTGGATTACTTCTCAAATTTTATTGAAGTTGATTACTTACCACCTACAAAGCAGTCATCAGTAAACTAAAGTCTCATTGCGCCAGATATGGTATCCCAAAGATAGTGATATCAGACTGTGGAGCCCAATATACATCAAGTGAATTTGCAGAATTTGTCAAAGACTGGGGATTTGCGTACAAAACCTCATCACCAGGACACCATCAAGCAAATGGAAAAACTGAGTCAGCAGTTAAAATAATGAAAAACATGATGTTGCGTTGCTCCATGCAGTCCGAAGACTAATATGAAGCCCTGCTTGAGTTAAGGAGCATCCCCAGGCAAGGTGGTTTGACACCTGCAGAGTTGGTTTTCAAACAGCAACCAAGAACACTATTACCAAAAATAAACAAAAAGCAGCCTGTTCCTACCACAATACAAAAGCAAAATGACCGTGACTACAAAATCAAGAAATGTTTTGATAAAAGGGCAAGAGACATGGCAATACTCAAACCACACCAACCCATTATTATCAAAATCCAGAGAAGCCTAGCTGGCAAGCCGGAAGAATTAAAAACAAAGTCGGTGAGCGCTCATATGAAGAAGGAGAGAGTGGTGGCCAATACGTCAGAAACCGTGTGCACCTCCGACCAAAAACATCTCTATTCCAACTTAATCCTCGTGACACCGATGATGACCTCATCGCAGAACCAACTAGAACAAACCAAGACAACGGTGACAACCAAAGACCACGAAGTACAACAAAGACTGTTGCTGACAAGGAACTATCAACAAATCAACAACCAGAACAGCAGGCAACACAGAGCTCAACTGCAGCTCGCACACATGTTGAAACACAGCAAACATACACAACCAGAAGTGGCTGCACAGTCAAACCAAATCCAAAATACATCTAAAAGCGCACTCACAGATCTGAAGATCTGAAGTAGGGCAGAGACTTTCTTAGTTAAGTTTTATCTGTGTGTAGAACTTAGCACCAGCGGCACAACATACAGACGCATCACTTGTTACACCTAAGCATAGTCACACTTGCAAACTACACTAGCCAGTCACCAAACTAGTAGCTAGTACTAGTTAGCAAATCATAACAACCAAACCTTAAGTGTATATTTCATACTCATCATGGAAGACTATCCCTGGATTACTATTGCAGAGACAAGACTTTGAGATTTCGAGCCACAAGAGATTTTAAAGTATGATTTGACAATGAGGACTTTTTGTACTAGATTGAGTGAGAGAATTCATTCGCCTACTATAATCACAATTATTTTAGTTGGAGCAAAAAACTTAGTCCAGTTCCTATCAGATTTAAGATTACAAATTATCGGATTATCCGTTTGTTTTGGGTTTTTTTTGTTGGTTTTTTTTTTGTTTTTGTTTTTTTTTTGGTTTTGCCAATGAAAAAATGCGTGTCTCTGAGACCATAATAATACTCCAACAAACGCTGGATGTGACATACAATCAGACTTCAAGATTATATATGTTTGTCAATATCGATAAAACCAATATATTGGTTTTAAGGAAAAAGGGGCTACTTAAATAAATATGATAACTGGGTTTATGGAAATGCAGTACTAGACTTTAACTCTTACAAATATCTTGGAATAGAACTAAGTTATGGTATGAGCTTAACTAATTGTACTTCACTGATAGTAGGTGAGGCAAAACAAAAGTTATGAGTTCACAAAATGTCTGAGAGCTTTGACATCTATATATAATAAAATTTAGTGCTCATTGTGGGTTCCCCGCCTCGAATTTTGCCCATCTCCACAGAGGTACTCAATCACTTGAAAATTACTAAACATGTTTTTATGAACCACTATAAATCAGAATAGGGACATGCTGACCACCATTTTTTTTTAAAGGAATGTTTTATTAGACCTTTGATGTTATATAAAAATTAAATGTACCCCTCCCGCAAAGGCCAAACTGTATTATTTAGATCAATTTCTTTCCTCTTCCTTTTTGTAAAATTAGCGCGTTAAAAAAACAAACAAAAAAAAACGGTGTGCACTTTTACACTTGAGAGCGGTAATTCTAAAATGTTTATCACCGCAGACTTATCTAGTCACTTAAAAACAAACACAACCGACTCAGGAATAATCGAGAATCTAGATCTGAATTATTTGACCAGAAAGCATGACTCAAATGTATTATGAGCGAAATTTAATTGTGGAAGATCTAGATCAAGATTAGATCTATTATGATGGCAGGTTATAAAAAGACGCGTCGTTTAAGACAATCCAGATACTTAGCGGCAAATCTCAATCCAAATCAAATCCCCTCAATCACATCACTTGATCAACCATCCATATATAGGCTTATTGATATTGGCCGAAATCTAGATCTACGACTCAGGGAAAACAGACATAGATCTAGAGCTCCAAAACGTAGACCCACCTTCAGATCTGTTACACCACCACAAAAAGAAGATAGACCCACACGGGTTAGATCTATATCTATATCACCTCTAACGCACCACTAACTAAAAGACATGCCAATTATTGTGACGCAAAATTGTGTTTTAACTAAGTTACAGCCTATTCTCTCCTTCGCCAGTGAGCTATGGAGTTGTTGAGTTGGCTTAACGTCCAACATCAGCACTATATGGGCTATATTGTGGACGGGCTCCAAGACTGAAGTCTGACAATTTTATGTGCTGCCACACACGAGACAGGGCGGGGATGCCATGACTCCTGTCTCAGCCGGTCACAAACTGACACCGACCCAAACAGTCTCGAACCTGGACCTTTTGCGTCGGAAGCCGATGTTCTACTCCAGGGCCACGGTGCCCCCCGTGAGCTATGGAGTACTCGTGAGTTTCGAACAGTAAAGCAATTTGATACTAACACAATCAAACGTTTATAGCATAAATTAGAAGACGACGAATAAATGTAGTTACTTTTAAAAAAGAAACAAAACCAAATACATGTACAAGTGAAATATACAACAATTATATTATATATATATATTCAACTTAGCTTCTTTTCGGCCGCTGAGTGTTGAGCAGTCTATTGGGGCCTTCCAGAAAAACAGCACAAAGTTGTCTTTGAAGACATCACGGAATCTACAATGAAAGACAAAACATAATTATTAAGATTGAGTATTTATGGAAATAGTGGCGGTTGTGTTGGAAGAGTGGTGCTATCTGTGTTGGTAATGTTTGGGGTGGTGGCGGTGATAGTGTGGTGGTACATTTAGTAGTGTAATGCTGTCTGTGTTGCTGCCAATGTTAGTTATAGTGGTGGTGGTGGTGGTGGTAGAGTGGTGGCAGGGTGGTGGTAGTGTGGGGGTGGTAGTGTGGTGGTAGTGTGGTGGTAGTGTGGTGCTAGTGTGGTGCTAGTGTGGTGGTGGTGGTAATGTTGGCGGTAGTGCTGGTAGTGGTTGTACTGGTGGTAGTGGTATAAGTTGGTGGATGTATTTGGGGTGGTGGTATTGCTGGTGTTGGTATTGGTAGTGATGGCATTGGAGGCGGTGCTCGTGTGTTGGTGGAGGTGGTGATTGTTAATGTAGTGATGGTGGCGGGGTAATGGTGATGGTTGATAGTGATGGTAGCAAAGTTGATGCTTATCGTCCAACGTCAGCACTATATAGATAATATTGTGGACGGGCCCTGAGACTAACGTCTGACAAGTTTACGTGCTGCCACACAGAAACAGTGCAAGGATACCATGACTGTCTCAGCCAGTCACTTTAAACTGACACCGACCCAACCACCAGGGGTCGAGTCGCCAGAGCGGGGCTCGAACCATGGACCTCCAGCGTCGAAAGCCGATTTTCTACCCCAGGCCTTGATATCTCCTTGATATCCCCTAATAATGGTAGCAGTGGCATAGAGTAGACTTAGCTGTAGTAGACGCAGAAGGTAGCAGTAGCAGTAGGAGCAACAGCAGCAGCAACAGCAGCAGCAGCAGCAGCAGCAGCAGTAGGAGCAACAGCAGCAGCAGCAGGAGCAGCAGCAGCAGAAGCAACAGCAGCAGCAGGAGCAACAGCAGCAGCAACAGCAGCAGCAGCAATAGCAGCAGCAACAGCAGCAGCAGCAGCAGCAACATTTATATAACTATAGTTATCGGGAAGTTATAGGTGCTATCGGCGATCTAGATGAGTCGCCCTGCTTCGCGCTGTCATTGTGCAAGCTCATGTACAATTAATAATCAGAATTTAGAACCGTGTGACGTCCGATAGGATCCTCCTGGGGAACTAGGAAACTTGATTCCTACTAAGAACCTGCACGGCCTAGAATCTAGTCAAATTGAACAAAAATCACCTCGGATAAAAATTTGTTTTCAAGAAATAAATTTATAAAAGCAACTCTTCAAAAATCGTTAGCGTGAAATGGGAAGGATAATACTTCAAAAGTAGGAGACATCAAATCTGAGCATTGTTTTATTCCTAAAACGCCACATTATAGATCTACCTATTTTGTGTCCTCACCTGTTTTCGCTAGTCAGCATGGTCGGCAATATGGTTGGCCATGTGGTCTCTGGGAAATCTGTCTTTTAATTTTAATTTATCTCGCAAAAAAAAAATGGAGGGGAGAAAAACCTAGATCTAGATCAAGATCTAAGTTATTCTGCAGTGTTACTACTCCATTAAATTTGATTATAAGTACTCATTTATTAATAGTTTTAAAGACATCAATAAAATTTACAATTTGTCTTTCAATGACCAAAATGGCGTGGCCTTAACGTCTTGTTCTTGAGGCTGCACATAGGCCTAACAATGAAAACTGAGCGAGTAAAAATTGTAACACACCCACATGTGAGTTACCCATGTGTCGCTTATAAACTTCATTATAAGGCCCACTCTACTTTGAAAAACTGCAATGAATTTTGGTGTGCAAGCAGCTCATGACTTCAAGGCATCTCGAGGTCCTCGTGAGATACAGGCCAAGTCACCGTGTTGGCCAAAGTGTGAAGGTGAACACTGTTTTGCATAATAAGATTAACAGTGATCTGTCTTTATGAATTTTTATCGTAGTTAGAACAAATCGTCCCTGCTTCAAAATTCAAATTCAAATTCAAATTTATTCAGTCAATGTGTGTTACATCGAAAATATATAATGTTGAATGTGACATCTTCAAAAGAAATTACATTACAATAATAGTGAGACACCACAATGAAAATTAATAGAATTATACACAGACTACGCTTTAAAACTAGTTACATTATCTTTATATCACCAGTGCTTTTAATCTTATACAGCATAAGAAAGAATGTTTATAAATGCTAACATATAAACTAACACTATTGTATAAATGTACATTGTGAAAATAGCATTAGTTATACAGCTTTTTGTTGTTGTTGTTGTTGTTGTTGTTGTTGTTGTTGTTGTTGTTGTTGTTGTTGTTGTTGTTGTTGTTGTTGTTGTTGTTGTTGTTGTTGTTGTTGTTGTTGTTTAGCCGCCCTGTCATTAACCTTATCAAAATTATTTTATCTTGATTTCTATTGAGTATTAAGTAACTACATGTCTCTTACCCACAGTAAAAATTCGTGATCGGTCTTTATGAATTTTTATCGTAGTTAGAACAAATTGATACCCAAAATGTATTTTAGTTCAGCAGGCTATTTTACAAATCTATACTAGCCTTTACCTCGTATTGACTCCAAATAAAAAACACTGTTTTCTTACTTTAATGACTGTATCTGTTATTTTGGAAAGTCTTGTCACATTTCCTTACAAAGTTTATGTTTTCGAGTTTGTGAAAATAAAACAAAATTAAGTGAGTGTTCTGTCCAGACATGTCCATGTACCAATTGGAAGCGGTTTACATCATAAATGATATTAGAGGGTTATTTTATATGTCACAAAATACGTCACTTGCAAACATTTCCAAAGTGTCTAACTAGCTCATCAGAAATGCGAGCCAATCAGAAGCAGGTTTTCATTTCAACAACACGACTATACAGTGACATATTGGTGTTAAATTTTTTTAGGCAAGAAAGATTTTAGAAAATGAAAGAAAAATAGCACGCCCTCAAGGTATCCACGAATAGAAGAAAAAAAATAATAAAACCAATCACCTCCGGAACAAAGCCGTTTCTTCTGTTGTGCCTGTGACCGACTCTCCAACTGTCTGGTTTCCTTGTTTCATAATGGTGCCATTGGTATCTTGCAAACCTCCCTTTCAAATACCCCCCTCTCTCTCTCTCTCTCTCTCTCTCTCTCTCTCTCTCTCTCTCTCTCTCTCTCGCTCTCTCACATTCCAATTTTTATTTCCTCCCCCCATCCCTCTCTTAGAGAGAGAAAGATAGAGATAGTCGGATGGATAGATACAGTACAGGGACTTCTACAGGGAGATGGACAAAGGCAGGTGGAGGGGTGGTATCGCTGCTAAAAATTTTACGACGGTAATTTTTTTCGAAGTCTTAAACAATGATCATTCTATGATATATAATATGAAGGAGAAAGAGACTGCTCTTCCTGAACAATGTCTCTAATATGAAATAAGTTACCATCGGAGTCGCATCAGTAAAACCGTGTGGTGGTTTTTACTGACGGTACATATAGCATGGGAATTGAGGAACGCATTAACGGCATGGTAGTTCCACAAATAGCAGTTGGATCTAACCAAGACTACCCAAAATAACAAGCAAAGTCACTGCATTTACTGAGGTGGATACGTTACAGTAATCTATTCAGTTTAAATTAGTACTATAATTAGGAAAGAATGATACTCAGTGATTATTGTTTGTTCAGCCTACAAGCCTACAAAGCTAAGAATGTAAAGTGTCCTAACTGTGACGAATATTTTAAAGATAGAGCTCATTTTGGTTCTTATTGCAAATGTTTGTATAATTATCTCGGTGATCCTTCCTATTATTTTTGGAAGCTTCTGATCTAACCCAGAACCTTCAGATCCGAAGCCGCCCGCGTGTCAACTGAGGCACCTTACTTTAGACCTACGGTACATAGTTTATAGGCCTACAAAAGATTGTACAACAATATTATGTTGAAAAATTATGCCTCTAATTAAATTTGCAAACATAAACAATATCGTCGGCCTTAACAAATGCATGCTGAAATGTGGCAACCAACCTCTACTCCCTCGCTATGAAAGATCATCACGCAGTGGTAGACTTCTCTCACATAAAAAACGTAGGCCTACTGAGAGCTACAAGAATCCGCTTGTCCATACCGGTAGGCTACATCAGTTAGAGTAACGCGAGTATCATCTTCTAAGGTTTTTAATTGTGGCATAATTGCTATTATTATTTTTATATTTTTGTTCGGTGAAGACTATTCGATGTAAAATGTATGTACGTGTGTGTATGTGTGTTAGTGTGTACATGTGGGAATGTGTATATTCTTTTGTAAATAAAACTCTACGTGGGCTAGTAAAGTAATAGTATTACCCTATCTTATATTTTCTGTCTGTATTCGAGATTCAAGACCCAATGCGTATAAAGCATTCAGCCTCCATAAATTTGCGAGAGAATCATGAAAGCGACATCACCTTTCCATCAAATCAATGCTGAGGATCAGACCTCAAACTACCTGCTCACCAGTCAAGAATTCTGTTAATTGAACTTTTTTTGTATACCCATTCGTTTTGAAATGGCCATTTTGAAAATATTTTAATGAAATAGCAAATTTTGGTTCTAAATGCAAATGTTTGTATATTTCGGTGATCCTGCCTATCGTTTTTGGAAGCCTCGAATCTAATCCAAAACCTTCAGATCAGAAGCCGTGCGCTTGTCAACTGAGGCACCTTACTTTATGCCGACACAATTTATGGGCCTACAAAACATTGTACAACAATATTATTTTGAAAATGTGCCTCTTATTGAAATTAATTTTGAAACACATCCAATATCGTCGGCCTTATTCAGTGCATGCTAAAAGATGACAATCAACAGCTACTCCCTCGTTATGAAAGATCATCACGCAGTGGTAGAATCCTCTCATATAAAACACGTACTGAGAGATACAAAAATCCATTTGTCCCTTCGGGTAGGGAGCCTGCATCCGTTAGAGTGACGCGAGTATCATCTTCTAAGGTTTTTAATTGTGGCATTATTGATATTATTTTTTATACCCATTCGTTTTGAAATGGCCATTTTGAAAGCAGAGCGTTCGACTGATTTTTATTTTACTTGATACGTGTAATAACTTTGCGCAGATCATCTATTATATGCGTACACGAAAATATATAAATATGGGCATATTGCAAGTAGCCGAATGATCTGGAGATGGGACAACAGATTTAGAAGTTGCTAATTACTTTCAAGTTGTTGTAAATTACGCCCAGCTCATACATATTACAAATCATACGATATCTGTCCAAAAAACAACAACAGAAAAATAACAGCAACAACAACAACAAAAACAACAACAACAACAACAACAACAACAACAACAACAACAACTACAACAACAAAACGAAAAAGAAAAGAAAGAACAAAACATTACGTTGCATGCGCTGAGCCAGCAAGATGAAGTTCAAAACCAGTGACGAGTTGGTTTTTCATTACAATTTCCTGCAGCAGCCCTTTTTTACTCTTATTCAATAACTTATCGCTGTTATTGCTTTCACTGTGCGGATACATGTAAGGCCCACACAATGTAGTAGAAAATAGACAGGCTGACCTATTATAACCGCCATTGTCGAATAAAGGCCTATCTGTAGAGGGGAAGCAGCCTCCAGTTTATTTTGAGGCTCATTGGTGACCACCAAAGAGAAAGACATACGACCGGAAATAGCTATGTTCTTTCAGACAGATTTGTTATTGTACGAAAATAACAAGTGGATTTCGTCTTGAACCAGCAAAAATTAATGGGATTCAGGTACACAATTGTACATTTCTTGATCTTAACCACTAGATCGATCTGGATCTACATCTAGATCTAGATCTTACCTTAAATTAAAATGTTTTAGGAATATTTAGGCTACCTTGTTTTCTCCAGTTTCCAGCAGAAGGGTGTCACCAAAACAAAAATAGCCTACGGACTAGACTTTAGATCTAGATCTAGAATTCTATCAATGAAACAACCCTAAATCTATCTAGATCTAGATCTAGACAACTGAATGCACTTGGAACTCAACATGATGTAGGCCCTAGGCCTCTCATTTCCCCTCATTTTGTTTCATATTATTCAGTCTAATACTGCAGAGCAGAAATTGGTAACCGAGTACGAGTAAACAAAGTACTTACTCCAACCAAACCTGTCCACCAGGACGAGGCCTTGGACCTGTTCCTGCTACAAAAACACCTCTTGGCCAAGGCATAGAATCTAGCATTGTACTGGTATACATCTGTTCCAATGGTGTCACCCACGAAGGTTGGACCGGTACCTGTACCTGTACTGGACTACCGATTATCATGTATCTAATTCTGTGACGAACTCGACCAGTGTGCAACAGCAGAGCCTCCCTGCCTCTCGCTTCTTTTTTTCTCTCACTGGCTAGACCTACCGCTGAGGCAAATCATCCTTGGAATTATAATATGTAGTTAGTATTAAAGAATTGAGATGGAGAGAAAGGGGGGGGGTTAAAAGAAATGTAGAGAGAGAGAACTTTGCTATCATAATAATTTAATGATTTACCAAAGATGAATAGACTAATTTATTTATAAATATTAAATTATTATTCATAGTCCAAACCATAATCTAAAATTCCCGAGGAAAAATGAAGTTTGCCACATGCTGCGTTGATGCTGGAGTCAAGTGTTTATTCAACTATACATTGTAACACAATTATGAAGCCTTAGAATCAGAAGAATGTATATCTTCTAGATGTCTTTACACTGTAATACACAGTTTACGGCTAGCCAGTAGCAGACACAATGTCACCGAAAGATAGACTCCTTCCACACACACACAGACAAACACACTTTCTTCAACACCGTTACCATGTTTAATGTTACACCATTGCACTCTGGAATAGATGGATGTGATGCTGATCCGATGCAGCTACAGGTACATCAACATATGTTCTTTTTGCCCTGCTCTACAGTCTAGACCTACATGACTGTCACCACTGTGGAGTAGCCGACATGATTCTACCCTCTAGACTCTCATTAGATCATAGGTTCTAGATGGCTAGGCCTGTTCTTTAATTTAAATCTTATGATCTAGATCTATATTATCAGCAGGATGTAAATCTATATCTAGTCCTACTTTGGAGTTAATCATTTTTTGTTTACGTTTATTTCCAAACAGGCTTTACAACGGGAGGAGATGAAGAATGATCTGAGATGATTATCAAGACATCCATATGAAAAGATGGCAGATACTGGTAGTGGTATGCATTTAATATTCTGAAGACTACTTAAGGCTAGGCTACTAGAATCTAGATATCTAGAGAATTACTACTCTACAGTACTGAAATTTTTAAATATTGCATTTATAAGCTACGGGGAGTATATTTGACACTTCCATTCTACTTTTTAATGAAGAGTTTTATTGTTTTATCTAACAAAGATTGTTAAGATTTTTTTGTAAAGAAAACATCTTAAAAGGGTCTTTTCAGTTTTGTAGATCATTTACGTAGCTTTCCTTTTCTAATTACCATCGTATGGAATTATCATTCTTTTAATTTCTCTTCTTTCCAGTGGTCAAGCCAGGCTTGTCTTCAACCAGGCCTACAAGTCCAGGTATAAATTGTTCATAGACATTATAATATATGATTATATGTTTTAATAAGTTGGCAACTAATAATGTTAGTTTGAATTTATACTTACAATTATAAAAAAAAAAAAAGTGTAATCAGGAATTGATTTAGAATATTTAAAAATATAATTTGATGGTCTTCTGTCGTATGCGAAATGCCCAATAAAATAGTGAAATGATGATAACCTAAAATATTTTGATTTTTATCATTTCTTTTATGACCTAAAGACATATTGGTGGAGATGTATAGTTTACATATCCTTTACATAGACCAGTTTTGCTGCAAAGGCATGAATGAGCTCACCTCCTTGCTCACCATGGAAAGTCAAACCAAATCCATATCTCTCTATTCAGGGAATACAGTGTGTCTCTAAAGTGTGTTGTTTTGGTATTGCCATGTGTTTAAAGCGTTTTTTTTATTAATATTGTCATACATTTAGTTATGCGAGTTTCAATACTTCTGCTGGCACAGTTTCAGAGCATTCAGCATGTGAATCTGACTTGAATCTCTAACTGCCTAAATGCAACATTCACTTTGTTAGACTTCTCTCTTAAAGAATTGCTGCGAATTATTATGTACAATGCCGAGAGGCTGTTTGGATTTCTGATCTATTCCTTATTAATGTGGTATAAACAGCCATGATAAGAGCTATATATGTTGTGTTATAAGCCTTTTCAAGTTGACAAAGAATGGAAAATTTAGTTGACCAACAAATACATAGAGTTTACAAGTTAAAAAAAAAATTGTTTTCTTTAAATCTTTTTTATATTGTACAATTCCTGCAAAATTATCAATATAGCAGACAATGCGGGCCCCATCATTGAGGAGTCGCAGGAGTCTGAGGAATACCAGCAGGAGAATATTTAAAAATATAATTTGATGGTCTTCTGTCGTATGCGAAATGCCCAATAAAATAGTGAAATGATGATAACCTAAAATATTTTGATTTTTATCATTTCTTTTATGACCTAAAGACATATTGGTGGAGATGTATAGTTTACATATCCTTTACATAGACCAGTTTTGCTGCAAAGGCATGAATGAGCTCACCTCCTTGCTCACCATGGAAAGTCAAACCAAATCCATATCTCTCTATTCAGGGAACACAGTGCGTCTCTAAAGTGTGTTGTTTTGGTATTGCCATGTGTTTAAAGCGTTTTTTTATTAATATTGTCGTACATTTAGTTATGCGAGTTTCAATACTTCTGCTGGCACAGTTTCAGAGCATTCAGCATGTGAATCTGACATGAATCTCTAGCTGCCTAAATGCAACATTCACTTCATTAGACTTCTCTCTTAAAGTTAATAGTAAATACCATGTGTAACAAGCCATGTCTAAATTGTATACCTGTGTTCTTTTTTTTTTTTTTTTCAATTAGATCCATTTCCTGAATCGTTCAATTTTGGATTTTGATCCATAAATGCCGTTCGTTTACATTATCTAGATCTATATCCTCAATCTGCAGTGGGCTGGAAATTGAAATTAACCTCATTTCCGCCTGAATCCAATGAGGCTGCCCAAGTTGTCTTGGGAATTGCCGGAAATTGTTATGTACAATGCCGAGAGGCTGTTTGGATTTCTGATCTATTCCTTATTAATGTGGTATAAACAGCCATGATAAGAGCTATATATGTTGTGTTATAAGCCTTTTCAAGTTGACAAAGAATGGAAAATTTAGTTGACCAACAAATACATAGAGTTTACAAGTTTTAAAAAAAAATTGTTTTCTTTAAATCTTTTTATATTGTACAATTCCTGCAAAATTATCAATATAGCAGACAATGCGGGCCCCATCATTGAGGAGTCGCAGGAGTCTGAGGAGTACCAGCAGGATCTCCAGGTTGTTCTAGGGACAGCCTTTGGGGTCATCGCAGTAGTTGGCCTCATAGCTCTAGGTCTCCTCCTCTATCGTCTGTACAGGGTGCGCAGTGGCAGTCTCTCGTGTGAGTAGCAATTAACCATCTTGTTTATTATGTAAACAAAAAAATTATGTGGAATTTGTGATAAATGTGGTTAATAGTGTTAATTCAATCTTTGCTGTTTCCTTTCGATTTTTACATTATTGATTTTTTATGATAAATTAAAGATGTTGGATTATCATATGATTATGACCACATTTTTTTAAAT
Source organism: Elysia chlorotica (assembly GCA_003991915.1). Lineage (NCBI taxonomy): Eukaryota > Metazoa > Mollusca > Gastropoda > Plakobranchidae > Elysia > Elysia chlorotica. Next base: position 21,557 of record RQTK01000720.1, read on the forward strand.
AATACATTAATTCAATTGAGTCAGTCAAATGTGAAAGAATATTTACTCTATTTTTTTGTTGTTTGTTCCAAGAGTTATGAATTTTGAGAAAAACCTAAAATATGGTGATTTCATGAGCATTGCTGGTAAAATACTAGGAATCCATTGAGTTAGTAAGGTGTTAAACCATCACCACAACTCTGCATGATGATGGTGATTAATGATTTCTACCAGTATCACAACAGTCACATTTAGTTTCTTTTTTTTCTCCTCTATTTAAAAAACCCTTTTTTCATTTCTGTAATAAAAAAAAATTAAAAAATGTGAATCTACTTGTAAATGTGTAATCGTATCAAACACCAACCAATGAACAATTAGGAATGTGATTTTTTGGAAAATTTGAGCTCTGCTTTAGCTTTTATTTAGCTCATCATTCAATAATGGCCATATAGGTGTGAGTAATACTTAACTGTTTAACTTATTCTTTTATTGAATAACTTTTGGTGAAATCTGGTTCCCTATTTTCAAATGGAGGGAAAAATTGATTTATCTCTTCACTGTTCTCCCACCCATAAAACAGACAACCAAAATGATGATTTGAACCTGTTTGAAAGAGACCTGAGTCTTGGTAAGTCATATTTTGACTGTCTTGGTTTCTGTAAAAAAAAAAATTAGGAGGCTGATGCCCCTAAGAAAATGGTACTGAAAAGTTTTGCATCTAAAAATGTTGAACTTCTCTTGCCACTTGTTTTGGGGCAATTTGAGTTTTTTTTGTTGTTAGTTTTTTTTCCTACGATTTTGTGTAATTTATTTTTTAAACCTTTTTCAGTGGGCTAAGATGCAGAATTTAAAATTATAGTTTAATTTGAGACTCAAGCAGGAAAATAAATCCTCTTCATTTTTTGCTATCAAATTTGTCTTTTGGCTTGGTGGCAAATATTTACTAGTATCTATGTGTAAATATGAAATATTTGTATTTCAGTGTACAATTTGATTTGACTGTTACTGTATTCTTTTCTCAATTGAATTTTGTCAAAATTTCATTCAATGGGTGAAAACCTGAAATTAACATCAAATTTAGAAATCCTTACTATTCTGCACAAAGTTATTCTGAATGCTGTTGGTTCCAGATGTGGCTCACAAGTCGGAGGGCTACCCCCCACAGCCCACGGTTCTCATGCTGTACGCCCAGGACTGCCCCATCCACGAGCGTATGGTGGCCGCTCTGGCCAGCTTCCTCATGGAGGCGTGTGGCTGTGTGGTCAGCCTGGATCTTCTGGAGGAGGCGGAGCTTGCGCAGCGGGGGCTGGAGGACTGGTTGATTGACAGGCTGCAGGAGGCTGACTACATCCTCACTGTGTGCTCCTTGGGCGCTCGCCTGCGATGCTCCAAAAAACACCTGCGTTTTCAGAAATGGTCAGATCAGGTGGGAGGAAGAGGTCCTGGGGGAGACAAGTCGCTGTCGTCATCGCCGACTCTTCAGAAACTGAAGGATGAGAGGAAAAAAGAGGACGAGGAGGAGAAAGGCGGTGACATCAAACACAGGGAGAGAGGAGACGGCAAATTTGATGAACTGAGTGACCATGACAATGTGATCACTAGTCTCTCTGGTGCTATAACAGACTATTTTGCCATAGCCGTTGATTATGTCGCGGAGAAGATGAGGGTTGAGCAGCAGAAAGGGATGGGCCTAGCCAAGTTCATCAATGTTTACTTCGACTACTCAGCGCGATCAGATATTCCCCCTCAGCTGGAGATGGCGGCCCATTACTGCCTGATGAGGGAACTAAAACAACTGAGGCAGCATTTGATGGGGTCCCGGTGAGTATTCAGCCGATGCTGTATTAGTCGATCACCACTCACTAATGTTGAAATTCTAGTTATGTGCCTTTTTAAAATAATGTTTCCTATAAAATTTGTTTCAATGTGAATTTATGGAAAGAGGTACCACAAAAAAATCATAGCACAATTAACTTAAGAGGCACTTATGCAGCATCAACTGTGATGAATTGCATATTTCAAACAGTATACTAAGTGTTGGACTTGTGATGCATGTCAGATTCCTAATATAATAGTTTGCTGTGTAATGCATTGTATATACTTTTCCCTTAATTGGACTTTAAAAAAAATTTGTTTCACCTTCTTTTCTGCATTTATATGTTTTTAGTGGTCTAATCCCCTACTTCAATTTTCGTAGATATGTTCTCTGATGATCTGCTTTTGTGGTGTTGATTTTACTGCGTCTTGCATTCAAAACAATGTTGAGATTGATATGCACACAGGAATCTGCTTGATATCAACCACTTTGAGCTGGGTTTTTTTGTTTTTTAATGCTTTGTTTTCAGAATATTGGAAGTGTAACTATTCCACTGCTCAAAACTATTTTTTTATCTTTTCCATCTTATGGTTCCTGTTTGTCTTGTCTTCTTAGGCCCAACACATCTCAAAACTACGCAAGTGAGAGAGAAGAGGGAATCACCCTGGTTGGAGATGGCTCGGAAAAGAGTGAAGAGGGAGATAACTCACACTGCGACATCCTGCAGACAGAGACAGGGATGCTGCTCAGAGCCACACTAGAGCAGGCAAAATCTTTCTTTCAAGAAAACCCGACGTGGATGCAGGAGCAGATGGACAGAGCTTGCCCTCTCTCGCCCCACACACAGCCCTCAAAGCGCGATCAGATATTCCCCCTCAGCTGGAGATGGCGGCCCATTACTGCCTGATGAGGGAACTAAAACAACTGAGGCAGCATTTGATGGGGTCTCGGTGAGTATTCAGCCGATGCTGTATTAGTCTATCACCACTGACTTATATAGAAATTCTAGTCATGTGCCTTTAAAAAAAAAAATTTTTTTCAATAAAATTTGTTTCAATGTGAATTTATGAAAAGAGGTACCACAAAAAAAATCATCTTTTTATATCACAATTAGCTTAAGAGGCACTTATGCAGCATTAAATGTGATGAATTGCATATTTCAAACAGTATACTAAGTGTTGGACTGGTGATGCATGTCAGATTCCTAATATAATAGTTTGCTGTGTAATGAAAGAGAGATGCATTGTATATACTTTTCCCTTAATTGGACTTTTTTTTTTTTATTTGTTTCACCTGCTTTTCTGCATGTTATGTTTTTATTAGTCTAATCTCCTACCTTAATTTTCTTAGATGCTTTTGTGGTGTTGATTTTCTGGTTCTTTCATTCAAAACAATATTGAGATAGATATATGCACACAGGAATATGCTTGATATCAACCATTTTGGGCTCTGTTTTTGTTGTTGTTGCTTTGTATAGGAGTGTTATCTTTTCAATGGAATTGAAAGCTTCCTTGTGGATTTTTTGTTATACTTTGTGCTGAAAACTATTTCTTTTTCTTTTCCATCTTATGGTTACTGTTTGTCTTGTCTTCTCAGGCCCAACACATCTCAAAACTACGCAAGTGAGAGAGAAGAGGGAATCACCCTGGTCGGAGATGGCTCGGAAAAGAGTGAAGAGGGAGATAACTCACACTGCGACATCCTGCAGACAGAGACAGGGATGCTGCTCAGAGCCACACTAGAGCAGGCAAAATCTTTCTTTCAAGAAAACCCGACGTGGATGCAGGAGCAGATGGACAGAGCTTGCCCTCTCTCGCCTCACACACAGCCCTCACATTCATCCGGTTTCTTCAAAGGGGGGAGAGGGAAGAAGTGGCGGAGGAGAAGGAAGTATCACTGCTACAGACAGGAGGGAGATGACAGGAGGAGGAAGGAGGAAGTTCAGACTGTGAGAGAGTCAGTCAATGAGCCCCTTCTTGGTCTTCACGGTCAAAAGGAGATGGACGGTAGTCTGATCTCTGCTTCCTCGTCATTGATGTCCCCTAGAGGTCTCCACCCGAAACTTCAGACAGACAGATTGGCGATAACCACGGGAAAGAGGGAGGTGGACCATTATGGTAATGCCAATGCTGAAATAAGCAGGTCAGGCGACATGTTGCGAAATACCCTGCCCAGGTCTGGTAAAATGGCGGGTGGCATGAATGATGTCGGCACTGAGAAATTGGAAGGCTGGGTCAGCAACGAGCGATCTCTCGGGCTCGGTATGGACAGTCCCACCCCTCAAGGAATCTTCCTGAGCAGGCAAAACTCTCTGCCCTCCTCGCTGGCAAGCAGCCGTACCCCAGAAGTGTCGGCGATGATCGACACATTAGGTAGGGGATCGGCAGCGCCATCGCCCTCGTCCCTCCAGCCGACATCCAAGCTGTCATGCATGTCCAAGAGCGCTGACAGTTTTGTGATGAACCGAGACCTTCGAGAGTGGCACCCAATGGACCAGGAGGGGCTGCCCTGTCTCTACTGCAACAGCACGCAGCTGGACAGGGGCTGCACCAGATGTCGCCCAGGACACCTCGGCAACAGGAAAGGTCTGCCCGACTACGATATCGACCCAGGGTTTTCCTCGTCGGCCGAGGGTGTGCCTGTGCTACTACACAGCAGCTACAGAAACAACAGCAAGTCTCAAACAACAATCCTACAGGCAGAGGTGCACCAAGACTGGAGATTGGAGCAAGACTCGTCCAAAAATGTGCCTGACAACTGCTCTAGTGTGAGCCTTTGTAAGGCTAGTCTGAATTTTTCTAAAGGGGACGATCCAGCAGGCCAAAAGAGTAACGGGGTACCAGCTGAAAACCCACAGCATCCAAGTCCACCGCAGTGTTCAACAGGAAGTTTTAGGAGTCAGGAGCTCCCAGACTCTGACGTGAACAGACACAAGCCCCAAGAAGGCTCGCAGACGATGCGCCGCTGGGTCTCTGGAATTGTTCAGTCCCCCAAACAATGGCCCTCCGTGGAGGATTGCAAACGCCACAGCAACGGCATTAACCAGCCTGTCAGTGTGAGCTTTTCTTACCGGAACCACCAAACTCTTTCAGGGGGGTCCTCACTCTCCAGCCATGAGGATTCTGCCTCTGTATCCTCCTCGGACTCTGTGTCTGACGGAGACTCCCTGGAGCGTGACTTGCGCTCCATCCAGAAGATCTCATCATTCCATGATTTCGTCGTGTCCTCATCCTTTGTGGACAGCCACGGAACAACGTTTGTCTGCCCTGGGTCTTTCCCGTCGTCTCAGCCTCCACTGAAACTGTTGTCCAGTGCTCCTGCCACAAATTATCTTTCACATAATGTGTGAAGAATGTGGGCTCAAGTCATTGATATTATGATAAATTGTCAGGGAAAAGCATGGAAGTGTTGACATTTCATGTTTTTAGATAGTAAGCACAAAAAAAAGTTCCTGAGTTCTGTAAAGGTGACATTTTAATAAAAATGTTTAAAAAAAAATACAAACTGATAGAGATATTTTTCACAAATCCTAAAAGCTCTGAAAAGAACACAATATAAAGTTTAAGAACCAAATAATATATAGGAAAAGTGAAATATCCAACTTTCCTGCCTGTGTCTTAGGCTTTTTTTTTTTTTACACAAATGTTAATTCTTGCTTTCTCTTCATTATGTTTTATGTAGGGTGTAGCCATGGCAGCTGCCTCAAAAATTGTCTCAAACTTTTATAAAATTTGTTCTTACAATGTGCCGTTTTGTTTTTTCTTTTCCTGTTAATTTGTTTGCCTCATGTTCATAATGCTCAAAAAACATTTTCATTCATAGTAACTAATGTGGAATTTTGGTATTCTATTTAAAGTCTCTCTACTTTTTCCCTGGTGAAAAAAAAAGAGATGCATTGTCACTTGATTAGATACTTATATATTATAAAGTATGAAAAAAAAAGAGATGCATTGTCACTTTATTAGATAAAGTATTTAAGGTGCCTGTTGCTATAGTATACATGTGCACAATTTCTTAAGGGGCAATATTTACATTTGATGATTTCATTTAAAATTTTAGGCTGCCTATTGCTTTAGGTATAACAAAATAAAATCACAAATGGTTTTACAAAAGAATGCAGATTTCTGAAGATGTAACCAGCTAGTTTGAAACTGTCATATATGCAATACCTTTGGGTTAGTAAGTCGGTTTGAAAGAAGACCATGTATTTGTGAATGAACATTCTGTCAAAAAATTATCATGGTTTGGTCAGAAGTCTGTCATAAAAGTCTAATAATGTGTTTGGAAATCTAGCATAAAAGAAAGGTGATGGTTACATAATGTGAGGTGACATTAAAAAGGTTCCATCTACTCTTTTGATAAAAACTCAAAAGTTAGAATCAACTAGGCCATTAGTCCTCGTGTCTTTTTTTTTCAAAACAGGACTACCTGTCTGTAGTTTTTGTTTTGACGAATGTTCTGTACAGTTAAGACTGTTATCTATCATTTTACTAAAACTGCAAATTTAATGTCACCTCACGATAAATATCTCATGAAAATATGGTAGTGGATTGAGAAGTCTGTCATGAAACTATGATAATTTGTTCAGAAGTTTGGGTTTAAAAACTGCCATGTATGGTGATTGATTTGTCAGAAAATAACAGTATTCATTTTATGCTGTTTTTTTTTGTTTTTTTTTAATATATATAAATAATATCCTGGGAATTTATTTTCTTATGATATTAGATTCAATGGGAAAAAAAATCCATTCTTATCAAAATCGAATATATACCGCATCTGAAGGTTGTATGAAGGCCATTTACTTTAGTAAACTGAACACAAAAAGGAAAGCTTATGAAGCTTCTCATTTGAACACTTCATTTTTTTTTCATTTCTTTTCAAAACAAAAGAAACCTTTAAATGAAGTTGAATAGAAATGTGTGAGGCAAAGAATCAAAACATTATCTTCTCTTATAATAACGCTCAATCTTTCTTTTTGTTTATATACACTGTGAGTCCATACTTATTTGTTTCTTTGCCCTAATCCAGCTTTCTTCTGTCATTTTTATCATTTGGTTTAGATTGATTCTTCCTAGGTAAATCAATCTTTGTACCATATCTAATTTGAAAAAAAAAGTGTATTCTTCTTAGGAAGAATTTAATTTTTCACGGCTTGTTCTGGTCATGAACTTAAGTAAAATGATGATATAATCAATTAATTAAAATTACTAAATCCACTATGTATGGATATTGTGCTATCATGTCAAATGTATGAGGCTGATTTAAAGACATTCAAACGTTTACATAAGTAATTCTATTGAGATAAGAATAAATTTAACAAGATTTCTCTTGTTTCTGCAGGCGGACAAATTTGTATACAAATACACACAGATTCCAATCTGTTATATTTCTTTCTTCTTTCTTTTTTAAGAAATATAAATGTGTGGTGTTTTGCTTTTGTCTAATAAATATCAGATTAACAAAAAATAAAGTTTAATGATGTAACAGAGGCATTATTCATATTTGAACTGTTTTCTCTGGTAATTTTCAGAGTTGTATGTTTGTTGGAATTGTAGTTTTGTCTTTTTGACATCAAAAAATATTTTTATTTCTTACTCATAGACTGCCTTATATGGCCAACATGGATATCTGAATTTTTAAATTTTACTACTTTTCTTTCCTCTTTTTGACATAGCTGCATGTTTGTTTTTTTTTCCCCCAGAAACATTATGTTTATGTCATTAATTGTGTGTATTGTAATAATTGTTTTTGTTTGTGCGTATGAGCGTCATCTCAGAATCCATGTCCTGCCTGAGAATAATTTTTCTTTCCATTTCAATTTTTTGGGTAAGTTGGAAATTGTATGGCATTCATAAAACATAACTCAAACTGTGATAATTTCTTTTATCTATAATAAAATATTATGTTGCCATAGACAAACTGAGTTTTGTATAAAATTCATCAAAAAGCCAAGTTGTGATCTATTAAACCAACTTTTAAAAACAAGAACATGTTAGTTGTCTATCGATTGAAATGGCAGCGTCACCCATCTACTTAAGATATTTTTGTTTCTTTATTTCTTGAGAGCTCATGTGTAAATCACTAGGCTTCTGTTTCAAAATATGCCGGTATATTATTATTACATGCACATTAAACTATGTATATAATTTTGCAATATTTTGTTTTTATATTGATGGTTCTGCAATGATCTCCGAAAATATGAGATGTACATGTATACATTTTTAACATGATTCAGTTGACATTGCTTAAGTTAACTCTGTTAAGTGGATTTAGATCTCCATGAAAAAATTGCTTTAAACATGAAGGTATGTCAAAGAAAAAAATGACAAGCCCTTTTTTATAAACCAATATTTTTTTTAAACTGCCAATGTCCAAAAAATCCCCCCAAGAGAGAGTTGACTTAAGCAGTGTCCAAAGGACCATAATTATGAATTTGACATGTACATGTATTTTTTTTCTTTCTCTGTTTTCTTCTGTCTGTTTGGTATGGCTTTGATATTGTTTGTCACTGGCAAGATTTTTTAACTATTTTCTGTTTGTGAGTAAATATGTATATTTACTCGATACGAGTACAGTTATTTTGAAATAGTGGTTTAAATATGTAAATCTGCCCTGTGCATCATGCAAATTTTTTTTGTCAAAATCACACCCTGTTAATAGTATTGTCTTATTTTTACCTTTTCAATTGCTAATATTTAAGAATCAGCAAATTGTTTTGTTTTCTTTCAAAAAAGAATACATGTATAATACATGTATATTCATTTTGCATAAGAGTAGAATGCAATATCTCCCACATTGAAACATGCAATCTTTTGATGTTTGATATAGGCCAGTGCTTAGAGAGAAAAGTTAGAAAGAAAATGAATATTGTTCCTTTTTTATCGTTTCCATTTGTGATTTAACTCTGACATTTTTTTTATATATTTTTGTGGTGAATCTGAGTAAAAGAAAATCTCTTTTAAGGATACTTTTAAATTAAGTAGTGATATTCTCAAGCGCACTGCTAGCCTTTATTCATTATTAGTGTGGTTCCATAAAGGAGGAAAATAAATAAATTTTATACACTATTCTGATATCCACCAGGATTTAAGCACTTATGGCTTTAATGCCTAAATTTGAATATCAATGATCATTCTATAGTGTTTGGATATAACCAGTTCACTTTTTCACATGATTATTTTTACACTTACATGGGCACAACTATCTTCCGTTATTATTTGTGTTGCTTAAGTAATGGTAGGTCTCAAAGAAGAGTTTATACCTGCGGCAATCTTTTTTTGTTTGTTTTTTATTTACATTCTTTTGAAACCATTTCTTGGGTTCTTTTTAGATTTAAAAAAAAGGAAGCTATTTGGGACTAATAGCTTTTGGTTTTCAAATATTGTTTCTTACTTTTACTGTGGAAATATTTTAAAAAAATATTTAAACTGTCTAGTCGAGCTGTAAAATCAAAATACACGTGTGATATATGTGGTTTTATTATATCCGTGAGTGAGCAGAGTATAAAGGCAAGCAAACTTTTTTTAAGTGTCTTATCATTTCAGCAAAAAAGATCTTAATTTACTTAATCATGCTGCATCCAATATGCAGTATTGATGACTAGAAATAGTTGAAAGAATTTTCTCCCTTGGGTTATTGGTAGTTTCTGCTTATTTCACCAATCAGAAATGAAACTCTTCACTAAAGGAGGACATTTTAAAAACCTATAACTCTGAATGATAAAGCTGCTCTGCCAACTAATTTACTAGCCAGCTCAGGACAAATAAATGATAATATATTTTTAACGAAAATGTGTGCTCCTTTACACATCGAATCCTATCTCTGTCTCCATATTTCTAACAGCACCACACCAAGTGCTAATATTTCATACTTAGGTATTGTGAGCCAATATTTTGTATATATTTTGTCATGTTGGAAGATTTCTTTTTTAATTAATCAAAATCCATGCTAACTATAATGAGGTGTGCCGGTCTGTATTTTCATATAAATTTGTATTGTATTAAAACAAAATATCTTGCCAAATATTTTATTGTATTTGAGTTGTTTTTTTTCTTCCATTTTCAACATTTTATAATATAGCCTATATAGTGCTGATGTTGGACGTTAAACCAACTCAACTCAACTCAATATTTTATGTTGGGAAAACCACTCCCTCAAGTCTATAGCTCTCTACACCTTTGAACTTGTGCTTGCTTTTTAATACGGCAATGTGATGATTTTTTTCACTAGCATGGGCCGGAGGGGGGTAGTTTGTTTTACGGCATGTCAGCACAGTAACTGCTATAACTTTTATTGTGCCTATGTCTGAATAGTTTATACATTGTACTACTGTAGTTGCAACAATGACTGTTTTAAATTTCATCCCTGAATGGTAAAAAGCACAAAAATTTTGAATAAAAGAGGTCGATTTAAAGTAAAGGGTATTATATACAGCAGTTTAAAAGATCCACAAGTCTTGAAGAATTATCACAGTTAAATTTTATTATATATATGTATGTATACAATGTCCTTCAGAAACCGCAGAATGTGCTTAGGACTAACATCGGTAAATATTCTCTCTAGTTTGTTGTTCGTCAGGTTATTCCATTGCGCTGCCCAGTTGCCTCTTAATGAGTCTTATGAACTTATGGATAGTTGGCTTTGCATCTGATGCAGGTAGCTGGCTAGCTGCGCCTGGGTAGGTTTCAGTTCGAGCCTAATCTTGGCACGTTCATCAGCCATTTTATTTCCCTCAATTCCAACAGAGAGTAATTTTCTTAACATTCAGGTGAAGTTCATAGATTTTTCTAAATTGGACAGAACTTGGATTTTTCAGGTTTGCCTTACGGACCGCTTTAAAACAGGGAAAACGAGGATAGGAGCAAAGTCTGCTTAGATATCTCTATAAAATTTGAGACTCAACCAATTCTATATACCATACTCTTAATTCTAAACCAACCCTCTCTGGGATATGGGGAGACGCAAAAGGTTTGTGGTTCGAGCCCTGGCGATTTCGCTCTCTATATACAACTGCTTTGGGTATCTAATAAAGAAAGCCCTTTGCTTTGAATCTGGTGGTTGAACTGGGATGGTGTGCATACAATTTTTCCCATCTTATTGAAAAGAAACAAATTATAATTGATAATACATTTTAATTGCTCTTCATGATCAATAAATCAAATAGGGGCATTAAAAAAAAAAAAAACTTTGCCATATTAAAAAAAGTCTTATTGTACAATTTTCTAAATTCTATTGAAAAAAAATCGAGAACTACTAAAAAGAAAGTGATCGCTTAAGAACCATTTGGTCTTAATTAATAAGAAAAATCCATTATTTGACCATTGACCACAGTTGTTTTTTTTTAACGTAATATTCTACGCTTCTCGTTTCTAAGTACACAGATAAAAAAAAAAAATCAAAACTTACTTCTGCATGCAAGCTGGCAATATACATTGTACATCTAACAGTAGCTGAGACCATAATCAAAATCATCAACTGGTTTATTGTACAGTCTACAAGCTATACCAAGTTCAGTATTATAAAAACACTTTTGCACATATATTTAAAATGACTGCCCCTAACTTCTAATTCTCTTCTACCTCCTTTCTCTCTCTCTCTCTCTCTCTCTCTCTCTCTCTCTCTCTCTCTCTCTCTCTCTCTCTCTCTCTCTCTCTCTCTCTCTCTCTCTCTCTCTCTCTCACATTCTCTCTCTTTTTTCTCTCTCTCTCTGTCTCTATATAACTATATAAATTATATATATGTATAGGAAATAAATATGGCTAAAAAATTGTTCTCTTTTTTTCCCAATTCTTTCTCTCTCTCCTTCTACGTGCTTATTCTACACAATCTAGATGGTGATGACACTTTTAAATTTAAACAAATAAAGTTATCTACATTAAAATGATTTAGTTCTCATTACAATCAAGTGAATCAAAAATGTTCACAATCTCATTGTCTATTTATCATGGTGAAAAACGTGATCTGAACCAAAATTATTCACACATGTAATTATAATTATGGAATACAAACACAACCATACAGTTTTGCGCAAAGTTTTTATCAAGTTGATAAAAAAAAATGATAAAACAAACAAACAGGAAAAGGGAGTTATAATTGTGAAACAAATGGTCACATGCCTTGAAACAAGCATAAATTAAATCTACATATTTTAGTCCCTTAAATACGGAGTTATTTGCTTGTTAACAGGGAAAACATACTGGTGCTTTTCATAGTTATTAAAGAATAGTCTGTCAGAACCAAATTAGTTTTCTTTGGATCGGCCTTCACAACGTCTTTTTAGCTGTTATCAAAAGGGCACATAACTCATTTTTTAAGTTAGTGCTTTCAGTTATGGAGCTTCGTCTTCCCTCTTAGGCAGTGTTGCCTGTATTTTTACAAACCGACCAGTATCCGGACACAGCTTCAAGAAGGCAAGGATAAAAACAAGAAGATTGAAAGTAAACTCATAAATTATATACAAACATACCTTTACATCTCAATTTTACTTTATCACATGAATAAAATCAACGAAAAAGGGTAAACTAAGTGAATAAAAAAAGACAGGCCTATTTAGTCTGTTTTAGCTTTTGGTTCTTTCAATCAAGGAATGTTGCAACTCAAGGTAATTGAGGAAAACCAGTTACAAAAATTGAAAACAAGAAGCAAAAAAAACCAACAAGTAATTGTTTTCCACAATACAGAAATATATATTATATTTTTCTTCATACTTGAAACATAAAAATCTTGTCAGTCTCTAGTTTTAGTTTTAAGCATCCTCCCAAGTTATGTAAAACAAAAAAAATTATTTGATCTTTTCAAACTTTTGAATATGACGAGCAGATAGCTTCACCGGAAGTGACAAGGGTACTGGACTATGGACTATAGCACGGCCTGAAACAGCACGCCATTACTTTACTTTTTGAACACAAACCCAGCCACAATGAAAGCACCATCTCACTTTCTCACACTGTGGTTTACAAAAAAAAAATTACATTCCACATTTTTATCAACCTTGTAAAGTTTATGTTATTTACATGTACATAAAATCAAAAACAATTTTGAGGGAAAATCCAACCCAAGAATTGTTATGACAGTAAAGAAATATTGCCAATAATTTTTCAACCCAGCTTTGGCTTCAAACTTCCGTGTTATATCAAACTTAATTGAAACACAGTGTAATAAACAAAAAAACACAACTGTAATTATTAAGTGTGTAACAATAAAATTGTAAGTGATCAGTGAGACACTACTACGCTCACAGCACAGTACATCCAGAAAGCTTTCAGCTCTTGTCAGTTTTACTTAATACGTCATTTCTCACAGCAATCTGACTGATCGCCTGGTTGTATGTTATTATTTTTTGTTATTTAAAGATGATAGGTCATCAAAAAACCAAAACAAAACAAAAAGGGCAATAAAATGATGCTCTAACAGCATCTCCTGGCAGCTGATCATTTTACATTTTTGTGAAGGCTGCACTATGGACCTGGACACAAAAGAATTCTCTTTTCTCCAATCTCAATAGATGGAACAAACTTAATGGAAACCAATGGCACAAACATTCCATTAAATCAGACTCAGAGCCAATCACACAAATGTTGCAAATTGAAATACCTTATTATTGCACCACAGCCAATCACAACCAGTGCAACAAACACTCCATTCTATCAAAGCCAATTACAACCAATGTCACAAACCTTCAATATTGTATAACAGCCAATCACAACAAAGAATACAAAGCTGTATTAAATCAAATAAGTTTAATAACCATCACTCCCATCAGAGCTTCCTCTTTAGTCAGACCAAAATATAAAGATACAAAACATTTTGAAATATTTGTCTATGTAATGAAAACAGCTTTTTTTTATTTTCCAGATTAAAAAAAAAAAACAATAAAAAAGAAAACTGCTTTACTGCCCAGTACACTGGTGTCAAACCAAAGCTGTACCATTAATTCATTTCTCTTTATAGAAGCGTTCACAACAAGAATTTTTTATGTTTAACATGGCTCCCATACGCTCCTATCTTCCTTTAATTGACTTCAGACCCATGTGTGTTTCTTTAACTGTTGATTCAGGCCTGTCTCTATGCATGTACATGTACATGTTTCCCCAACCATTGGTTCACATCTGTCTTTGAGTATATATATACGTATCTTCGACATCAGTAGATTGACGTTCGCCCAAAACACCCCCAGTACTGACATGCGCAGAGATCATCTGTGGCTGAACTCTATCATGGCGGCGCCTGCCTCCTTGTCCTCAATGTAATCGCGGTGTCTGTGTCGGTAGGCGGCACGTTTCTCACGGCAACAGCGGCAGCAGCAGGCGCAGCAGCAGAAACAACAGCAAAGCAGCGCCCCCACGCTCTGCCGCAGGCGGGGCGAGACCATCCACAGGAGCGGGTTCACGGCTGAAATACCAACACAAACAAGACTGTGATAATAGTGTAAATGTGAGGGCTCCAAAAAGAGCGGGTTCACGGCTGAAATACCAACACAAACAAGACTGTGATATAGTGTAAATGTGAGGGCTCCAAAAAGAGCGGGTTCACGGCTGAAATACCAACACAAACAAGACTGTGATATAGTGTAAATGTGAGGGCTCCAAAAAGAGCGGGTTCACGGCTGAAATACCAACACAAACAAGACTGTGATATAGTGTAAATGTGAGGGCTCCAAAAAGAGCGGGTTCACGGCTGAAATACCAACACAAACAAGACTGTGATATAGTGTAAATGTGAGGGCTCCAAAAAGAGCGGGTTCACGGCTGAAATACCAACACAAACAAGACTGTGATATAGTGTAAATGTGAGGTCTCCAAAAAGAGCGGGTTCACGGCTGAAATACCAACACAAACAAGACTGTGATATAGTGTAAATGTGAGGGCTCCAAACTCTCTTATAAATGAATCATAATTTGAGGGAGGACATGATACAATTCAGTCTAATGACGCTAGGAATAGGAAAACATCTTGGACTGCGGAGCTAAACATGAAGGTGTAGCCATACGCAACTGCTACGAGTATGTATGTACTAAGCTTGTAAGTTGTGTTGATGTAAAAATTGGCACTCTAACATAACACACTCGAGCTGTAGCATTAAGGAAACAAAATGCATTAAATATGGCATCGATAAAATAAAACAACAACAACAACAACAACAACAACAACAACAACAACAACAACAACAACAACGAACAACAACAACAACAAAAACAACCAACACATTATGACAAGATTGACATAACCCGTATCTAATGTTTCAGCAAAGATAAGCATAATTCATTTTCCGAGGCAAGCAGCCAAAAACAACAACCTCAAAGTGCTATTGATCCCTTTCTTATTATTTTTGCGACAAGTCTGTGTCATATAGTACTTGTATGAGTGATTTGAAGTATACAGAGCATGGATATCATGTTGCGTGTATGTCTGTGTATGAGTTGGTGTACCAGATCAGAGACTTTCATTGTATGGTTTATATCTTATTGCATGGCGGAGATTAAAACGACCATGATGGCTGATTGTGGTGGTGATGATGATGATGATGATGATGATAATGATGATGATGATGATGATGATGATGATGATGATGATGATGATGATGATGATGATGATGATGATGATGATGATGATGATGATGATGATGATGATGATGATGATGATGATGATGATGATGATGATGATGATGATGATGACGAATGATAACGTTCTTGATAATGACAAAGATACCAATGATGATTGCAAAATATAACAACATATGTACTTATAATAGTTTACATCGCTTTCTAAGCATGGCGCGATGCAATTAATATTAATATTGTTAACAGACTTAAAACAATATTGTTATGTAGAGTGTTTAATATAAATTCATGAGGCAGAGGCGGTTACAAAGAACTAATCTTTGCATTCGCACATAGCGTTCCGCCTGACTCATAACGGGACTGGGCAATAAAAGTGAGTTCGTTGCCATTAAATTTGATCTCGGTCTAGACTACTTATTGATATGTCCCAGTTTTTACATTTCAAAGGCAAACAAAATTACATGTTATGTGGACACAAATGAAAAGTGATAACTGCCTCATGACATTTTGGTGTGCCAACTTGCAAGAATGAGTGACATGAGTTTGGCGTGGACTGGATTGGGTTCCAAATGGTATGGAAATGGGGGGGAAAGAGGTAGAGATAGAGAGAGAGAGAGAGAGAGAGAGAGAGAGAGAGAGAGAGAGAGAGAGAGAGAGAGACAGAGAGAGAGAGAGAGAGAGAGACAGAGAGAGAGAGAGAGAGAGAGAGAGAGAGAGAGAGAGAGAGACAGACAGAGAGACAGAAAAGAGAGAGAGAGAGAGAGAGAGAGAGAGAGAGAGAGAGAGAGTGTGTGTGTTGGACAGAAATAGTGAAAGAGGGAGGGTGTATAAGTGAGGGTGCCAATGTACTGAAGGTGAGGAGATGGAATGCATAAGTAAGTCAGAGTGGTTTGGGAATACATAGGGTTGGGGGATCATGTAGTAGAATTTAGAAGCCTTAGAAGAAAGACAGAGGTAGAGGGAGAGTGGGTCCGGTTACCTAATAATAATGTATAAAATGGGGTGGGAGTGAGGGTAAAACATTAAGTATAGTAATGAAACAAAAACATTTAACAAAATGTTTCCTTTGTTCTTTGATAATCACAAGCAGTACACAAACGGTAGCGATCAAGAACAAATGGTATGTCAGATCGTTATTAATTCAACAACGACTTCCGCTACACAAAGAGAAAGGAAGCAACTAGGACTTTGCTAGACATCGATGTTTGATGTGGCCGGATTTCATGATCGACACAGATAATAACACTGGATGCGGAAATAATTTTCTGTGCTTGAAAGTAGTTCAATGATGAAAGAGAGGAAGAGAGAGAGAGAGAGAGAGAGAGAGAGAGAGAGAGAGAGAGAGAGAGAGAGAGAGAGAGAGAGTGAGAGAGAGAGAGAAAGAGAGAGAGAGAGAGAGAGAGAGAGAGAGAAAAAGAGAGGGAGAGAGAGTGAGAGAAAGAGAGGGAGAGTATGGAGTGTGAAAGTAGCAATGATGAAAGAGAGGAGAGAGAGAGAGAGAGAGAGAGAGAGAGAGAGAGAGAAGGGGAGAAAGAAGGGAGATCGAAAGATGGGGAAAGGAGGAAAGTGTTGAGAGGGGAATGGAATGGAGGTTGGAGATGTGGATATGTATTGTTGTTTATGTCTATATTATCGCGAATTGTTAAAACCAATGTTGCAATTTGATTATACGCGGGTCTGTTGTACTTGTACCATGCGCTGTTCAAACATTATCTTTGTTATGTCTTGGCGTGTGGATGGATACAATTACAAGATTGGAGAATGAATACAATAAGAGAGTGAAGCAATAAAAGATAGATACGTGTATAATGCAGTTTAAAGCATCGAGATTCCATGCTGAAGTTCTGGGGTGCAAATCCTGTTTGAGCCACTGTGCTCCCTACCAGTTGAATTGGAATTAGTACTGTACAATATGTACCAGTCATGTTTTGGGTATCCCTATATGGGGCCTTGTCGCCGTATAGAATTTTTCTTAGGACCTAAGAGACGTTAAAATAGGAGCGGGCTTCGCTTTTTCGATCAAAGATTCCACCAACTTGACTAGGTTGACTCAATTTAAATTCATGGGAAGGTGTTGCTCTTTGTGATTGGTGACCAACGAGGTTTAATGCGGGGTTTTTCTCTCCCACCAACTGTGTGTTAACATGTATTACTGTGAGTGTGGACGAGGGAAAATTGTGACTTATGGTTAAGGTTTGCGGGTGAGAAGGAAACAGCGGGTAGTAGCGTCAATTTGCCTTCAATTTCGAGAGAGATCGGTGGAAAAATAGAAAGGCTTGAAAAGAAAGAGGGAGACTAGAGAGAGAGAGAGGGAGAGAGAGAGAGAGAGAGAGAGAGAGAGAGAGACAGACAGACAGACAGAGAGAGAGAGACATACAGAGAGAGAGGCATAATAGAGGGGGAGTGATATAGAGAGAAAGGGAGACAATGGGAGGTATATTCGATAAATAAAGGGGGTGATAGAGATTATACAGAGAGGAGACAGAGAG
>RQTK01000720.1:76850-106426 GCA_003991915.1 Elysia chlorotica
AAAAAAAAAAAAAATTTAAACCACTGTTTCACTTTTCAAAAAGACCAAATATTTTTTTATCACAACCACATTTTGGTACTTGATTCATTATCAACACTACTCACCAATCTCATCCCCAGCCCCTACATCACAGCCCAGCCCACTGCACCGCACGTAGGATGTATAGTGGCCCCCGATTAGCAGGCCATGGTGGTTGGCCACCCCGTACAGATCGTATACTGGCGGAGAGTCACCCGGCTGGAGACCCACGCAGAACTTGCTCAGGTCAAGTCCTCTGGGGAGGGAGAGCAAAAAGTGAAAATGAGGAGAAATGAAGAGGAGAAATAAAATTTGCATGAAAACTTGCAGAGGGTTTTGTTTGGTTTGTTGCTTTCTTCACACCCATTGTCAGCGACAGGGCTATATTGTAGGCACATCCTGAGACGAGCATCTGAAAATTTAACATATTGCGCCTTAGAGACAAAAAGGGTCAAGATACCAAGACTTTTGTCTCATCTGATGGCCACCAAAAGTCAACAGAGATCTACCATTTAAAAGCTGCATGATGTCCTTTCTATTTAGACATGCAATGTAGCTTCAACAATCTAAAAAATAGAGTACACAATGAGATGGATGCTACAGAAATAGAAGAAAAAACATTTAAATAAAAAAAAGGGAAAACAGGTTGTCATTGACCAATGTAAATCGAACTGTGGATTAACTTTGTTATTTTTTTTTGTTACTATTAACCCTGATTGTAGGTTGCGTTTTGTACCCTTCTCCGTGTGTCATGGGATCTCTGTAGGCCCCCGCTTTGCAAACACTCAAAAGCAATATTTCAGAAATGCATACAATTTCAAAGGAGGAATACATTAAATTTATAGAAAAATTCTCATTTCGAGTATTTTAAAATAACAAACAAACAAAAAATACACAAAAATGAAGCTTGATTTTTTTTCCTACCCCCTCCTCCTCCCCCGACATACAATGAGGGCTTAGATGTTACAAGCACCAAGGATAGACACGAAGTTACCAACCTTATGGGGAAGTCTATGTGTTTCTTGATTTTAGAGCGCATGAGAAAGTTCTGGAAGGAGAACCGTTTGAGCTGGATAACGAGGGTGTGTGGCAGGCGCCAGATGGACATCTGCTTACTGGCCTCCACATGTTTCTTACAGCTGGGGCAGTACCTAGGGAAGGAGGAGATTACAGCGCATCTTTAGCTCTACAGGCAAAACCAAAGATGGCACCAAGAGCAGCAACAAGAACAACACCATGCCGCAGATAATTACAATGCAAGAAAAATTTATAGAATCTGATAAAATCATTTAAAACCTGAAGGAAAGTGCTAGACAAGAAAAACTAGTATTATGATTATTTCCTAAAAGATGAAATTATCCCATTACGTGATCACATAATAAAAAGCAACTGAGGAAAATGGGAGCAAAATGGTATATAAACATAAAACATGACAAATCAGAGTTATTAGAAAAGTGTATAATTCAATTTATCAAAAAAAGGGTAGATAGGATTTGTTTTGTCTTTATACAGTATTTTCTTCCGATGTTATGTGTTGAGATGTTGCTTGTGAATGGAGCCTGTTCCAATGTTTTTTTTTTTTTTTACATGCATGTCTTTACATCATCTTCAGGTGCCTTACTTCATTGTTTTGACAATCATGTTCTTCCAACCTCTTCGATCCTTGTTTGCCAAAATCACAGATAAATTTCTTTTCCCCATAAAACATTGCAGTACGGCCGTCTGTCATATGTTCTCGCTGCCTTTCTCTACCTCTTCTACCGTCTAATTTCCCTGTAGCAATAAGGTATTCAAAGTCTTCTCTTCTCATTATTTGGCCAATGAAAGTTGCCTGTCTTTCTTGCTCATTTAAGATTTAAGTAATGATCTTGATTTTCTTGCTTCTTCTAATACTTAAAGTGTTGATGTCCATGGTATTCTTAGCCTTCTCCTCAAAAAGACACATCTCCACAGCTCTTTTCTTCTTTATTGGTTTATATACTATCCACATCAGGACAGGTGGTTCCTAATACTGAAGGGCCCTTTGTTTCGTGGCCACTAACATAACTTTTTACATGCTGACTGAATAAAGGTTGATTTCAAGCTAAGAAAACTGCAAGCCTCACCATGCCTCCTCTGGACTGAGCACCTCAGGCTCTGTAAACATCTCCAGGCAGTCGTACAGAGTGGACTTGCTCCCCGCAGCTGCTTGGTGACATAAAAGAGACAACTTTAAACATGGGGAAAAACATCCGCAATTTTATAACAAATTCAAAATTTAAGCCATTCTAAGCTTTTTTTGTCCTTGTTATTTCTTTTCTTCAGCATTGATTACTATGAACTTAAGGAGATACAATTTGTTAATTGCCTGAAATTATGTTTAAG
The DNA here is from genome assembly GCA_003991915.1 of Elysia chlorotica. Lineage (NCBI taxonomy): Eukaryota > Metazoa > Mollusca > Gastropoda > Plakobranchidae > Elysia > Elysia chlorotica. Next base: position 79,233 of record RQTK01000720.1, read on the forward strand.
TCAGAGACAACAGAAATTTCCTAATTATCTTTTCCAATTTCGACAAGATGCCTTAACTACAGTGGAAACCTCATAATTACTGACCTTAACTTCGACTTAAGAGGATTCGAATTACAGAAGGGGACATACCTGAACCTCAAAAGTGTTAAAATTAGTAGACATTTGCTTAAAACTGCGATTATGATAGTTTTCTGTGTTTTTTTCTATAGCAACTCTATTTCTTATACAGATAAGTCTTAGGCAGCAATAAGCATTGAATTTTGCTTTACAGATAGTACTTGCCTTTTGGTGGCATGAGCTTTGAATTAAGAGAATCAAACCAGAAAAACTTTGAGTAATCAGTCCAATTTTAATATAGCCAAAGAGAAAAAGAAAAATCTTTTCTCATGTAAAATTCCGTTTATGAAAAATTTGAGTCATCAGACTTCGTTTTGTGAGGTTTCCACTATATTCTGAGGCCCAAGTAATCACAACTTACAGTGTGCAAAGTTGTTCAAGTTGTCCACTTCAACAGACTCCTGATATACAGAATAAACAAGAGGAGAAAAAAAATTATTAAAAAGAAAAGAAAAAAAAAAACAACTTTAAATTGAAAGAACACATTTCTTTCCAGTGAAACAAGGATCATCAAATGCTTTCTAAGACATATCATTATTACTATTCTTCATCCCTCTTCTTCTTATTATTATTACTCCTAAATGTTCAAATTATTCAAATTGACATCTCCTTAAACGACTATAGGAAATAGGGGAAAGAAAAAGAGAAATTAATGTACACATCACTTGATCTGTATCCTTCTTAATTTCACAATCAACTAAATCATATCGTTTTTCCTAAAAAAAATGCTTTTTGTGCACTTGATAAGTAAAAGAAAAATAAGGCCATAACCTTGTTCTAAACAAAGAATTCAATAAACCCTTATATTGGCCTAATATTGAAAAGGGTTGGAGCCACAAATAGCCCAATGCAGGATTGAGCAATATGGGGTATGGGCTTCATTTCTCTCAGCCGTCTTTATATGGGTCTTTTCAGGAAACATAGGGGACATAAAAATAATGAAGGACACAGCCATATTTTAAAAGAATAAACAAAACAAAAACAAACAAAAAACTAGAGAAATTAATGTACACATCACTTGATCTGTATCCTTCTTAATTTCACAATCAACTAAATCATATCATTTTTCCTAAAAAAAAACGCTTTTTGTGCACTTTATAAGTAAAAGAAAAATAAGGTCCTAACCTTGTTTTAAACAAAGAGTCTAATAAACCCTCATATTGGTCTAATATTGAAAAGGGTTGAAGCCACAAATAGCCCAATGCAGGATTGAGCAGCATGGGGTATGGGCTTCATTTCTCTCTTAAATATTGAAAGACATCAGCCATCTTTATATGGGTCTTTTCAGGAAAAATAGGGGACAAAAACAATGAAGGAGCCAGCCATATTTTAATAGAATAAAACACCAAAAAAAATTGTTGGAAAGGAAAGGGAGAGTATAGCCACCAGGAACGTTAGAAGTATGTCTAGTGGAAAACTTGACAGTGCTATAGATGAAGCCAAGAGGTATAGTCTTGGTGTTTTTGGAATTGCAGAGCACAGATGGGCTGGACAAGGGCATTTTGCAAGGCAAGCAGGAAGGATCGCTCAAGAGAGAGAGAGAGCTCTTCGAGCAGATTGTATGGGAGGCTACCAACAAGCCAGCATGATGATGATGAAACAAAAACAAACAAAAAAAAAAAGAAAAAAAAAAAAAAAAAGGCCCCCCCCCCCCCTTCCCCCTGTGGTAAAAGAGATAAACACACCAGTTCTTTCGACTGTACAAGCACATTGGGCATTCTTTCATTATTTTTCCAGTCCATGCTCAGAAAACGACCAGAAGTCAGCTCCAATGGTGTGTCACCTGCAGTAGAGGGGGAGAAAAAGTATAAAGCAGATATATAAGTAACAACGAAGTTAGTGAGCCTCTACTTAATCTGCTCCTGCATCAAAAGGTAAGCAAAAAAGCTTATGTACTAGATATTATCATACTGTATTATATACAGATAACCGCTAATTAGTAGTTATAAAAATATATTTATGAAAACAATGCCCGTAAGTACATAATACATTATTATAAGATATTTAGAAAGTTACAGTTCCTTTTATATTTACATAAAGGCTTATCTAGTAGATATTAATAAAAGTTTTGCCCCTTTTATATAATTTTACACAGAGATCAATCTTCTCAGCATGTGTTTAAATGACACTGAACACTCAGACATGTCTAACCTACCCTTATCCTCAAGCCTCTCCGCTCCCTTCAAGCCAGTGCCCTCCATAGAGACCGGCTTGATGAAGAAAGTCGGTGTGGCCCTGTCCCGCTCCACCTCTGTTGCCTGCACGCCGAGGACTGAGGTCACCGGCACAGCTTTCTCTCCCGTCTGCAGATAGAAAGATGTTAAGTGAGCATCGCAGTTCAGTAATAAACTTGCTATGATGTGTCTTTTCTCCTCTTTCTGCTATGACATATCTTTCTCTATCACTGCCATTACATGTCTTTCTGTCCTGTCTACGGACATCAGATTTTCTAACACGATTGATTTACATTTAAATCTATCGGTAACATATTTTCCATGATGTGTCTTTTTTCTCTTTCTGCTATGACATATCTTTCCTTATCAGCTGCTATTATATATCTTTCTCTTCTGTCTGCGGACATCAGATTTTCTAACACAATTGATTTACATTTAAATCTACCGGCAAGATAGTAATTTATAAGATTATAGGGTCTTATCTCATATAGTTTTAGATTCATATAGTCTTAAGTATCCCAGCCTGGAACTAGTTTTATCAAAGTATATGTGTGATATTTGGACAGAACTTACTCAAAATGCAAACATCTATCAAGATTTAAGGATATTCCAAAACATCCATAAAATGTTAGTGTCTGCAGACATGGAGTTGTTTTATAAATTCTCGTGAAGACTACTAAAAACACTGGACGCAAAAAATAAATAAATAACGCAAGACATTGTCTGTGACTGTCCAATATATGATTTATGACTATAATTTTAGTTTTACTGCTGATCCTTAACAAAGTCGGCAGTTAAGCTTGCATCATCACAGGAAACCACAAACTGGTTTTTATCTGAGAAAGACTACGATCATGACCATCTCATGTTTTCTAAAATACAAAGAAGTGCTTACAATGACCCAGCTTACCTTAGCTCCTATGGATTCGAACCCACTGTCCACACTGCCTGAGCGATTGACATCTGCCCCACTCATACTAGCCAGGCCATCATAAGCTTGAGGTATCAGCTGAGGGGGACAAGGGGAGGCGTATCTCGGAGGGATGCTTGTGTCTGAGAACAAGAATTGAATAAGTACTGAACAAGCTTGACAGAAATAACATTTTATTTCTTGATATTCAAACATGGATGGATTATTTATTTTTCCTTTAAAAAACAAAAACTCACAAGATTAAAAACTAGGCTGAGATAGAGAACCTTTTTTCCTTCCCTACAAAATAATTATGAACCAAATTGTTTTTTCTGTTAACTAAGATAAAAAAAAAAACTAAGAAATCCTGTTTTCCTTTAACTATGTCACTTTCCACACAAAACAGCAAATTTAAAAAGCAAAATTCTTTTCTTTCCAGCCAAACAAACTTAAGACCTGTACATTTTCTAAGAAAAATTATTTTTTTGTCTTAACTACCAAAAACACACATAGCAACAAACAATGGAAGAGTTTCCTACAGTTTATGACAGAGTTTCCAATAACCAAAAGTTAGAGTCCTGAGTTTTCAAACGGCAGGCAGATTAAGGTTCTGCACTTGACTTTTGCCGTAGCTTAAGAATGGTAGTTATCTATTATATGATGGGGCCCATTACAAGTTTTTGTCCATGAAAAGGATCAAACCCAGCACCAAGTCTAAGGAGGCCTAATGTCCGAGCCGTTAAAACACAAGAAACCCAAAAATTATGCATGAGTTGAAAATCTAAAACCACTTATTTACACACATCAACAGTGACATTATCCAAAGAAACAACTATGAATAACCACGCCTCGGTAGTTGATTCTTCATTAGATCCTGGGTGTTGTGGTCCCAAGGTAAAACGTTGGCGTTCTACACTGAAGTGTTCAGTTTGTTTTCCATTCTGATCGTCATGGTTTCTCCAATGAATGGATCAGTGTCAATATAATGTGATCAGCCAAGTCTCAGGTATCCTGCTATGGGGTCCTGTCGCAGCATATGATGTTTAGGGGACGATTCACCAGTAGAGAACTTTGCTTCCTCTGACCAAAGATAACCCACAGATCCACAGTAAGTTAACTAACCAAAGTCTATATAAAAAGCACTGTGACAAAGTTTACCCACAGAGCCACAGTAAGTTAACTAACCAAAGTCTATATAAAAAGCACTGTGATTAAGTTTACCCAAAGCTGCTGATGCTTCCTCTGCTCCCTCCCCGAGCTCAGGGCCCCTGCCCCCGCCACCAGTAGCCGTGTCCGAGGTGTCCCCAGTCAGGGTGCACGTGCTGCTCGCTGAGCTCAGGCTGTCCAGGCTGTTGAGGCTTGAGCTTGACTGGCTCAGTGAGCAGCTGGACAGGTTGGTGCTGGGGCCAAGACTGACGCCTGCACTCGTGCTAGCGCCGGGCAATACTGATGATGATGATGACAGGGATGAAGACCCCACACTGCCTACTGCTGGGGAGGCTGAGTATGTTTTAGCATTGGAGGGTGGAGCCCCCAAGCCGTGCAGACTATCAGGGGCTGTTGATGATGCTGACGCTGAGCTTGATTTGACAGGCGGCTGGAAAATGTTCACTGAGAACCTGCAGATGCAACATGTTTGTGTCTCATTTGAATAGTTATATTTGTGAAAGAAAAAAAAAGATGGAAAAGAAATTGCCTGTCCCTTGTTGTCAACAGTTTTTTCCTTTCAAACTTTTCCGCTCCCTTGCTATCAACAGCTTTTTCTTATTAAAACTTCCCCCTCCCTTTTTATCCACTGCTTTTTCCTCTCAAATTTTCCTCTCGCCTTTTTACTAATAGCTTTTTCCTATAAAATTCACCTTCCCTTTTTATCCATTTGACCTAATTTTGAATGGGTAAAAACACAAGTTGCCAGTTACTTGGGATTTTTAACCCATTCCTCTCAAGGGGTTAAATACAACAACAACAACAACAAAATTTCCTCAGAAAAAAAATTTCTTTTCTTTTGATACTACAGATAATAATAATAATAATAATAATAATAATAATAATAATAATAATAACAATAATAATAATAATACATTAAAAAAATGTTATAGTGACAATAATACATAAAAAAATAATGTTATAGTGACAATAATACATTAAAAAAATGTTATAGTGACAATAATACATTATGAACTGCGCTACCTGGCAAACTCCTCCATGTGCTTCACCAAGTAACTGAAAGTCGCCCTCGACGCTGGCACAGACATGATGAACGGACAGCCAATTGGGTCAGGCAGCGTGCTGCAGTTGGACTTGTGAGAGTTCCAGTGGTTCCGCTGGCAGGTCCTGTAGATTATGGGCAGAGAAGATTTCGTAGACTTGAGCATTTAGCTTTAATATTGTGTATGACATTTGGTGTGGGTAAAAGCCCCTACCACTTTTTAAAATTTAGATGTAAATATTTAGAATAGGATTTGTGCCAACGTGAAGCTTAAACTTAAGAAAACAAAGAGGAAACCCAACAACATCAAACTTGACCTGGCCATTCTCAAAACTAACAAAACCATTAGAGAGAAGTACTGCATTACAGTCAAAAACAAATTTGAAATCTTGGAGGAAGCTGAAGAAGTGGATCAACAATGGAAAGATTTCAAAGAAGCAGTCACTGAGGCAGCAATGGAACAAATACCAAGGGTTGAAAAGAGGGCAAAACAAAGATGGATGACAAAAGACATTTTAGAAATGATGGAAAAAAGGAGACTGGTTAAGAATAATGAACATAAATACGGAATTCTAAACAAGGAAATCAGGAAAATGTGTGATGAAGCAAAAGAAAATTGGATCAACGACAAATGCAGAGACATTGAGCTTCTTCGAAATGGCACTCAACAGAATATGTATAGAAACATAGATGAAATAACAGGAAAGAAAACATGCTCATCTACAGGATGCCTTAAAGCAAAAGATGGTAAAATGATCATGGAAAAAGAAAAGATACTAGAAAGATGGTCAGAATACATTGGCGAGCTGTTTAAAGATGAGAGGAAAGATTTCAACGTAACAAAGAGCAACTTTGCTGGACCACCCATAATGAAAGATGAAGTCCGTGCAGCAATGAGAAAAATAAAAGCTGGAAAGGCAACTGGGCCGGACAATATATCAGTAGAACTTTTAGAAGCACTTGACGATTATGGAATTGATAAAATCACTTCACTGCTGAACGAAATCTATGAGACAGGCCAAATTCCAGCAGACATCACCAAATCAATCTTTATAGCATTACCGTAAAAAATTCAGGTGCAACAGAATGTTAACTCCACAGAACTATAAGCCTCATGAGCCACATGACCAAAATACTTCTAAGAATTATCATGATGCTTGTTTTTTTTTAAATTAAACCTGAAATAGCAGAAGAACTATGTTGATTCTTAGAGGGAAAAGGAACGGCAAATGCTATATTCATTCTCCGAAATTTGCTTGAAAGAGCTTTAGAAGTGAAGAAAGACGTGTATTTATGCTTTATCGACTACACCAAAGCATTTGACAGAGTATGCCACGATGAGATAATCACGCAACTGACAAAGTTAAAGGTGGATGGAAAGGATCTAAGGGTGATCAAAAACATATATTGGGAACAAACAGCAGCAATGCGAGTTGATGGGGAAATCAGTACTTTCCAACAAATAAAGCGTGGTGTAAGACAAGGATGTGTCTGTGTGCTCTCTCCAGACCTTTTCTCTCTTTACAGTGAAATAATCATGCGAAACTTAGAAGGACATCCTGGAATAAAAGTGGGAGGTCACAATATCAACAACCTTAGATATGCCGACGATACAGTATTGTTAGCAGAAAACAACAATGATCTACAAAATTTAGTAAACATTGTAGAAGAGGAGAGCAGGAAAAAAGGATTAGAACTGAACAGTAAAAAGACAGAGGTAATGGTTATCAGCAAGGAACAGATACCGCCGACGAGTGACATCTATATCAAAGGAACCAAACTCAAACAAAGTGACCGCTTTAAATATCTAGGGGCAATAATATCAGGCGATGGCAGAAACAACATCGAAATATCATCTCGCATAGCGCAGTCAAAGGCAAGTTTCCAGCGCATGAAAACCATCTTAACAAATAAGCGCATCTCCATCCAAACAAGAAAAAGGGTCCTTCAGTGCTACATAGAACCTATTCTAATGTATGGTTGCGAGGCGTGGACGGTGTCAAAGCAGATAGAAAAGAAACTGAAAGCAATAGAAATGTGGTTTTTAAGACGAATGCTCCGCATCTCTTGGACAGAAAAGAAATCAAACAAAGAAGTTTTAGAAGAAGCTCAGGCAAAACCATCAATAATTAACAAGGTGAGGAAAAGGCAAACAACATTCTTTGGCCACATGATGAGAAGAGAGGGACTAGAACATCTAGTGACAACAGGAATGATTGATGGGAAACGCAGTCCAGGAAGGCAAAGAGAAAAAATGGCAGACGGGATGAAGGAGTGGCTACAAATATCAAAGGTTACAGAGATGATGAAACTAAGAGAAAGAGAGATATGGAGGGACATGATCACCAACGCTATGAGGCATGGTACCTGATGATGATGAGTTGGAAGCCATGGTTCATGCTTTAGGATTTATTTAGATAGGTAAAAGCCCCTACCACTTTTTAAAATTTAAATTCAAATATTTAAAATAGGATTTGGAATTATGTATTCCTCTTTTGATTTTTTTTTACTCCTCAAATATCCTTATATACTATTAAAAAAATTGTGGTCTACAAGATCAAAGATCCGGACTAACTACTTTGGCTGCATGCGCTGAGATCCACCCTGATAATTCTCAGAATTAATTCCATTGAGTGTTGGATCATAGCTTTGATTACTTCAGATTTTACAATATCAATGAAAAATCAAGCGCAAAACAAAAAGATTTTATCTCCCATAGGTTGAAGTTAACATTTCATTTTCATTCTTTAAAAAAAAAAAAAAATTATTTTATGTTCCAAATAAAAATGAGTATGGGTTTAGTGTTCAACAGCCCAAAGGTAAAAAAAAAAATTAAAAAAAAAAAACCCACACACAACCTAAGCATTTTAGTTCAAATGTCATGATTAATAAGTCTGTTATGAATTTAACGCAAACTTCCGTTTCTGGATGAATTAGGTTATCTCATCTGCATTTGTCATTAAAAAAACTTGAGAATGCTTCACTCACTGATCACAGTATCCAACTTTGTAGCACTTTGTGCATCGCTTTAGTGGGGAGCCCTCCATGCAGGTTTTGCGACAAAATGCACAATGGGACGGGTATTCTGACGGAAAAAGTGTCCGCTGGTCGACCGAGATAGAGAGAAAATGTTATAATAAAATGATCATGTTAAACTAACAAATAAAAAGATTAGCTCTTTAGGCAGTACAGCATTTGAGTCAAATAAATCTCATGATTTATAGTAATCATATTTTCTTGTTTTTTTTTTAACTTTGTGGTTTCAATCAAATGTGGAATGTGAATAAATGCCTCAAAATGTTTTAATATAAACAAATCTTTCATAAAATGTGCTTGCATGCCTACCTCCTAATAAAAATGACAGTGATACGAAATATAATGCTCCCTTACAGTTTTTCCTTCTAAACAGATTTTAATAAATTTTCTAGTGCTGAAAAAAAATTTGGCTGGGGATAATTTGGCCATCAAAAAGTTTGCAAATGAGAACAGCTGTATATGTAAGTGTGAGGCAACCAGGGTGAATCAACCACAATTCGCTAATATAGATTTTGAGCTCTATACATTTTTAAAAATACTATATATTTACACTTTTTATCATTTAAAATAAAGTTGAATATCAATAATTTGGCTACAGATTACATTCCCTGCTGGGGATAATTTGGCCATCAAAAAGTTTGCAAATGAGAACAGCTGTATATGTAAGTGTGAGGAAACCAGGGTGAATCAACCACAACTCGCTAATATAGGTTTTGAATTAGAGCCCTCTCAACGTTTAAAAATACTATATATTTACTTTTTTTCATTTTTAAATTAAGTTGAATATCTCTTGTTCTAGAAATGCTGGTTACCATTTTTTCAACCTCCCAAAGTGCATTTCATGCTTTTTAACACACTATGAATAACTCCAAAAGTCACGTTTTCGACTTGTGCCTGATTCACCCCGGTTGCCTGACAAATTTCCTCTTTAAAAATTTAATTTCAAATTTATTATCTTGAGATAGGTAGAATGGTGAGCATGCTTTTTTGCTTTTTCTCCTCCAACAAAAATTTTGACAAAATCTAAGCACAAAGACAGCAAAGTCCTTCAAATTAAATGTCTTCTACACTTCCAAGGGGAATCCCATTCTGAGGCAGTATAAATGAGCATTGTTGTAAGACTAGTGTGTTTCCAGTCTGCTGTAGGGAAGGAGAGTAAAAAAATATCACTGACCTGCATCACTGGGATCTCTATAACATCCTCTCCAGCCACTTCCTCAGACAAAAGCTCACAGCTGGAAACAAAAAGACAGTAATGTTGAGCTTTGTCATGTACCGCTTCATCATGCACTTATATCTTTTGGTTTCAGGTTTAAAAAATATTTATCTAACTATTGAGTAAAACAAAAAAAAATTTTTTTTTAAAAGAAGAAAAGAAATAAATTCTTAAAAAAAAATGTTTGTCAACTTTTGTGTTAACCTTCTCTTACGGTTGTTAGATACAAGGATCCAGTAATAGAATTTACTCGATACTAATAATGTAATAAAAATTAATGAAAGAATGTTCCTGGAGAAGATATCCAGGAAGAAGTTTTGTGTTTTTGACTTAGATGCCTCAAATTAAGCAGTATTGACTATAAACCAGTTCCCTATATCACAGAAAAAAAGTCCTCCTTACGCAACAATCACATCTTTAGGCTCCACACTGGATAGAGTTGCTCCTGTGCAGAAAAACTTCAAAATGCGTCCTCTATAGGCCTCAAACACTCGTATCTGGTGAATAAAAGTAACATGATTGAAAATTCACAAGTGGAAGAAGTATTGATTTCTCAACATAAAAATAATTCTATCTTGAAAAAATGACTTAAACTTCAAGATAAAAAAAAAAAAAAAAAAAAGGAATTTTACATGTACAACTGCTCTCATTTGGTAACTGGTTGGTTAATGGTCAAATTATCCCCAGCAGGGAAGGCAAACTAGTAAGTAAAAAAAACCCACCAAAAACATATTCTTTTTTTTTTACATTTCATCCTATCGCATGTTTGAGATAAAACCAATAAATGAGAATTCCACCATAAAACACATATCCTTTTTTTAAAATTTCTTGTCAGCATTGAAATCAGTTGGTCTTTTTGGACTTAATCTGAAAAATAAATTTAAAAGAAACCAACCCTAATCATATTTTTTAACGTTACGCCTAATTGAAGATTATAATTTTTTCTGCACAAACTCACATCACAGGCTCGGACATGAGTTCGTGCTGACAGCTCCTCCCTCAGTCTCTCCACGCTGCTATCCTGAGACACTTGTATCAAATACTGGAGAGAGGAATAGTTGCGAGATATTGGATGTTAAAACCAACTAGGGAGATAAATACACTGGATTTGGATATGCAAAGCTTAGCTTACATCAATTGCAAAAAATCAGAAGCCAAATACATCACATACGAAGGCATATAAAATTGCCATGGCCTTAAAAAATTAGTCTAAGGAACATGGTGAATCATTCTTAGAGGTTAATGTTTAAACCAAACTTATTCTGAATACACTTCAAACACAGGGATAGCGGGCTCAATGAGTGGGTTGTTGAGTGACAAGATCTTACATGGAAATCATTGTATAGGTGGGAAAAAATCGCAATGTAAGATTATTGTCAATAAAAAAAATGGGTGCTGCAGCCAATTTGTGTTACTCAAAAATATTTCCAAAAGGCTATCAAGAAAAAAAATGCGTTTACCTTGATGGGCTTTTTGTAAGACTCTTTCCAAAAAAAGTGAACAGGAATCACTTTCTTCTTCTTAGGAAGAGGCACGGACATGTATAAAAATGGGTCAAATGTGATGGAAACCTGAAAGTTGCAGAAAAAACAAAAAATAAATCAATAATACATAACATAAGTAAGAAATTGACTATAATTCAACTCACAGTGATGCCAACCGAATCACCAGAAATCCTGACAATTGTGTGCTTTTTCCTGGCAGCTACACATATGCCAGGGAGTAAATTGCTAAATGCAAAGCTTTTCACTTTATAGATGCATTATAACTCTATACTAGGCTAGATCTATGTCTAGAGATAGACCCTCTCCAAATGGCATGCCTGAATGAAACCTATATGTTTAACAAGAATAAAACAGTCCCAAATATTTGCAAAGCTATTTCATTTTAGTTCAGAAATCTGCATGGATATGGGTACAGATGAGGATACAAACGAGATTTATTGCAATGTCCATCAATCCTTTTTTTCAGTGTTTATGTTAAATGTCTTAAAAAATACAAAAGATGAATATTCCTGAAGGTTTTGTGTGTCTCACCTTGCCGCATTTGGGACAGACGAGCTTCGACTTGAGCTGGCCTTGGAACAGATCGACCACGACAGAATCGTTCCTCAGCTTGTATTGCGCCCAGGCCTCATCGGCCACCACCTGGAGAGCAACAGTTAGAGGACTTTGTTGCAAAGAACTGAACACTGTATAAAAATGGTTATATTGGTCAGATTCTTAAATGTTCAAAAAAAGAAGTAAGTCATTTAAAAATTGAGAGGAAAAAAAAGAAAAAGAAATGGATATTACCTTGCAGTTTTAAACTTTTATTTTATTACAAATAGTCTTGAGACACCTCTATTGTATATACAGGCTTTATAGCTTCAATGGGAAAAATTTAAAAGAAAAAGATTTTTTACTCAAAACTTTATAATACAAGGGACTCTAATTATGAATATAGCTGAAGAGTAAAATGTACCCCCCTTTCCTTTCGTGAGCCTAACGCCTGATATAAAAAAAATATGCTGATTTGTTTTAACACAAAGTAAGGTAACACTTGCCTTATCTGGTCTGCCATCTGAATCGATTGTTTCTGTGTATGGTTTCTTTTTAATACGGTTCAAGTCCTAAAAATGATAGAATAATATATTTGAATGATTTTAAATTATTTAAATGTTTTTTGTCACAAAGCTAAAGGAGGTGAGCACACATGCAACAAACAAAAAATTCCTGAAACTTTTGATCCAAAACTTCAATCATGATGAAGCCCAAGTGAAAAAAGCTTTGTGATGTTGCAATATTCAAAGCTAAAAAATATGAAGCAAACAAGGACAAAGACAAATTTATCATTACAAAATTTGTGTATTAACAATATAAAAAATTCAATGTTTCATCTTTCATCAAAAATGTTTCCAATGATTTTAACAATTAGGTGTTAGGTAAAAAAAATATTTTAAAAAAATCAAATTTGATACCTCGTGTAGCCCATCTAACAAGAACGCTAGAAATTCATGTGCATCGTGCTGTGCATATCCAAAAAACTGTGGATTCTTCTTTGACACAAGATCCTGTAAAATATCAAAATAAGGGAGAGAAATTATCTTTCTTGCTCTATTTTATTATTTGATCAAAGGAGTTTTATAACAAAATAAACGTTGATGAACATTTTTTGGTTAATATAATTATCATAATCAAAGTTAAGGCTTCACCTGCAAAAGCATTAAATGGATTTTGAAATATTTCTAAACCAACAAAGAACTTAGATTTAGATAATTAGTTTTCTTGAGTGTTTTATATTTGGTATAGAAGGGAGTCATTGGCATGTCCTTCAAAAAAAAAAAAAAAATTAAAATGTGAGTAAATATAACTGCTTACTATGGCTTAGGAGGTCTCATAGGATAAAGTAAATCAAATTCCATCAAATGAAAACAGTTAGAGGACTTTGTTGGAAAGGACTAAACTCTGCATAAAAATGGTTATGGAATTACTTGTGGTTGTTACTATAAAATGATTGGTCAGATTTTTTAATGTTCAAAGAACAACTAAGTCCTTTAAAAAAAAAAGAAAAAAGAAAGGAATGTGTTCTTGCAGTTATAAATGCCTATTTTATTACAAATAGTCTTGAGATGCCTCTATTATATATAGCTTCATTGGTAATAATTTAAAACAAAAGCAAAAAGTTTTTTCCTCAAAACTTTACTATACAAGAGACTACCCTCCACCATCCCCCCTCCCTTTTCGATAGTGAGCATAACGCCTGATATAAAAAAAAACAACAACATGTTGAATCGTTTAAAAGGAAAGTAAGGTAACACTTGCCTTATCTGGTCTGCCATCTGAATCAATTGTTTCTGTGTATGGTTTCTTTTTAATACGGTTCAAGTCCTAAAGATGATAAAATAATACATTTGAATTATTTTAAATTATTTAATTGCTATAAAGCTAAAGGCTTTTTTTATTACAGCAAACAAACAAATCCTGAAACTTTTGATCCAAAGCTTCCATTACGATGAAGTCCAAGTAAAAAAAGCTTTGTGATGTTGCAAATATTGAAAGATTAAAAAAATTATATGAAACAAGCAAGTACAAAGACAAATTGATCATTACTTCATTCCTGTATTAACAATACAAAAAATTAAAGGTTTCATCTTTCAACAAAAATTGTTCCATACATTTTAACAATTAGGGTGTTACGAAAAAAAAAAATCAAATTTGATACCTCATGTAGCCCATCTAACAAGAACGCTAGAAATTCATGTGCATCATGCTGGGCATAGCCAAAAAACTGTGGATTCTTCTTTGACACAAGATCCTGTAAAATATCAAAATATGAGAAAGATATGTTATTTTTTGCTATATTTTATAATTTGATCAATGGTGTTCTATAATAAAATAAAATGAAGGAAATGTTTTGGTTACTATAATTATCTAAATCATAGATAAGATGTCTGGCGATCGCTGTCATACGATGTGTCGACCATGCCTCCCCTACGACTCCACAGTCAAGGGACTGAGTGAGTGAGTTAAGACCTCACCTGTAAATGCAAATTGTCCGCTTATACAAATTCTGGAGTAACACGTTACAAATAAAAATGAGGTACACCACTAACAAATAAAATCCAGGTAAATGGATTTTGAAATACTTATAAATCAACTAATGACTTGGATTTAGATAATAAATTTGCTTGAGTATTTTACAATTGGTATAAAAGGAAAATTTTTGGTCATTCGTATGTCCTTTAAAAATAAATTAAAATGTGAGTAAAGATAGCTGCTTATAATGGCTTAGAGGTCTCATAAATCAAATTTCATCAAATGACCAATGAAGTTATACTTTGTCCCAACTTGTCACTTATCAAAACTCACGCTAAGAAAATACAGCACGGTTGACTGTTATTTTAGAAGGATACCTCGTAATTTTACAAAACAGACCTCACAGGCTATCACAACAAGCTATCAATATAATATGATCCACCAGACCCACATTGAGTCTGTTATAGGCTGAAAACCGAAGACTGACCATTATCCTAAAAGACTAAAAGTTTTATAATGCCCTGGCAGACCTTCAGTCTTCGTGGATCCCAATAGTGTTTTTTGCATAGAGTCTGTTATCCTAACAGGCTGACCTAAATCTAAACATTATCCTAAAAGGCTAAAAAAAATTTAATTTGCCCTGCCGTACCTTCAGTCTTCGTGGATCCCAGTAGTGTTTCTTGCAGGACCAGAGCCACCGCAGCAAAGCTCCAAACGTGACTGCCAGCTGGCCTTTCATGCCCAGAGGGTTGTCTTCGTTGATGTCGTTCTGAAATCTGCCGTCTGAAACATTTGTAAGTTGGACTTTGTTTGTTTTGAGTAGATCAAGAATAACCAAAGCACACTTTCGATTGCTTGTTTGTTGGGGAAAATCTTTTTTTTTTTATCCTTCAAATTCAGGATGAGCTGTAAATACATTTAAACTATCATACTCTAATCATTTGTGTTTATTATAAGCTTTAAATACATTCTTAACTATATGCTAACTTTTTTCATGTTAAGGATAAGCTTTGTAATATACATCTAACTATATATATATATTTTTTTTGTGTGTGTTTTGAAAAACCCTGAAACAGACTTTTAAATAGATGCTAACTTAATTTTTAGGATAAGCTTCAATTACATTTCTTACCATATGCTAACTTTCTTCGTGTGACATTTAAGGAAAAGCTTTAAAAAGCTTCACCACTACACACATATTCTATTTATCTTCCTTGAGAGTTCCTTACCTAGGAAGAAGTCCCTGAACTCGCGCGTATTAGCCAAGACCTGTATGATGCAGTTCATGAAGCAGGTGTTGCCAATGTTAACAAGTCCTGCAAAGCCTGGAGGGACCATCAATCCAGTCTCCGACGCCTGATTGTTCAGTGGCGATACCTTGGCAGTTGGTTTCTGCATGCAGAGAGAAAAGCTCTTGTATATGTTAATTTGTTTGTTCTAACATAAGTATCTTTCTTTCGTTAGATAAATTTATTTACTATTAAATTTTAACTAAAGAAGAAAAATAAAAGCAAAATCATAATTACTGATATTGTGTTCACCTAAAAAGATAAGCTGAGAAATTATGGTTGACAACCATATGGACAATGGAGGTAGATTGGGCAGATGCTGAGGAAACACATCAGGGCCATAGCACATGTAGTCATCCAGAGGGAAAAAGCAAAAAAAAACAAAAACCTGCTGACACTATGTGCCAGTCAAGGTGTGCCCTGCAGATCCTGGGAGATGGAGAGGTTTTTTTGCTGCCTTTATAGCGGTATTGCCAGACAATAAAAAAAAAAGGACGAAGTAAGCAAGACACCTACCATGGTGTAGAAGATACCTACATACATATAACTAACCTGAGAGTTGTCAAACGAGAAGCTCCCTGGTCCATCTTCATCCTCTTCCTGTTGGTACCTGTGCATGTTTGAGGACGCACCCACTCTCTGCCCTGCACCCCTCAGGTTCACGTTAATTTCAGATAGGTCGTCGAAGACCACACCAGATGAGGGCCCTCCACTGGCAACTTGCTTGTTGCTCTCTTCCGACAGGGATTTCCTGGCACTGGATATTTCTGACGATGACGGTGACGGCGCGGTTGAGCTTTTGGCATTGATAGGGATCCAAGTGTCTGTATGGGAACTTTCACTTTTCTCTGAGAAAAGAAAAATTAATACTTTTAAAGATCAAGTCTAAACCCAACATTACCAATCATAATTCTTTTTGATGTAAAATAAAATAAAAATGAACCCACATTAACCGTATGTACCACGTTACTAAAATGCACAAATATCTCCCATTTCTTTATCCCTCCCCCTTCCACTCAACCTCACCTTTGCGCTGGCTCGCTTCCAAAGTCACCCACCGAACTGAAGAAGTTTTTCTTAGGACGATTTCAATCACAGATGTTTTCACAGTGAACTTGCAGTCCTCAGGGATGATTTCCTGTCTGGAGAGAAAAAAACACAGAAATGGAGCAAAGAAAAATGGAAGGTATGAAAATGCTTTAAAAAATATTCTAGGATAAATAATTGTATATTTCAAGCATAATAAAAAAAACTAAGCGTTAAAAAAAATAGAGATGATTGAAAAGAACATTAAAATGAGTCACAAATGAGTTAACTTTCTTCCAAGTTAAAAGGCTTTAACTTTCTAAGGAAAAACAAAAAACATTATTTTTTGCATAAAGACATCTTATGCACATGCCAATTTAATTTATTATCTATCGTAAAGCCTAGATAGTTCTACTCTTGTACAGTTTCTTCTTTCTCTCTACTGATCATCAATGGAATATGGCTCTTATGCTAATGCCTAAAGTCTTTTATGATTTCCTCAGTTTTTCACACATTTGGTTGCAAGTAGTAGCAGTTCTTTTCATATTATTCTGCACATTTCTTCTACCTCTCCTAAATAGGATGTTTATATGTGAATTATTATCCATGAAAGCTAGCAATTTTGCCATGTCACAGCAACTTGTCACAGGGTTAAACACCAAAGAGACCATAGGGTGTCAAACAAATTTTAATTATGTGATGTTTTACAGTTGTGTTAAGCTACCTAAAGCATTTCCTTACAGAACTGCATAGTGTATCTGGTTGTTTTCTTCTTTCTGGAATTCTTGTACAATACATATGTTTTAGCTATTCAGGTAAGAAGTTTGAATTTAAAGAGAATATGGCAGTGTGTTGAAATAACACTCTTCAAAAGAAATAATTATTAATTTCTAAACAAAATGATCAATTAATTACAGACTTTGAAAGCATCCACAATGAGTGAGATAAAAAAATGTTTTTTAATCGTCCACTTTGAAAAACATTTGCAGTCTTCAAAATAAATAACAGATGCATTTCATCCAGGGTAAAAAAAAAACAACAAACAAACAAACAACACAATAAACAAGATTAATCATTGAAAAAAACTCAGTCAGAATTTAAAAAAAACCTATCTATTTCATGGCTACACAGTTGACTTTTAATAAACAGGATCTTCCTTTCCTGGGTTTGTTTGTTTTGTTGCTTAACGTCCAACATCAGCACTATTGGCTGTATTGTGGACGTACCTACCCAACCAGTAGGTGATGAAATGAGACAAATACATTTTTTATCATGTGATTCCAATCACTGACCTTCCAATCTGGAGACCAATGCTTTATCACTTGAGTCAGCCCACCCCCTTCTTTTTCCTGGAATTTTCTTATATAATCATACAGTTTATAAAAAAGGTCACATGAAATTTCATCCCCTACTAGTTGGGTTGGTGTCAGAATAAAGCGACCAGCTAAGACAGGGAGTCCAGGTATCCTCACAATGTCTCTGTGTGGCAGCACATATAATTGTCAGATGCAAGTCTTGGGGCCTGCCCAAAATATAGCCTATGTAGTGCTGATAACGGATGTTAAGCAACCATCACAACATGAACTTCACATAAGCTGATGTTTTGAGGTACCGGTATGTACCACAGGCTGTGCACTTTAGGAAGTGTTCACTATAAAAATTCCTACAATTTCGGAGACTGTTGTGCAGCTTACCTGGTTGTAACTGGCCAGGTGAAGGCTGTCTCTGACGATGTCCCTTGGTGCAACTGGAGAAACTTGGCATCACTGAGCAGAATCAAAACATAAGCAAACATATGAAGGCCAAAATGGAAAAACCAGATATATCACAAATTTGGATTAATTCAATTTTCCACCTTAGCCTACAAAGTAGATCTTCTTCTTGCATGTACAGAAGGTATTCAACCCAAAAACTATTATTTTAGCACTAAAGATGTTTTTGGTAGATCCTGCAGAAAATGATGAACAGAGAGTATTTTGAAACTTTAGATTGAATTATCCCAAAAGGTGTTAAATTAGTACGAACATTTTGTAAGCATGACACCAGAAAGGGTCCATTCACTTTTTAAATAAATTTTTAAAGTAAAGCAGGGCTATTACCAAGAGTAGTATTAACCATCATACCGCATGAATTTATTTTTTTTACAGAAAATCCATGAAATTCTCCATCATTGATTTATATATGATATAGCCCCTGCCGATCAGCATTCAATGATAAGAAGGTTTTTTAAGTGGAAGAAGAAAATTGAATAATATTAAAACAATATAACTAACACACAACCATTTATTTAAAGTAAATAGCATGACAGTATATGTACATATAAAAATCAAATCTAAGTAGGATCCTCATAGAAAATTAGGGGATGAGGGTTTATTTGAAAATCTGAATGATGAAGATGTATACCTGGTCTGAAATTTCAACACAAAGCCTTTCTTGGAGAAGTTCACCTTCACTGCATCCTTGTTCAAACTCTTCGTGAACACACTGAGTGTGAGTTGCAAGTCCTGGTACAGACAGAGGTACATGTTTTAAAGAAGGAAACTAATTGTTGGTTGGTTAGTTAAAATAACATCCATTGTCGACAACTGCTCTATGCTTTATCAGGGAAGGATCGCAAAACTACATCAGACAATTTTACGAGCTGTCACACAGAGACAGAGCAAGGATATCAGGACTTCTGTCTCTGTCTGTCACATTATAGTAACAAGATCCAGCCAGCAACAGGAAAAGTCCAACAAATATTTTTGTAAACAAGGGATGGAGCAGGAAAAACTAGGAATAGAAGCCCACTACTCTGGCACTAAAGGCAACAAGCCCACAGGAAACTGGTTTTCTGCATCCTATCAACAAAACATAAAAATTAAAATAAAACCCTTTTCTAGTGGAGTAAAATAATGGAAATGACAACAAAAATTTTTTCTTATAAATGTACTTACAACTTATTTCTAATGGGAGTTATCAATAAAAGGTCACAAACTTTCTCTGACCCTATTATTGGCAATGTAACAAAATTGACAGTTTTTATTTTAATCTGAAATCCATAATACATACTCTCTCATAAAAGTCGTGCTTTAGAAGGTTGAGCAGGTACACAGGCTCTGCAACAAGAAAATAAAACATAACTCCATATTAGATTGAGAGATCTGAAAACATATAATAATAACAAAAAGAAATCATGCTTATAATATTTTAACTGGCCAGAGGACTGAAAAGTGGGAAGACCAACAGAATTTATCTAATATTAAAATGTCTTAACGACTAATGAAGGAATTTCTTCATTCCTGAAAAAAAAAAAATTGAAAACAAAAAAAGAGGGGGGGGGGTTATATTTGAAAACAAACAAAAATGTTTGCTTAGAAGCTACCTTACTTACCTTGTCTCCACCTAAAAGATTGTAGGCAAATCATGAAACTACAGGGATGCTAACTTAATCGTAGTTTTTTTTTACTGAACTTCTGACGTAGGCACATAGTATACTGGTTCACAAGTATAACCCCTTTACATATTTTTACTGAATTCTGATCTGCCCCTTTTTTTTCTGAACTCCGTACACCCCAAGTATAACCCACACACCCTAAACATCCATTTAATTAGAATCTTTGCAGCTATGGGTTTTGCTCTTGAAATCCTGAAGGAAAATTATGACATTATCACATAATGACAGCAAAGTTTATCACACTAGAATCACCTTCTTCCTTCTCTTTAATGTCTTCAGCAAGATCTGGTTTTGGGTCAACTGGACTAGATTCCATGCTTGGGTCTTCTCTTAAGTTTCCTTTCTCTTGCTCAGTCTTATCTCCAGATTCTGGGTTTTCTTGCTCCATTTCTGTCAAACTCCTTTTGGTGTCAGACTATATTAAAATAAAACATAAACAGAAAGTTATTGAAGTGTTTAATTTTTTACTTGACTAGAAGAATCTACCAATCACTTATTATATGGTTTCTCATGATTTTACCTTTTTAGTAGCAACATAAAAGGAAAATAGACAAAAAAAATTAAGTTACTTTAAATGCATCATATGGTCACTAAATCAATTTAAATCCACCACTAATACAGTATTTACCTCTAACTGAGGCCACTGTCTCTGATTTTGTTTGACAACATGTAAGATAATGCTCCCTTTGGTAGCTTGCACTCTGCTTTCTTCTTTCTGGATGTTATCGTAGAGATAGATCATCTGACTTCTGTCTCCTGAAATGCATTAGGAAGATTTTTTTCATACTTTTTTTTCTCCATAATTTATGTAAGGATTCATTGTATAATACAGAGGAAACCTCATATTTCAAATTGCTTCGGATTTGATCTAACCTTTGCATTAAGCGGATTCAAATTACATAAAGGGACAAACCTGAACCACAAAAGTGTTACAATTGGTAGACAGTTTATTACCTTGTATTAAAAACTACATTCATTTACGATTGTTTCCCAGATAATACTTTTATAATGCCTATTGGTGGTGTGAGATTTGAATTATGAGAATCTCAAACTAGAAAAACTTTGAGTTATGAGTCTGATTTTAATATATAACCAAAGAGAAAAAATATAACCTTTTCTCTTGCAATTCGAATTATCAGACTTTATTTATTGAGGTTTCCACTGTATCTTTTTTAAACTGATAAAGCAAACAGATTTGCAAAAGAACAATAATATTTTGTTACAAACTTACCTGCTTTTATATTGACCTCTTTACTGGTGAAGGAAACATCAAATGCGCGCGTCTGTTCATCACTGAGACCCTGGATTTTTATTGTTACTGTAATGTCTGTCTCGGTTTGCGTCCAGGAGTAAGAAAAACTTACAGTGCCCTCTGTGAAGATAGCAGAATTAAAAGGTGTCTAAGGTTTAGATGAAATATAAATTAAATTAGAACGAAATTTTTTTGAACATGTAGCAAAATACAAGTGCGTTGTTACGTTTGACTTACAAGTGAGATCCAACGGTACCTCTAAAAATCCCCTAGATCCTTGTTGCAGACTCGGAGCACTTAGGTTATATGGAAACTCTGATGATGCTACCTTTCTGAACTGATGTATTTATGTACCTTTTACAGTGAGATATTTTGTTAAATAATCGGGATGACTTTCCTTCTCTATTAAGAATCCATATTGGTTTAAAACTGATTATTTCAGACAAGTTCTACTTTTTGAGGGATATGAACTCCCTCAGCAGACATCTACGGCTCAATGATATTTACAAATTTAGATCCCCACACTCCTTGGAAAATTGTGTGCAACCAACTAAGAATAATTGGACATCTTTTGTACCAAAGATAAGGGGCACCATTGGTCCTTGAAATGACTTGGCTCTATCTTCTTGCACTACTACTTTGGTTTCATCTTTGGAAACTTGATGATCTGCTATTGATACTTTCTGCTGGAGCATCTAGTCACAGCTGCGCTATTTTTCTAGATGATGATCAGAAAATGTTTTTAAACCCCAAATGGGTCTGCAGCTGCTTTTTATGTACTGAAAGGGAACCTGATCTCTGCTGGTGGATGAGTCTTATCAACTGTTTTGACATCTGTACTCTAGAGAGCTGCTCGCAATCAACTTGTCAAGTGGTTGGACTATTTTGCCATCAAGAGGTTTTCAATTCTTTTACTCATGATCCCTCAGCAATGTGGTTTTGAAACTGGCTTTGGACTTCCAATATCATACTAGCTTTCCTGCCTAAACAGTACAGACGAGAACGCTGCGGTGATTTAGCAAATCATTCAAACAACCATCAAAACAATAAAATTAAATATTTATTTAAATAAAATGTCAATTCAAGCCTAAAAAAACAACTTCAAAGAGTAAAGGCTTTTTTCCATAAATTACCTTTTTCTTTCAGACCTTCAACTTGCATTTTTCTGTGTTGTTTGGCTGAGGAACACACACTGTTAGCTGTCGACTGATCATTATCAGCCTCTGTAGCAGAGTTTTCATCCTTTGAAAACTCGTTCCTCCTGGGGTCAGGGTTTTCTTGGTCTGTTAACATTTCATATAAATTGTTGGGTTTCAGTGGTGGACACACACAAAGGGTGTGTTTCCTTTTTCTTTTACTTTTGTTATCTATTTTTGCAGTTTTGTTCTTCTATATTTGCTACCTAAACTGACCACAAAAAGTCTTTGTTCAAAGGATAGGCCTCTCGTTGGGTTCCATCTGCAATCTCGAAGTCTTAATCCATTAGATAGTAGAGAAGCTAGATCTAGATCTATGCCTCCGTCAGCTAGATCTAATCTAGTTCTTCAAAATCTAGCTTTAGACTAAAAAAAACACTTAACAAAAGATTCGTTTCAAGGTATGTCTGCTGCACAGCATATGTCTCGACCTTTCAAAAAGACAGAAACCAGCTCCCCGTGTAAGGCATTGCTTACTGTAGCATTCGTTAGGATAATGGAAAAGTGCTGGGCCCAAAATAGTAACAATGTACGCTGTGTAACCAAGAGAGTTCCGCAAGTGTTGTTAACAAGATTGCCAGATGAATAGCTAATATAAGTCAAAATCCTTTCATGGACTTTTTCTTATAACCTGACTTTGCATAATCATGTAAAAATTATTACAACCAAACAAAAATGTTCGAGGAAATGAAAATATTAAAATTTTATATTTCTTTTTCTCCATATTTTGAAGCCTAAAATACTGGATTCACCTACTCGTTCAGAACATGCTTTTGAATACATGTAATTGCCATCGCAATCATCATCATCATCATCATCATCATCATCATCATCATCATCATCATCATCATCATCATCATCATCATCATCATCATCATCATCATCATCATCATCATCATCATCATCATCATCATCATCATCATCATTATTATTATTATTATTATTATTATTATTATTATTATTACAGAAATATACAATCATGTAATCACAATCGAAGATTCGTAGAAAAATTTATAGTTTTGTACGTCATAAAAAAAATCCTAAAGATTTGTTTAGCCCAGGAAAATCCAGCTTGGCAAGCCAAGTGAAGCCTCTATAACAGATAGCTGCTGCTTTCGTCGCATAAAAAAACAACCAGTAATTAATATTGTTATTTTATTTTAAAAAGTAATGTCAATTTACAATGCCCAGTTTCCTCAATTCAGGAGGTATGTTGATGATCAATTAAATAAGCTAATATCAATCCCCATGAAGATACCGGAGCCTTCAAATAGACATAAGAGGCAATGTAATGAGACATCTGTGTCAAATTTGATATGAGACGACGCTAATTCCTTACGAATGTAATTTTTTTTTAATAAAAAAAAATCTGTCGATAGATAAGCAGCACAAAGGAAAAAGACAGCCTCCTGAGTTTGTTTGGCGGCCGCCAGGTGGACTCTGAGTTGCGCTGGCGGGTAGGTCAGAGTGGCGTGCTACACCGGGGCAGTTCTGTCTACGAACACCCTTGAAACGATTATCGGGCCTTATGGGGCGCTGTTAAAATGCAAGTCAGACAGTGGGGAGATACAGAACTCATTTCTCAACGGGTCATATTTGACACTAACACCGACACGACCAGTAAAGGAAGACATTGGGTTAATACAAAGACTACAGATAATTTAATTTTTTGAACTGTTTAATATACAAACTTTATAACTGAAATGGAACTGTTTTACCTTTAGTAAGACTGGGATCATCGCTATTTCACGATTGAGATGAAAGCAAATTGATGACAGCAGGACAATCGTCTCACGGCGTTGTTAGATGTTATCACGTATTGCGTACTGTTACAGAACCGACGTCTTCCCACAAGGAACACGGTATCACGTAGCCTACTGGTTTACTGAACAGAAGTGAAATGATGCTACAACATAGAGTGTACAATCACGATAAGCACCAAGCTAATAAAACCATTCAATCGCCATAGAGAGGAAACTAAAGTTTACTCCCAAAACAAAACCTCATCCTCTCTTTTCTCTACAATAATATATGGAAACAAACGATTTAGAATTGACATAAATTAAAAAAAAATATATTATATAAAGGGAAGCGGTTATCTGAACTTTCGTCTCAGAAATAAAAACTGGATTAGTTCTCTTGGCTGATAATGCGGTGTGACAAAAGAACGAGTTGAATTGAGTTAATAAATGATAAATCAGTCACCAACTTGAAATAACTGACACAAAGCTCAACAATGGTATTTTAACATATAAAACGTTTCATCGTTATTGGGCCTTCTTCAGTACCGGTATACAAAATAATGATAGGAAAGTTAACAAACATCAATCAGAGGGTAGAAAAATCAGATTTGGATGGATCAGGTGCTCTGTTAGGGGAGGGGCAGGACGCAACATGCGTCTATTCTGACTGATTTTTTTAACGTACAATGTCAACACTCTAGATAGGTGGACGATATTGTGAACGGGCCCCAAGACTGACGTCTGTCAATTATATATGCTGCCACACACGAGAAAGGGTGGGTAGTAGTTGTAGTTGTAGTTGAGTTGGTTTTACGTCTAACATCAGTTCTGCACTATATAGGGTATATTGTGGACGGGCTCCAAGACTGACGATGACAATTTTATGTGCTGCCACACACGAGACAGGGCGGGGATACCACGACTCCTGTCTTAGTCGGTCACATTAAACTGACAATGACCGAACCAGTAGGCATAATGATAAAGGAATAGGAGGAGGGGTGACATCTGCATCTGCCCGTTTCTCACACTCTCAAGTTGTACTTTCAATTGCACATGTTGCCGAAGACTGATGTTTGGTGCCTGAGGAAACCTTTATCTTTTCATACCAAGGACTCTACGGTGTTTTTCCTTGCTCCATATCTAATTGAGAGGTCATTGGCCTGGGTGGACCTGGCTAGCATAGCAAGGCTAGGACCAATGATGACTTTCAGTTGACATTGCTTCAGTCAGCTGAGCAGCGTTTGGTTGACTCAGACTCGGCGAGAGTTACAACGTATTACAAACGAGATAATAACACACATGTATGTCCTACATTAGATCCAAGATCCATTGGTCAGGCTTGGTTCAGACTCACTTTCACTTTTCGGCTCAGTCACGTACATACACGTTGTCTCCCACCAGTGCCTTACAGTTCTTTCTCAAGTCAGTATTACAGTAACATTATTTCCTCTAGACGCGATTAGTTTACTTAGATTGAAAGCTTTCTGTTGCAAAGAAGTAGAAAGCTATAATTATTCAACAGACGCCGAAATTATAACCCTTGTAGATCGTACAAAACGAAATTCGCGGTACACTTTAAAGCAATCTAGTTTTAGATCACACTTTTACCTATCGTATAGATTACGAATTAGGGGCATTTGCTATTAAAGCTAATTTGATTATTTATACTACTTACAGGTCAAGCTTACAACTATTTATTTGAAAAATGACCCAGTCTAGAAATGTCGTTATCGCAATGGATGAAAGCCACCATTCGGACGATGCATTTCAATGTAAGTAGATTTTACTTCTTTTTCGATCTTCGTTGATTGTGTAAGTTTTCTTTGTTTTACTCTCTGTACTATCCACATTCAACGCATTGCTATTGTAGCGTCTTGTATATATTATTCTCCCCCTTCTCGAAGTATATTTTTTTGTACATTCTCAGACCATGGCTTTCTGTCCTTTATCAAAATAGTTTTGACATTAATGTAGATACATGTACTATACAATTCATAAATCTTATAAATCTGGGTAAATCCTACGTAAATCTAGACAGATTATTATGAACATTTAATACGATCAAGATGATAACTATAAAATAGTTATTTTCTTGTTTTGTTTATTGACCAAAAGAAAAAAAGAAAAGAAAAGAAAACATGTCAAAATTACAATCTAAAAACCTATGAACGTTTTATTTCTGTTTTAAATTAACTTTGAATTGAAATACACTCTGCGCTCGAAGTAAAACCAACAAAATATTGTGGGGAAAAAAATGAAAACGAAAAGGGAGAAGGCGTCTGTTTGATCAAATGCTGACAAACGGCGCAATCTGGAAAGGCCAAGACATATGTCAATAATTAGAAGCCCTAAGATTCATAGCTTTAACCCTCAATAAAAAAAATACCCCTCCTCCCCCCCCCTCTCTCTCTCTCTCTCTCTCTCTCTCTCTCTCTCTCTCTCTCCACCTCCCACCCTTCCTCTCGTCCTCTCAAAAGCCTAAGGATCTAGCCCATTAGAATTTACACGTAACCTCTCTAGTTCTAGCTATCGTCAACGTTGGTATAATTATATTTCGTACCTCCGGAATGTTCCTTACATTAGTTTCATACTTAGAAACACACCAGACATTGAGAATTTTTTGTTTGTTTTGTTTTGGCTTGTTGTTACTCACCTGTCGTCATCGAAAAGGACTCACAAGTGCCCGTAGCAATTTTTTTTTAATTATTGCTTTATTTCGGTGTTGCCACGTTGAGCAGAGAGAGAGAGAGAGAGAGAGAGATAGAGACAGAGACAGAGCGAGAGAGAGACAGAGAGAAACAGACAGACAGACACAGAGAGAGGGAGAGAGAACAGAGAGAGAGTGAGAGAGAAAGAAATAGAAACGGACAGAAAGATAGATAGAGCGGAGAGAGACAGATAGAAACAGAGAAATAGAGGACAAGAGAGAAGCATGGAGCGAGAAAGAAATAGAGATGGCGCGCGACAGAAAAACAGTGTGGGAGAGAGAAAGGAAAAAAAAAAAGAGAGAGAGTGATAAAGATAGAGATAGAGAGAAAGAGAAAGAGAAAGAGAGAGAGAGAGAGAGAGAGAAA
>RQTK01000720.1:106551-131551 GCA_003991915.1 Elysia chlorotica
ACAGAGACAGAGACAGACAGAGAGACAGACAGACAGACAGACAGAGGGAGACAGATAAAAGGCGAGAGATGCACAGAGAGCGAGAGAAAGCGAAATTTGATTTTCCTCAAGCGGTCGGTCAATGCCCACTGACCCTGATAGTAGAAGTCCGATGTTACACCATCTTGTCCTGTGTTATATCTACTATTTATTTAATGTTATGCAAGATTGAACAACAAATAAATACAGTTTTAGTAGACAGTACAGATAGGCAATGAAGGACGAGAGACGCGCTTCGAAAACACACACACACACAGCGAGAGATAAATAGACAGATCTATAGATAAATAGAGAGAGAGAGAGAGAGAGAGAGAGAGAGAGAGAGAGAGAGAGAGAGAGAAAGAGAGAGAGAGAGAGAGAGAGAGAGAGAGAGAGAGAGAGAGAGAGAGAGAGAGAGAGAGAGAGACAGACAGACAGACAGACAGACAGACAGACAGACAGACAGACAGGCAGATCGACAAACAGACATATAAAAGGCGAGAGATACACACGCATGGAGCGACAGAAAGAGAACATTGATGTCCACTGACCCTGATAGTAGAAGTCCGATGTTACACCATCTTGTCCTGTGTAACATCTACGATTTATTTAATGTTATGCAAGATTGAACAACAAATAGTAATATTCTCGTAGCCAGTACAGGTAGGCGTTCTATGGAATATTTCTAGCGATAAATGCTAGCCAACCACAGTGCTAAGATCTACAGGTATGATGTCTCGGTTGTCAAAGGGATTGTGATAAACAGTCAAATGTTACATCCCATTGGTCTAGGCAAATCTCTTTCTCCCTCTCTCTCTCTTGGTCTACGCAAATCTCTTTCTCTCTCTCTCTCTCTCTCTCTATCTCTCTCTCCCTATCTCTCTCTCCCTCTCCCTTTCCCCCTCTCCCTCTATTCTCTATCTATTTATCTATCTTGGTTACAACAGGTGTTACATAGAACGTCAGTAGTGTTTTGTAGGCCTAGTAAAAAAATCTTCGCTTGAATTGTAAAAAAACCCAACTATCCCAGCTATAGTAGCCAGTAGATAAACCGTCCCAAGGTAACATCCTTTTGCAAGGTTTTCATCACAGAGGCGAAGCTCTCTCCTCATTTTACGCCTCCTATACGATTACATCATACTGATAAAGACCCACGGTAAAAATACGTTAGCCAGAGCGGGGCTCAAACCACAGACCCCCTGTGTCGAAAGCAGATGCTCTAACCCCAGCGCTACCACGCCCCCTCTGTGACGCCTCTCTGTCTCTAATATGATTACACCATGACGTGTTACATACAACGGCATAATCTTTTCTCGAGTCAATAAGGCGCAAAGAGCAGCGCCAGGTAGCTCAGTTGATAGTGCTCTAGACTCATGCGCTAGGGGTTGCGGGTTCCATTATTATCTGATGCGCCTGTCTCTAAACATGGTTCTCCGGGAAACTACGAGGGCGGGTTGAGTTCAGTTGGTTTTACATCCAACATCAGTGCTCTAATTATAGGCTAAATCGCGAACGGGGCTCAAGACTGCCGTCTGACAATTTTATGTGCTGCCACACACGAGGCAGGGTGAGGAGATCTGGACATCATAACTGTCAGCGACGCAACCAGTTACAGGGGACAGAATAATAAATACATTTTTTGAACGATCGTGGGATTCGAACCGCGGAACTTGCTGCGATATACCACTTGAGTCAGTGCGCCCCCCACCCTTGTTTTTCCACACACACACACACACACACACACTTAGAGGAAGACAGAAAAATCAAAGATCATTTTATGGAAAAGCCAAAGATATCTCCAGCTATAGGCCTACGCTATGGAGTTGAGTTGAGTTGGTTTTTTTAACGTCCAACATCAGCACTATATAGGCTAACGAGACAGGGCGGAGATACCATGACTCCTGTCTCAGCCGGTCACATTATACTGACACCGACCCAACCAGTAGGGACCTACGCTATGGAGAGCCGAATCAAGACTGCAAGTAATGCATCGGTGTAGAAATCCAAGTCCAGTGGTTTCCTTCCATAAATGGCACACAGCCCGCTCCGATTTGAGAAATGGGACCAAGACACCGAAGTCTTATCTACGTGTTAAGATAGTTGACAATACTAATTGTTTATATCTTTAGATAAAAGAAGTGATTCAGTCCAATAGATTCTTATGTTGTTGTGACGCATCCTTTTGCTCTAGCTTGATCGAATTCCAGATTATCTCAAACCCCATGTCAAATCTTGAGTAGTTATGTTGAGTCACTGTATTATGCGAAGCGGGATTTCATATTAGGGAAGAAAAATCCTATACAGCAACCGATCCCAAGACTTACTGAGTCTGATAGCATTTTGTACGTGCTGCGTGAAAAGTCATTCAATCTTCGTATTCTAGCCTTCCGTTCTTTTTTGTTTGATGAGATAATAATAATCTCCACCGTTTAACATGGCTACATTTTTTACTGTGACTACGGTTCGTTTGGGTTGAACATCGGTTTCCGACGCAAAAGGTCCGTGGTTCGAGCCCTGGCGATTTCGCTTCCCACTGGTTGGGTCGGTGTCGGTTCAATATATTCGGCTAAGACAGGATCATGATATCCCCGCCCTGTCTTGAGTGTGGCAGCACATAAAATTGTCAGACGTCAGTCTTGGAGCTTGTCCACAATATAGCTTATATTATTCTGATGTTCAGTGTTAAACCAACTCAACAACAACAACAACAACAACAACAACAACAACAACAACAACAACAACAACAACAACAACAACAACAACAACTACAACAACAACAACAACAACAACAACTCTCCTCGTGAGCCATGATCGGTGTTATTAAAATGTGACCTACTAGTAAAAAATCCGTGGTTCCCCCGCTATGCCTATCTATGGTAGCACCTAAAGTTGCCATACTTTAGTACTGAAATCTGTCGCCTAAGTCGATTACCATGGAAACCAAGGCCTATAAATGTGATATAATTTTACATTCCCTTCCTCTTTCACTCTCTTCCACCTGTCTTAGACTCTCTATCTATTAATCTCCCCCTTTTTCTCCTTCTTTCTCTGTCTCTACCTTTCTCCTTGGCTTTATATGTCTCTCTGCCCCTCTTCTCCTCCGTTTTATATGCTTGTCTGCCATCATCCTACCCTTTATTTTCTCCATCTCCTCCTCCTCTTCCTCATCCTCGTATAATATAAGAGCTTGGAGATAAATTATAACAATACATGTAGTGATGTCGTTTATACCGTATTTTAACAATTATAATTATGATTATTATTAATGGCCCCATCGCATGAGGCTACAAGAAATGGCATATATATAGGATCCCTTAGGGAAATATAGAAGACGTTAACCGTGAGAGAGTAGACTACATGAAGGATGTATAGCACCAATCAGTCTGTCAGAGTATAATGATGGTGTTTGTATAGCTTACTTCGGGCGATTTTTATAGTCTCATCGTAACACTATATGAAAAACTTATATCATCTTTCAAAGTCTGTTTAATTATGATGGTAAACAATTTTGGCAATGGTATAGTCTGATAACCTTATACAATATGACTAACACTACCGAGCACATTAAAAGTGTGCACGATCCAACAAAGTCTTTACATGATGGTGTTTGTATAAGTATAACAAACAAATGCCTAAGTGCCATTTTCGCTTCAACCAGCCAGAATTCCTATAAAATTGAGTTTGTTTCCCCTGCATAAACTTTTCGACAAATCAATATCTTTAAACGTTATTTTCTTAAAGCAATCATTTGGCACTTAGGCACTTCTTGCACTGGACCCTTTACAAAGGCTACACGAAGATAAGGAGACATCTGTCATATTATTATGATGCTGCTGCTGCTGAAATTAATTTTATTCACTGTTTGTATAATGATGCCGATGCATGCACAGCTGTATCTTGGTTTCATCAGAGGCTAAACATTGAGTTCCCCCACCCCCTTTCTTTCCACACATTTTTCCAGACTACATGAAGAACGTGTACCGGCCAGAAGACCAGGTGACCATCCTATACGTGCCCGAGTATCACACCGTCATCCAGTCACGTGAGTAGCGTCCCTCACCGCTCGCTCTCTCTCTCTCTCTCTCTCTCTCTCTCTCTCTCTCTGTATTTCTTTCTTTCTCTCTCCCTCCCGCTCCCCTCTGTAAGGGGGGGGGGGGGATCGCCAGTCTTAGGACCCGTCCACAATCTAGCCTATATATAGTGCTGATGTTGGACGTTAAACCAACGCAACAGCTCTCTGTGTATATATCTACTATAGTTTTTAATGCGAATATAGAAAAGTGCTCAATTAATTTAAGAGTTAAATAATACAAATAATTCATCTTTATTTACATTGATATTTTGACACACGTGTTTCGAGAGCCCTCTCTTCCGAAAACTGCAGTGGCTCGGTTCCGTTTCGTTAATTCATTTTTGTGTTGAAAAATATTAAACAATCTGGTATTGGTATATTTCTGTAATCATGCTAGTATTCATTCAAAGCATTTTTTTCTGTCTCTCTGTCTCTGTCTCTGTTCCTGCCACTCTGTGTCTGTCTGTCTGTCTGTCTGTCTGTCTGTCTGTCTGTCTGTCTGTCTGTCTGTCTGTCTGTCTGTCTGTCTGTCTGTCTGTCTGTCTCTCTCTCTCTCTCTCTCTCTCTCTCTCTCTCTCTCTCTCTCTCTCTCTCTCTCTCTCTCTCTCTCTCTTTCTCTCTTTCTCTCTTCCTTTCCATCGATCTCTCCTCTACCATGTACACACACACACACGCAGACAAACACTTACTCTTTATTTTTTTATTCACCCCCTCTTGTTTGTCTTCCACTTCCTCAGCCATGGTGATGACAGATGCCACTGTCGTGACGGATATACTCAAGGAAGAGGAGCGCAGAATCAAGACGTTTCTAGATAACCTGGGACAGAAGCTCAAAACCGCGGGGGTGAGTAGAGGTTGACAGACAGACAGACGCACAGAGAAAGAGAGAGAGAGAGAGAGAGAGAGAGAGAGAGAGAGAGAGAGAGAGAGAGAGAGAGAGAGAGAGAGAGAGAGAGAGAGAGAGAGAGCAGAGAGAGAGAAAAAGAGAGAGAGAGAAAGAGAGAGAGAGAGAGAGAGAGAGAGAGAGAGAGAGAGAGAGAGGGAGAGAGAGATGCCACTGTATTCAATGATGAGGAGCGGAGAATCAGGGTAGAGACTCTGGGACAAAAGCTCGAGACTGACTGGGTGTGAATAACTGGAAGTGGTTTTCAAATAACACTGGATGAAGGTTTGATAAACTTAGCTTGGGCTTCGGAGAATTCTAAAATGTCAAGACTTTACACTGCCCGATGTCATTTCTGTCCCTTTCTGTAAGTTCGTCTGTCCTGTCTGTCTGTCTGTCTGCCTGTCTGTCTGTCTGTCTGTCTGTCTGTCTGTCTGTCTGTCTGTCTGTCTGTTTCTGTCTCTTAGTTTCTGCCTGTCTGTCTGTCTGTCTGTCTGTCTGTCTGTCTGTCTGTCTGTCTGTCTGTCTGTCTGTCTGTCTGTCTGTCTGTCCTGCTTGTCTGTCTTTTTCTGTCTCTTAGTTTCTCCCCGTCTATCTTTCTTTAGCAATAATTATATTAATTCCTACACCCACGGCTTTGCTCTACTCTAGATCGGCGGTCACGTGAAGAGCATGGGCGGTAACCCAGGGGAGGTAATTGTCCGGGTCTCCCGTGACATGAATGCCCAGCTGATAGTCCTGGGCAGCAGGGGCATGGGCACCATCAGACGCACTCTCCTGGGCAGCGTCAGCGACTACGTCATGCACCACTCGCCCATCCCCGTCCTCATCTGCAAGCACCTGGATGGCCACACTCACTGAGCGGTCCTGAGAAGAGAATTATACATTGTGTACAAATTTACTACTGCTATGATTAATAAATAAAATTGAATGACATTTTTTGTTCAAAGCACACCATATGTATCGTGCTAAATTTAATGTTTTAATTTCTCCATTTCCTTAAGTCATTAAAGGGAAGACATATTAAAGTATTCAAATGTTTACCATTGTTCACCTACTCAGGCTACTCTAGATTTCATTTAGTTCATTTTCTTAGTAATTGTAATAAATGTTTATGTTTGAAAAGCAAATTATATCCAGCGGTGCTGCCGACTAGAAATTTCTGCTTTCTTCACTAATGTGGGCCATATCATGTATTTATTTGCAATTATGTTAGGGGCTGTGTACTTCTCTATACCGCTCTAATGAAATATGGTGGGAGTATTATGGCATTGTCCTTAACAATCTCAAGTGTCCATAATCATTCTTTCGTTGTTTCACTTGCAACATTACTCCCGTGCATCAAGTTGATTTGCAATTATGTTAGGGGTTGTATACTTCTCTATACTGCTCTAATGAAATATTGTGGGAGTATTATGGCATTGTCCTTAACAATCTCAAGTGTCAATAACTAATATTTCGTTATTTCACTTACAACATTACTTTCGTGCATTAAGTTGTGCATTAACGCAATAAACTTATAGTGACAAGTTTGGGTTTTTGTTTTTTATCATTAGTTTGTAACACAAGACAACCCGGATATTTAATGATCAAAAAGTTGAGAATGGCCTTTATTTTGTTTCCAAGATGCTAATCACCTCAGGCAGATGTTATCGTACAGAGTTAAAGAGTGGTTTTGTATGTATATATATTTTTTTTAAACACGAGACATTGCTTGTCTTAAAGTCAGATTTCACAAATTACAACTTTAAATTTCGAAAAAGAAAGGTTCTCAGAAGTATTATTTCTTTTTAAATCGTTTCAAATATGATATATTTTTAAAAAAGAATGATTGTTTTCTGAGTGTCATCAGTGTCAGTTGTCATGTGGATGATTTATGAAATATTCAGATGGCATGCAAGAAATTTATTTTGACACAATTAATTTACCACAGCTCTAGTCACACGGGTATTATAATCTTTTTCATTATTTACTTTCAGCATTGATTACAGCTGCGGTCTTCCCGATTATATCCTTATATTGACTTCGTGACAGATTAACACTGAACAGTATTAGTCACGCGAAAGAAACCTTATTACTTAACAATTTAGTTTTCATTATATGAAAATATTTGAAAACATGCAAACAATTTCTTTTTAAGTACAAGTTGACTAACTTAAGACACAATGCTTTACAGTACAGTACAGTAGTACAGTATCTTAAGAACGCTAACGTTGGCATGCGTCAAATTGGGCATTCCGTCCTCTTAACTTGGCAAACATGTTCGCCTATATTTACCAAGCTTTTAACATATCGGATCGGATCGCTATTGAACCATTTTTATTTGTTTGACTTGTGAATTACCTGCGTATCGAATTAAATCGGGACTGAAATAGTATAAAGAACCCCACTAAAACAATAAACTGCCTCACTTGTTTTATATGATTCTGAGTCTTTGAAATGTGACATTTTTGTTACAGAATTGTTCTCATCGAAACTTTAAAACATGTTTCCAACTGTTGAAAAGAAAAAAATGAATAACTATTGTACTAAATGTACAGTAGTTCATAAATCTTTTGTGCATGGTGATAGCACTCTATCAAACCAGTAATTTACTTGAATCTTGATTTAAAACACGTAGGTCCTATACTATCATTTAAGGTTCACCATGCCCTATGGTGTTAGTTTCAAAGGCAATTTTAGCATGAATACCCACACATATGTGTATCGAACATTCTGTCTAATTATCTTACTAAATATAAATAATACAATCAAACAAATCCGTCTATTTTCTTATATAACATATTTGTCAAATCTACCCTGTCTATTCGTCCAGCTATCTATCTCTCTACCTATCTATCTATCTATCTATCTATCTATCTATCTATCTATCTATCTATCTATCTATCTATCTATCTATCTATCTATCTATCTATCTATCTATCTATCTATCTATCTATCTATCTATCTATCTATCTATCTATCTATCTATCTATCTATCTATCTATCTATCTATCTATCTATCTATCTATCTATCTATCTATCTATC
The DNA here is from genome assembly GCA_003991915.1 of Elysia chlorotica. Classification (NCBI taxonomy): domain Eukaryota; kingdom Metazoa; phylum Mollusca; class Gastropoda; family Plakobranchidae; genus Elysia; species Elysia chlorotica. The sequence goes on from RQTK01000720.1 coordinate 114,553, forward strand.
TATCTATCTATCTGCACTGAGTTGTGAAAACCCCTAAAACATTTTAATATCGCGCTGTTTCATTTCGCTAATTTAAAGAAAACAAACGTTAAAAAAACATAGTAAAATTAAAAGAAAAGCGGACAAAACAACAGGTTAACGCCAAAGATCTATTAAATCATCTAGTTTTATCTACCTTTTTATCCACCTTTCTATTACTGTATCTATGTATCTATCTGTCTGGCTGTTTGACTAGTATCGATATATCTTTCTCTTTTTTTCTTTTACAATCTTTCTGTATTTAAAAATACATTAAACACTCTGAAATACCACACGTGTTTTTTCTCAGGCACATACAGCAGGAAGTTGGGTGGCATTTCGACCTTTGTCTTCTAGATCTAGAACAACTTAACAGGAACCAAAAAGCATAATTATATATTTAACACTGCAGCGCCTTATTTTGCTTTTTCGCATTAAAAAATGTTTACCTATGTTGTTAAAAATGCGATCCATACATCACATGCTTCTAGAATACTTTGACATTATCAGAGAAAACTTAATGTTCTTTAAATCCTATTTCTACATAAAAATGTACTTACCTTTACCAGAACTAAAAATTTCATACCCACAGTGACATAAAATCAACCCTTTTGAGTTTTCATGGAAGAGAGATAAGGCATGTAATGTTTCAAACACTGCAAAATATTTTCACTAGTTACTCCCCTTCATTCTATACAGAAAGCTCTCTCTGTCGTAGAGACTGCCATTCAAAGTTAGGGCTGATGACAACGAGACCAAAATTACCCAGGACCCAAACCATCGTCTCCCAAGCCGGAAGGGTGCCCACCACCGTCAGTACATTGTACTACTACCGCTTATAGTACTGTTATTATAGTATTTTTTTTATAATGTCTCGATGTGCATACCATATTGAACCGCCTTGTGGGTACCGAACTGGCTCAAGTGGTAGAGCGTTGGTCTCCAAATCGGAAGGTCTTCAAACCCCACGATGGATCAAAAAATTATTTGTCCGTTTTCGTCCTCTACTGGTTGGGTCGGTGTCAGTTTAATGTGACCGGCTGAGACAAAAGTCCTGCCTCATGTGTAACAGCACGTAAAATTGTCAGACGTCAGCCTTGTTTCCCATCCATATCATAGCCTATATAATGCTGAGGTTGGGCATAAGCAAAAAAACAAACAAAACAAAAAACAACAACAAACAAACACAGACCACAGCCTTATGGACTAGTGGGTATTAATATTTCCATACAATTTGTTAACAGGCATAGTGATTATTTTTTACTATTTTCTTCACACACAGATCCAAAGGAAATGGGAGGTCAGATAAAGAGGCGGTGATCTAAGCAAGGGCTAGGAAAAATAATATGTATAGACTTTGTATTAAAAGAAAGGTTTGACATAAGATTGTTGGATACATTGAGAGAGAGAGAGAGAGAGAGAGAGAGAGAAAGAAAGAAAGAGAGAGATAGAGAGAGAGTGAGAGAAAGAAAAAGGAAGGGAGAGAAAAAGTGAGAGAGGGATTTTTGTTGTTTTTTTATGTTTCTTTTGGAAAGTTTCAAACCGCAGCCATTAGAATCAATTTCTGAAATTTTAGAGCATAGAAAAAAATGAGATGACCTCGGTTTCAAGATGCTGTGCCGACAAATCGTCTAAAAGTACCAAATAAATTCATTTAATCTGATTCAATGCTTTATCAAAAGGAAATAAGTTTGCATTCACAACAGCTTGCATTGAGGTTTGTTCTGTTATCGTGTACATTTTATATAAAAAGAAAACTCCAAGCAACACACACAGTGAGTGGTCTGAAGTTTATAAGGTAATATGCCCATTATACGATGTAATAAAGTCGTGGATAAAAAAGATTAAATGCGGGCAATTTATGTGATCAAAGGAGCATGTTGACGCGCCATTAGGTTGTGATCAATAAAATAAATGTTCCAAAGTTAAAGAGCTTATCCATTCAGACAGAAGAATGACAATCATTCAGATCGTGAATGAAATAACTGTATCTTATGGCAGTGTATCAAACATTCTGTATAAATATTTGAACACGACCAGGCTTTGAAATGGAGTCCTGCTTGTGCAGGACAGCAAGCCATCCCATCCTGCCGTAGTGCCAACAGATGTAAGCGATTGCACGTGTATTAATTTTGACGTTTTATGTCATTGCCCATTCTCAGCCAGTTTAATCTCATCATATTGTTTGGTGTTCCCTGCATTGAAGAAAAGCTACATATCTTAATGAATAGCTTGTTGAAAATGAAATTGAAGTTTCGAGAGATGCAAAAGACTAGTTTAGGTCCGATTCCGACCCATTTTATTTTGAAGAACGTTTTTTTTTTAAGAACATTGAAAGATGACAGAATTAAAGCACTTAATTCAGTGACCCTGGATAAGAATAAAAACAGTTGGTGAATTTCATGCGGACTTGAACACTAGGGCAGTTTATATTTGATCACAACTCGTACACATTGTTATTGTTTCAAAATAATGCTCTTTGGTTTCGAATTCTTTCAAAGGAGCACCAGTAGATTATAATAGTCAGGGGCATAGTTCTACCCTCTAAAAAGTTAGATAATGATGAGGTGCCCAATGCAAAAAAAATTATAAAAAAAAAAACAAAACAAAAAACAATGGCGACAATAATAAATATAACTGTTGAAAGTAATCTTGTTAACTCTTGTTTTAATGTATCACTTTTCTTTTGTATTGTTCACAATGATTTTTTTTTTAAATTTAACATGTTAATCATAGCTAAGTGTTTATTTCGCGATTTACCTCTTATGATGCGAAAAAAAAATCACGTACGTGTATTGAAAAAACTCGTTTTATGATTATTACATTCATGCTGTGCAACCATACGCTAGATGTGATCGATTTTTTCGACCCATGCCAACCCGCTGTTGTCCTCTCTGTACTAAATCTAATCTAATCTAAATCGAGTGCTGATTCGCTCTGGAACCATCTCACAGTAAACGCAGTCAAAATATACCTTTTCCATCCGCTGCATTCCGAACAGGTGTGCAATTCCATCTCTCCATTTGAGGTTTGACCTTCTGTTTCTCATCTAGAGTATTAGGATTTGCCCAGCGGTGACACTAGGTTTCCATCCATAGTCTGACATTCTTGCTAAGTCAGTAAGTGCCCAGCAAAGAGGAAAACAAAGGCCACAGAGCTCAGATGCTGTAATGGAATGCGCAAGTAACCAAAGACTATGGAGCTATTGCTAGTTTTTTCTACAAGCTTTACCATTAAGGTTGTCATTAAGTACCGTTTGTCACTGAAACGATAGCTCATGCGGGAGAACTTTGCATTTAATTAGCAGACGCAAATTAATATTCATTTCATCACTTCGGTATAAATAACTATTATTATATTTAGATTTATACGTCCTTGTCTTACGGGGTGAACTCGCTCAAGTAGTAGAAAGATCCCATGTTCTATCAAACTAATGGGAAATTTTGTTGGATTTTGTTTACCACTGGGTGGGACAGTGTCAGTATAATGTTACTGGTTAAGACATAATTCTTGGTATCCCGTGCTGTAACTGTGTGGCAGCACGTAAAATTGTCAGATATTTGTCTTGGAAACCTTTGTCGTATAAGATCCTCTTTGCAAGCTATAAAAGATGTTGAGGTTTTTTTTCTTACTAAGAAATATCCTCATTGTGTTTCATAAACCACAGTACGCTTTGGAAATTGCAACATAATGTAAAGTGACAAATATACGCAATGAAAGTCATACTAAATAAAGAACTCAGTCCATAGATACCTAATTCTCTACCACAATAAAAAAAAAGTACAGTCTATCAAAATATAAATGTGGCTGCAAACCAAACACACGGCTCCTCCTCCTCCTCCTCCTCCTCCTGCTGCTGCTGCTGCTGCTACTACTACTACTACTACTAATACTATTACTGCTGCTGCTACTACTACTACTACTACTACTACTACTACTACTACTACTACTACTACTGTTGTTGATGCTGCTGCTGCTACTACTACTACCACCACCACTACAAACAATTACAGCTACTACTACCACTACTAGTACTACCCCTGCTGCTGTTACTGATTAACAAAAAGGTTTTGGGTCTAACATACTTTTTTTATATTAGTTTGTGGTTCGAATGAATAAAGATGTCATGTTGTTATAAATTCTTGATCAACCAATTATAAACAGAAACGGTGCAATACATTTACAAAATATTTTCATGGAAAAAAAACAACAACCCAAAAACAAGCCACATTTCATTTTCTTTATTCTAGACTCAGATTAATAATACATAAGTAGGAAAGAAAAAGGGTAATTGCATTGCACAAATGTTAAATGTAAGAACATAACAAAAGTAATTTGGAAAACAAAACTTCCACGGAAAAAATGCATGTATTACATGTAAAAGCTTTCAAAACCCTGAAGAGTGATTTGAATAGATCACTCTATTATACTATACAATCTTTTTATTTTCTTTGATATCAAAAGTACATAATCAGTACCGGACTTAGTAACATGGGGCCCTTGGCCCAGTTTAGGTAGGTGGTGGGCCCCTCACTCACTTGAGTGATTGTCTTATAATGGAATTTTTGTTTACGTAACGTTTTACAATTGAAAGATAGAGATTTAATATTTCACTTTTGGGATAAAATGACAATATTTTAAACACAAAAACAACAACAACAACAACAGCAAAAGAGAAAATGTAACAGTACAGAATTAGATGCTTATCAGGAACGATAGTAATTCGTCACGGACCTTATTCAAATCGTGACCTTACAGCCCTGGTACTTCATTAAAGCAAGGTCAGTGGTGGTGATGGGAATATAATTATTACATTGTAGATAACAATCGACATCTGATTCAATCTTCTTAAAAGTCAGGTGGACAGGTCAATGTTGTGACTTTGTGGTTCGGAGAGGATCATCTTCAGCTTAAATAAAGATCGCTGACCACTGCAATTTGATATGTTATAATATTATTCTAAATATGGGGCCTACTCTAAATACAATGTCATCGTTTTGAAACCTGGGCGTGCTTGTTCAAGACAAACTTGAAAGGTGTATTTCTTTTGATTCTTCGTCAAAAATTTATTTAAAAACCTGGTCTCAACCAATGCTCATGATGTTTAATTTCTTGTGATCTACGTTCACCCGTCCAGAGTGTTTTATTCTTTGAAAGAGATTGTATCATATAATTGTACGTTTCCATTGAATTTTCATTAGCACAGAGACGTTTGCTGCTGAATATCTACCTGGTGCTGCGCTTTGGCACATTAAATGTGTAGGTAAAACTCTGGCAGTATTGACCAACGATTTCTCCCTATATGTTGTTCAGTGTTCAAGACGAGACTAACTCTCGGTGCAACACTTGAGTCGTTCCGACCTTGTTTTTTTTCCCAATTGAGGCAAGGATTAGCAAATAATTAGTTAACTTCATATCACTTACCAGCATAGAAAATGTGAAAGAGTACCAGATTTTGAAATTAAAGTTAGATGTGTGAACACACACAAATGTGTTGTGTTTCCCGGAGATGATAAACAACAGCCTAAGCCAGATCAAAACTACAATTTGTATAATCTACAAATCGCCTCTTTAAAATCCGTTTCTTGAAATTGTAGAGTTGTGTGATAAGATAATTATACTCGTGCGTGAAGTTTAATGCCAAACTACATTAATGTGCATTTTTTTCATTAATTAATTAAAACTTTATTTGTTGTTGATGCCTCTGCTGTATTTGTTTTGCTCTACGTAGCATGGATAAATTTCGGGGTGTGGGGGCCCCTTTTCGGTGGCTGGTACTGTACATAATAATTATATAGAAAATTGCTTTTGAAGACTAATTAATAAATCGTATGAAGTAAGATAGAGCATTGTTTAAATCTTATCCATATGAATTTATGAGGACATCTCAAACAACATAATGGACACATGAAAAGGTAAAGGTCGGTTTCTTAACGTACGACGTGAGCAACTTGCCTATATCGCGAAAAGGACCCCAGAGCGGGATACCCGAAACTTGTCCGGTCACATCATACTGACACTGATCCAAAGAGTAGGGGCAAACACTGCTTCCAGAATGGGGCTCAAATCCAGACCTATTGCTCCGGAAGCCCACGCTCTAACACCAACGCTAACATTCTCGCCAACGGACACATAACTTATCTGAGCACTAACTTTCATTTCTATTATTTAGTTTTATACAAATTTCGCAGAAAAAATACAAATACAGACTCACAGAGAACACTTTTGAAAGGTGTTAGCATATTTATATGCTACGTGATGTAATTTCTCCAATTAAAAAACATACATAAAATCCCCTTTTATTCGATTCATCCACGTATCACGTATAATAATACACGTATTACCAAATTAAAACAAATGACAAAACATTGTACTGATATAAAAACGGGCATGAATAAAGTGCGACATAAGATGTACCCATGACTATGTGTTAACGCGCGCGGGAGATTGAGAGTTTTGTTCGTTTGTTTGATTTGGTCTTCAGCTTCTATGGTCAGCACTATATAGACCATATTATGGACAGGTCCCAGGACTGAAGTCTGACAGTTTTATGTGCTGCCACATAGAGACAGTGCAAGGAGATCTGGCATCCTGTTTCAGCTAGTCACAATACACTGACACTGAACAAACCAGTAGAGGGAAGAAATCGGACAGATTTAATTTTAAATCGATTGTGGGTTTCTAACCATACACCTCCCGATTAGGAGACCGACTCTGTATCACTTGCTCCAGTTGATAAGAGAAAAAAAGGAGAAAAAAGGACAGCCAAAATCTTGGTTAAGGGGGGGGGGAGAGGAGGTAGCTGCTGCAAACAAAAAGAATAAATGGACAGGGTTGAGTTGAAGAAATTCAAAATATTATTGAAATGTGACGAGAAGAATATAAAGATTCAAAAAGAGAAAAGCAGATCAATGAAGAAAAATCACAACTTTTTTAAATGTCAATCTGCACGGAATGTCATTTTACACTTTCCACTTTAAAAAAAAAGACATAAAATCTGATAAAAATACTTTTTAGCGATACTTGACTGACATTTAATACTTTTACTTTATTGGGAATTTTAATTTCATACAAATCAATACGTTATAGCTCTCTATTAAAGATAATGATTGATAGTTTTTTTTTCGTTACTACAGGGAGCTTTCCCAATGTTAGCAGTGATAACAACACTAGCCACATTCATAGTGATGATGACAGTGCTTGTAGAATAGTGGTTGTGGTGGTGGTGGGGGGGGGCGGTGGTCTTGGGGTAGAACATTGGCTTCCGACGCAAAAGGTCCCGAGTTCGAATCCTGGCTGTTGCGTTCCCTACTGGTTGGGTCGGTGTAAGTATAATGTGACTGGCTGAGACAGGAGTCATGGTATCCCCGCCCTGTCTCGTGTGGGGCAGCACATAAAATTGTCAGACGTCCGTCTTGAGGCCCACAATATAGCCTATATAGTGCTGCTGTTGGACGTTAAACCAACCCAACCAACCAACCAACTGGTGGTGGTGGTAGTAGTAGTGGTGTTGGTGGTGGTGTGGTGGTAGTAGTAGTAGTGGTAGTGGTAGCAGTAGCAGTAGCAGCAACAGTGGTTGTAGTAGTAGTAGTAGTAGTAGTAGTAGTAGTAGTAGTAGTAGTAGTAGTAGTAGTAGTAGTAGTAGTAGTAGTAGTAGTAGTAGTAGTAGTAGTAGTAGTAGTAGTAGTAGTAGTAGTAGTAGTAGTAGTAGTAGTAGTAGTAGTAGTAGTAGTAGTAGTAGTAGTAGTAGTAGTAGTAGTAGTATAGCAGTAGTAGGAGTTGTACATGTGCTGTTAAATTAAGAACAGGAAGACCATGCCATGATTTACGTTACATGGATTTAACCATTAGACGTTAATGAGCGTACTTAAAAAATATATATATATATATACTGACAACAGTGCAACAGTGCTAACCAACGAAACAACAGCTCGCAATCATCAGAGAAATTCATAATAATTAATGAATTATGTATATCTTTAGCACTGGGCACCATCCAGAACAAAATAAAAACATTAATGGAGGAAAATCACGGTATGATTAAAATCAAAATCATCGTACAGAATAAAGGCAGTGGTCCCATCGAGATGGATTTATGGCAGTCAATAGAGTTATACGGTAATGAAAGAGCACAAGTGTTGTTGACAGCATCAAACTAACATCTCTTGTAATACAAAGAGAAGACGACCCTTATTTGCGCAATACACAATGGTCTCCTTCAATCCCCACTCTGAAAGAAAATGTGGTAGGATACAATAATTGTTCACCCTTAACCATCGTGATGAAGTTGGCGATGGGACAACATAAATAAAGAACCACCACTGACATTCTTCTTGAGGGTGGATTTTTTTTACGATTCACTTACAATAATTTTATCATAGTTTAAACCAAACTAAACAATCTCCACGTTGGGTCATAGAACTACAGCTTTACATAACTTATAATAATATTTGTAGATTGACTAGTTTGTAACACATTGATATTAAGTTAATTCAATTTAAATCACAAACATACATTAAAATTGTCGAATTGATAAATTAAAAAGCATAAATATACTGACATTAAAACATCACAGCACTAGTGAACCTCATCTATCCAAACCACGAAGAATGTTTATTCTCATTTGGGCGTCACTGGAATGAAGTTTGGAAGATCTCGGCTTTAATATGTTTTCTAGTTTGCTGGTTATACCATACTGGTTTTGCTTTACTGGAGAAACGGTCAATGTTCTTCTCCCCGCTACCACAACCTTGTCACTTTTAGCAGTGTCCTCTGCACCATTGAGCGAAGGACTTCGATGAAGACGTAGGTCTGGTGAAGACTCACCATATTTTAACACGTCACCATTCGTTTTCCTCATTATATTAAGATTTTCACTCTTGTTATCTGGAATCACGTGGGCGGAGGTTTTGTCATGTGATATATCCTTGTTTATGGAAATAGTATTTGAATTCACTTCTTCTTTGCGATGGTGCTTTAAAACACGGGTGATACTGTCGTGCTTATCTTTATCCCTTGTCCTATAAATTATTGATGGGGTTGCTCCTACAATAGAACTAGGAGTCGGGTGAGTTGAGGGCATTAGATCTTTCAGATCGGGAATTAACAAATGACGCCGCAACAGCATTGGCCAGAGCTTGAGAAAGAGGGCCAGTTTCTTCACATGAAAGAAAAGCGTCTTGCCCGTATCCTTTGCCAACTGGCTCTCAGCAAGATTAGCGTTTAAGAGATATACATCGTTGTATCGGACATGCGGCACGCCAAGAGAGTTCACCAGCACGCCCGTCACATAATAGTCATCCACCCAAAAGAAGGGTTTGTTCAGGGAGACCTGATATAAGCGTGGAGCAAGGTCTGCACTCAACACGAAGGCAGAGCCAGAGCAGTACGGCGGGAAATAATCCGGGCCGAATTCCGTGGGTGGGATGAACCACTTAGACTTTGGGTCTCGCATGACCTTCATCCTGGTCCAGAGGTTGCACAGCACCACCCGGCTTGGCGCGGCGCGGGCAGACTGTGTGTTCGGGGTGCCTGCCCCAGGAACCTGCGAGCTGGGGGGAGGGTAGCCTGGGTACCGCTGCCTTAGGTCTGACACCAGGGATACAATGTCCACCAGGATATCATCGTCCGTCTTCAGCAGGAACACAGCACTGGGGCAGAACAGGCTCACCCATCTGGGAATATAATATAGGTATGGGCTTAGGTTAATCAGGGAAGGAAGAGACTAGATGAGATGGATACAGTATTGTAAAAAGACCGTAAGTTTTTGTGCTTTGAGCATGGTACGAGAAAGTCTATAAGGCTTAATGCATATCTGAAAATCATGTTTTACCACATTTTAACAAGAAAAACGATCACATAGCCTAATACCCACAGGGTTCGGAGTTTTAGTTGGCCTTTAATACTAGAATAACTGACTAATAACAAAAATAAAGTATCTAACGCTTCGTAGAACTAGATGGTGGATATTAGGAGAGAAGTTTTAAAAGGGCAATCCTACACATTACATTAAAAAAACAAAACATGTACGGGTACCTTAAAAAAAAAGGATACAGATGCTCAGCGGATGACACTGTGCACAATGATAATTTGATTACCTTCTTGAAGTAATAAAAAATTTTCTCTGCTTTTTGTTTGTCTACGTATGAGCAGAGAACTTTTAAACATCGTCAGATCTTTTATGCACCAGCTGTTTTCTTAAAACAAAGCAAGAAAAAAACACAACAATAACAGACCACAAAGCGAAACAAAAAGGAATATTACCACCAATCCGAGCACATCTATCCCAAACAAATTTAAGAAGTGCCTATACAAATTTAAAAACAATTATGCGGTTAAGGACAGCTATTCAGCTGTACTGATCCTGATCACACTGCTTGTGTTTGGCTGTGATCTTCATTGTAATGCACCTCTTACTTCTAGCGTACCTGAGGGCAGACACGCCTTTGTATGTGAGGTTCCTGTAGGCGTCCAGAAAGTCCTCCTGCACCAAGTCGCCGTACTCGTTGGCTTCTAGATCCAGCAGCTCTTGCTCTCTCGCCTCGGCCGGTCTACCCAGCAGAAATATAACCGCGGCGTCCAGGCGTCTCAGCAGAGTTGGGTGAGCCCAGGTTTGACGAACTGCTTGGCGCTTCTTCAAGTTGCCCGGCGCACTGTGGATGTAGACTAGCAAAGTCACAGGGGCCACATCCACACCGTATATCCCTGTTCCCTTCATATATGTTGTGGAGTTTTCCTCCAGCCGCCGATTGCCTCGCTCACGACCTTGGCAGAGTCCGGAAGGATTGTGGATGTATCGGAAGTCGTGGGGATTCACAGGGTGGGTTGGCTCTGAGAGGGCAGCCTTGTATCTTTGGTAGGTATCTGAGGTGTGAAAAAGCAATCATGTTCAACAAAAACGAAACAGATACAGACGCAACTTCTAATGACTGACCTCGTTCCAGACTTTTCTTACTTTATTTTCTTCTTTCTTTGTCTCTTTTCCTCTCTGTATCTGTCTACGTATGTATTTCTGCATATCTGCCTGTCAATTAAAGGTTTTATGCCTACGACGTAAATATTGTTTTTTTAATTTTATTTTTATTGTAACCCTTAAAAAAAGAGCTAAATAATTGCAGTTTTTAACAAAGCCTGGGCATATTATAGTGAGCTGATAAAACTACAATCATGTAACATTAACAAAATTGTATGCTTTCAAAATTTCATCCTCGAAAAAAAAAACCCACCTCAAAATTGGATAAAACCCTTGAGTTATTGACAGTGTAAAGAGACGGGGATATGTTTAGGAAACTTTAAAACGTGACCAACGCGACTTTCATGTCCGTGTTATGCAACATCAGTACTTTAAAACAATTTGTACAGCTGCAGGTCCAATATCTCATCTCACCTGTAACCTTTTCTTTAGTAATTTTCCGAGTGAAGTTTTCCACGATTGTCAGCTTGCTAGAGGGCGTAGTCACGATGGGCCGGGTGAACTCCAATCCTCCACCTTTGACGGAGAGAGTGAGCGGGGGAGTGAGGACGTACACAAAGGCCACGGAGGAGAAGACAGCAGCCGCTAAAATGGTCAGACGTGTAACGCGGGAAAGGCGCGGAAACATCCTAGATCCGGGCGCCACGTCATCAGTTCTGTGGCCTTACGTGCAGCATTGACAGCAACCATGTGATAGTTCCGGGTCAATTTAGAGGTCGTGGGCCTTTATGGTTAAAGTCTGTATATGGTATGGTATCTTTCTTTTTAGGTATTAGAAAGATGGCGATAAACGCTCCTGCGTTGGAGTCGCATTTTTAGGCTCCCATTGAAACTGCGTCATCTCCCATTCACTCGACACGGGGCATTTCTGAAAAATAAATATGAATGAATTGATTAATTTAAATTACATCGATAATAAAATAGAAAATCCAATATAATTATATCATCAGGATTATATGCAAAAACTGAAAAGTATTGTTTGTATTAGCAGCAAAAAAGTATGGGTGTTAGTTTTCATGTGTGTAGTAGTAGTAGTAGTAGTAGTAGTAGTAGTAGTAGTAGCAGTAGTAGTAGTAGTAGTAGTAGTAGTAGTAGTAGTAGTAGTAGTAGTAGCAGCAGCAGTAGTAGTAGTAGTAGTAGGAGTAATAGTAGTAGTAGTAGTAGTAGTAGTAGTAGTAGTAGTAGTAGTAGTAGTAGTAGTAGTAGTAGTAGCAGTAGAAGCTGTAGTGGTGGTGGTGGTAGTGGTGGTGGTAGCAATGGTAGTGGTAGTGGCTTTGGCAATGGCAGTTGTAGTTACAATATCATCCGTATCTATGTGTCTCAAAGAGTATTATTAATTTTATCTTGTAATTTAGATTGTTCTCGTGTTTCTATTCGTAGCCATGATGTAAAACACCTACATTTTTAGAGAACCTCGTTGATATTTGAGCGATGTATAGATATACTTGTGTGGCAGTTTATGTCTTTTATGCACCATTTTTATGTACACCTTAGAATTGTTATCATTTGTATAGGTACGTAGATTCATACTGATGATAAATTTAATTTTTTTATTTAGATTTTTTAATCTCTTTTTGTAATCGCGATACACACCATATGAAAATATATGATAGTCATGTCTTTCTGTGGTGTTTATAAATGTGTAAGTAGCAATATTTCCGCATATTTATTTTTCTTAAAAGGTATTATTTTATCTTGTGATATAGATAGTTTATCTTTTTTCCATTCCTAGCCATGGTGTAAACCACCTTATCTTTTAGAGAACGTCGATTATATGTACACGATGTATGGATATAGTTGCGTGGCAGTTTAGGTTTCTTAAAGTACCATTATTATGTACACCTTATAATTATTAATATTATAAATTGTATTGTGAATTTAATTTTTTAATTTCGATTTTTTGTCATCTATTTTTTTATAAGCATGATATACATCATATAAAAATGTATGATAGTTATGTCTTTATGTGGTGTTTATAAATGTGTATGTTCTCATTTCCTTATTCATATTTTGATAGTAAATAATGTACATGGTTCTTGGGAATGTCATTTTCTAATCACCCCCCCCCCCCTTGAGTTATTGATAAGATAAGACAAGATTAGGTTAGATAAAACTTAATCGTCCATAAAAAACGATTTTTTAACGTGGATATGAGCATTACAATAAACGTTTGGCGATACAATACACAATTACAAGTGGGTTTTTTTTTACTGAATATAAATATAAATATAAATATCAATCAACTATATTATTGAAAAAATATATAGATACAATACGCAACTATAGTTCTCTTTTTACTGAATGTAAATATAAAAATAACTATACATTAATTATAGAGAAGGAAAATGTAAATTGACAAGCACTGACGTACAACACAGAGAAGAGATCATCTTATCTTATTTTACATAAGCTTACCATAACTATATTGTAGGCCCAGCAAGAATTAATCCACAGAGAAACAATGGTACGTTGTAAAACGGATTGAGTAATACAATGATACATGCTAGAGATCCAACATAGCTGTCCGAAAAAATTATAACAAAAATACACGAAGAAAATCCTATATTTAAAAAAATACAAAATCGGATGCCCGTCATGATCAGACATGTCGGAGTTCATCCCTATTCTAGGATTGAAATACTTCTACAGTGGTGGGGGAGAAAGAGGAACTGGATGCAGATTATGGGAAGGGACAGAGAGGAAGAAAGTTAAAAGTAGAGGTAGAGAAATGGATAGAAATAGAAAGATCGAGATAGAGATAGAAAGCTAGAGAAGGGAAAGAGAAATAGGGATGAAGAGTGGAATCAAGGAGAGAAGAAAAAGTGGGAGCGTAAGATTGAGAGAGAGAGAGAGAAGAGAGAAAAAAGGGGAAAAGGGTGAGAGACACAAAGAGACAGAGAAGAGAGGGCTAGATATCGAGAGAGATGCAGAGAGACAGGAAGAGCAAGATATAGTGAGAGAGACAAAGAGAGGGAGGAGAGGGAGAGAGATAGCGAAAGATGCATAGAAACAGAGGGAGGGAGGAGAGAGATAGCGAAGGTACGTCTCTCTGTCTCCCTCCTTCCTCTTTCGTGTTTGCCTTTCCGCCAACTAAGATGTCATGTTGATCCCCATAAGTTCTTCAGAACATTATCGGCTGTGAAATTTTATCCTTTCTGCCTTGCCTTTAGAAATGGTGAAGCTTTTTGTTCCCCACGCTCTTTATATTTTTCCCAGTAGCGGAAGCAAAAATCGATTTCTTAAAAGCGACCCGGTCTGTTCGATCTTGGTGTAGATCTAGCCCGATGCTGGCGTGACATTGTTCCAGGCCCGATGTTTTCACGCATCATAAATGCAAGGAAATGTGTTGTCCAATAGAAAGGGAGATGAGATATCGTTGGGTGGTTATATGGTTGACAAAACAAATATTGAAAAAATGAGAATAGCAGAACTAACGCACATATTTTGCCATTACTTAAATTTTTTTTAGTTACAATCGAAATCCATGTTTGTTTGTTTTTTCTTTTTCTATCTCTGGACTAAAACTTCTAAGTTATTTCATGCAACAAAACTGTACACATTTTAAATTCAATATATTAAGGGCATAGAAATACTTAGTCCAATTTGTCTTTGGGGCTCACGAAGTCTACATGTCCACTAAAATCGCAAACGACCCAGACTGGGCTCACAATAATGTCACCTGACGTTTGAATTTTAATTAAGCCCATGATTGGCATAAACTGTGTCATTCGCATGGGAGTTATATCTGCAAAGGGCTACCACCTGCAGTGGACGCCTTTAACATTTCTCAAAAGGTTTTCTTTAAATTTACGTTCAATTTCAAGGATAATCACATCTTTGTAGAAAGTCATCTTTGTACCCTACTAAAACAACATTAAAAAACAAAACAAAAGACAAGCTGATTGGGATTAAAACAATCAGATAATGTAGTTGATACTGATGATACAAACAGTTGAGGTGGCTAGTGAAAGTATTAACCAACCAAATCTGCAGTATCAGTTCATTTTGGAATCCCGTATCCAAAAATTCAATAAGTTAAAGAATTAAGCACGAACTTAAGTCTTCTAAAAATGTTATTAATGTAACTCAGAAGAAAATTTAGACTAAATAATGTTGTTATTGTAGGCCTAACTGTGTTGCCCAAAACAAAAGAGCTGATCACGATTGAAAGAATGAGTTTTCACACCACCTGATTCGAATTTTATGGAAAGATTGTTTAAGAGAAAAAGAAAGAAAGAAAAAGAGAGAGAGAGAAAGAGAGAGAGAGAGAGAGAGATAGCGAGCTTGAAAGAGCAAAAAATAAGAGAGAAAAATAAATGAAGATAAAGAGACAGTATGTTACAGCTATCTATAATTCTCGTAAATGAACGACTCGACTTGACTCAAAGACAAACGTAATAACTAAAAAAAAAAATAACAACAAAAACAGCAATCCGGTGGATATCAGATCCAGGAGCAGACAGGGTTTCTTATTTCTTCTGTGCATTTACTGTACAGGCACTGAAGCTCATGTGAATGGATATATATACATACGCACAGACGAACACTTAAAAACCAGACGGGTTAAAGATACAATTATTAGTATAAACTAGTATAAACAATAATTCTAAAGGCCATTAATGAGAAAAAAAGTTAAACCTGTATTACTTTACAGTAAATGAAGTTCTCCGCTTTCAAACGTGTTGATGATGATGATGATGATGATGATGATGATGATGATGATGATGATGATGATGATGATGATGATGATGATGAGGAGGAGGAGGAGGATGGTGATGATGATGATGAGGAGGAGAAGAAGGGTGAGGGAGGTATGTAATGAAAGACGAACGTAAAAAAGGAAGAGAAGTAAAAGATCAAAGAGAATCAACCATAAGAGCAGGCCAGAAAAGTAATTACAAAAACCAAAAAAAAACAAAGACAGGAAAGGTGAAAAAAGGGGGTGGTAGCAAGAAGAATAAAAAGTGAACAAAAGGGACAAAATTGAGAGAACAACAAAAGGCAAAGATAGTAGAGAATAAAAGAGATGTAGGAAAAGGAAAAGGTGAAAAAAATCACAACGACAGCAGCTGCAATAACAGCAACATCAATCTTTATAAAATAATAATAACAATAATAATAATAATAATAATAATAATAATAATAATAATAATAATAATAATATTGACGATGATGATGATGATGATGAAAATGATGATGAGGAGGAGGAGGGAGATGCTAATACGTGTTTTGTACCGGAAAGATAAACTATGAACTGTTTTAAAATACTTTTTAAATGTGAGCAAGGGTTCATTATGTTGATAAATTAGCAGTGACAACTCTGTTGACGGAAACATTACATACCTTACTGCTCAAGCTCTTAACACGAAGGTCAAAGCGATGAGAAAGCTATTACTGTGACTTGCCGAAAACAGGAACACACACAAAACTATGAAGTCGCTTCTAATGGGCGTTTTCCCAGGCCTCGCACAGGGGACACTAAAGCGCTTCATGTGAATCAAGTGAGTTGCCACTGGATACTGGATAGTGGATACTGTACCACCTACTGAGGTTGTTCATCTCGTAATTGCTTGGAAAAGGAAGCACCACAGGGACGATGTCTGTCATTGTGGCTGTGTGTTTGTCTGCTTGCCTATCTAACAGATCTAATGTGTATTTATCTATCTCTACCTTTTTATGGCAAGAACGCAACGGTAAAAATACCCATCCATCCATCCACATAATATACCTGTTCATCCATCCATACATCCTTATAATTATCTGTTCATCTATCTATCTATCTATCTATCTATCTATCTATCTATCTATCTATCTATCTATCTATCTATCTATCTATCTATCTATCTATCTATCTATCTATCTATCTATCTATCTATCTATGTATGTATGTATGTATGTATGTATGTATGTATGTATCTATCTATCTATCTATCTATCTATGCGTGTATGTATGTATGTATGTATGTATGTATGTATGTATGTATGTATGTATGTATGTATGTATGTATG
>RQTK01000720.1:136551-166711 GCA_003991915.1 Elysia chlorotica
AAGTATGTAACTGCAAGATAACTTAACTTGCGACACCAGATAAGAAAGCTCAGGCCTATCTAGTGTGAATTATTCGTCCAGTCAAGTAATTTACCTCTAAATGTGCAATGACAAAGCGTTGTTTAAAATGATGACGTGTGCCGTCTCTATAATTATAATAATTACTTTTGACTTCTGACTTGAAGTAAAAAGTTTAGTCGATTTTCTTTCATTTATTTTAAATACAAATTTATTAATAAGTTGCACAATAGTGTAGTTGATGTTATATAAGATTGTGTGAGAATTTTTCAAGTTTTGGCACATAATTTATCGCGAGAAAGCATACAGGTTTTTTGTGTGTGTTTATTGTGAAAAAGGACCGCACTCACTAATTTTTCAAAACTTATGAAGTTTACGAATGTATATACACGTCTATGAGTTAAAATAAAATAAATAAGTGAGAGTGAGAGCAATCAATACGATTTTAAACAAAGTATTTAAAAAAAAAGGGGGGGGGGAGTCATGATTTTTTAAGGCCCCATGTTTCTAATCGTTAAAAATCAGCCGAAACCAACAACATCAAAACAAGAACATAAAAAAACAACCTTTTAAGGAGAATAATTATGGCAACCTAGTAAATATCAAAGCATAAATAATTGTGCTCTTTTGTTCTTGCATATCTATCTAAGAATCAAACAAATAGCCGTTGAGACGTCAACTTTAACAGAGTGTAAAAGTGGAGACATTTTCTCAATCGAAAAATGTCGTCAAAATATAACATTTCAAAAGAAAATTAAAGTTTACGATAAAATAGTTATAAAACATTCGCCTAAAATGAATTTATGGCATTCAACAGCGTCTTATCTTTCCATTCATCTAAGCCGATGTAAAGAAATAAAGATTAATAAAAATCGGGTTATTCCCTGAGACGAGACATTCCCTAATGAAAAAGATCTCTCGGGTAATGTCGTAAAAGCACATCCTTTTTTTGTTTGGATCTTATTTGACCTAAATTAATCTGTCTTTTCTAGAGAAGTCCCATCTCCGATCTCACAGAATTTCTAGAACCAATGGCTGAACCAGTCTGTTTTAAAGCATTATTATTAATTCAGACAATTATTGGAATCTTTCCCTCTGACTGGTGCACTTGTCCCAGGCTACTGACAACTGACCATAACTACTTAGATATACAATTTATGAGATTAGTGATGCGAATTCAATATAATCCACTGAATAATATGAAAACTTTCCCATACTAACCATAATTATCAAACCCCCCACCCCCCATTCTCTCTCTCTCTCTCTCTCTCTCTCTCTCTCTCTCTCTCTCTCTCTCTCTCTCTCTGTTTCTCTTTCTCTTCTCCTCCTCTCTCTCCCTATCTGTTTGTTTCTCTATCTATCTATCTATCTATCTATCTATCTATCTATCTATCTATCTATCTATCTATCTATCTATCTATCTATCTATCTATCTATCTATCTACCTATCTATCTATCTATCTATCTATCTATCTATCTATCTATCTATCTATCTATCTATCTATCTATTTATCTATCTATTTATCTAACTGCCTATCTTTCTATCTGTCTACCTATCTAGGCTAATATTTTGTCTCGATGTCTGCGTGTGTGCCATATCAATCATAAATGATGCTTTTAGATATATCTAGGGAAAATCTCCTTGACATTTTCTTGTATCGATCTTTTTTTATGGCAACAATGTTTTTTTTTCATTCTCTTTCTCCTCTAAACAGAAGTTTGCACATTTCAAGCAGGCCTATCACTGGTGAAGATTGATAAATTATTTGCAGCCATCATTCTGTTTTTCTACAGCGATGACACAATTCGATGAATGATTTGCCGTAGGGAAAATATGGACTGGTGAAGAATCATAACAGAATATCTCTTTGCAATTGCCTGCAGCAATTCAACATAAAGCAATGTCATGCACGACATGTTCTATTGCGCAATAAGTAAAAACCACAGGAAATTAATATTTCAGCACTCATGCTGTCTTATAGTTTTTCATATGATATAGAATCTGTGTTGCAATAAATTCTTTACAGAAGCCCATAGAATTGATGATTTTACAGCTTTTACACAGCTTGTTTTCCATTGAAATTCACTGTGTATTAAAAGAGCAATGTGTTCTCATCAAGGGAAGCTTCTACCACACAATTAGAAGCATGAGCTATCTAGAAATCTAGACATAAGTCTACGACTAAGTACGGCCCAGTTTATCCTAGCAAAGAAAGACTAAAAAATGTAATTATGATCTATTTTCTTAATATTTTTCACTATGGATAGAACCAAAACCTAAACGCGGTAGGCACTTAATTACCGTTCAGCCCATCACCACATTAATTGCCCCATGACAAGTTGACAACCTGCCGATTAGTTTAATGGAGCCAAGATCACTCTAGCACATTATGCTTAGGTTTGTGAACTTCTCTGCCTCGGCCTGCACCTTTGGAAACCCTTAGTGACATTCTAATCGATGTTTATGTTGGTCGATGGCAACTAATTGCGTTCTTTTTATAATATTACAATCTGTTTAAAGAAATGAATATACAGATATTGATCATTTTAAATGTTGAATCGATAACTGCATCTCAGTTTCGAGAACTCGATAGTCCATTTAATAAGAACAAATAATCTATCAAACTTAAACAAAATACGTTAACACGCAATTTCAATAAAAGCCACCGCATGGAAACCCTTGTTAAGACTCAATGGTAGTTTTTATACTAAAACACGGACAAGCCTCACCAAACATACTCCAAACAGCACTTTAATTTTATTTCCGTTTCATAGAGTTTAAACGCGGGTTAAAAATAATTATGCTAAATACTCTACAAATTATTAGCGTAATTTTGTTTACAAGTCTTCTACCTTTTTTCTCCGCCAGTCTTTCAAACACGACCGCCTAATGAGATAGTAGCTCATCGCGTGCGTTTTAAATAATTATGCGGGCTAAACACAATGCAGGCTTCTAATGAGGTGAATTATTGCTTCCTTTACCGTTAGATCTAACCATGATAGTCCTCGCTCTAGCTAAGCCTCACTACACATGATTAAAACCTTTTAATTGTAGGTGATCACCAAAGCTGGTATTGATTTGTGAAAACGCTATTTTATTGAAATTCTAAAACTGATGTTACCAATAAACAATGGCCCCTACATTAAATTCAATTGAATCTTCATTGGATGCAACCTTACATTGAAATTACTGCTCATTTTTTCTACCTTTGACTGCCATTTTTTTCTTTATATATAGTTCGCTATTCACGTTAATATTGCGCGAATTCGCCAAGTTCAAAACTTTGAAAGCATTGAATTGTGTGGGTTTTTTTTTAAATTCTCCGTAACAATGCAATTACATTTTTATATCTACTTCAACAAATTTATGTTCATACTTGAAGTATACTGATGAGGAGTTTTAATAATGATTTCCCCCACAAATTACGTTTATATCTTTTTATTTCTTCTGGCTAAAACATCTCCAAACATTGTTCTAGAGCATCTGATTACATGAATCTTCTTTATTCCTCAGCAAAATGTATAATTCTAATAGCAATCAATACAAGTTTTCTAGACCATGAAACAACACAGGCTTGTAAAAGACCTAGATTATAGGAAAAAAATAATTCGCGAAAGGAGGAGGGAGGGAAGGGGGGGGGGGGGAGAGAGACATTCATTTTATCATGTAATTTAAGCGTTAGAGCCAGTGGGGAAATTTAATGATATAAGGGAAAATGATATAAGGGAAAGCTAACTGGATTTGAGGAGAAAGCGAGAGAGAGAGAGAAAGAGAGAGAGAGAGAGAGAGAGGGAGAGAGAGAGAGAGAGAGAGAGAAAGAAAGAAGAAGAAAAGCAAAAATAACATGTATACGGTACCTGTCGCATACCGTTTCAAAAAAATTCGCTTCTCTAAATGCAAACTGTTATTTTCCTATTATTATTCGTTCGTATGAAGTCCAAGTCCAAATATAGCTCATCGAGTTCAAACCTTGTTTGTTAGTTATGTTAGGAATAGAAACGTCGGCAAAGGTGCGATGATAAACACCATAACACCTGATCAGAGGATCTTTGTCTGGCACGAGCTGAGTCTAGATATTATCCAGTTTCTACATTAAATTAAAAAAAAAGAACCATCAGGATGGAAATGATTTTCTTGAGAGCATGTGTGACTATTTCAGTTCAAATTTAAATGAACACGAGAGAGAGAGAGAGAGAGAGAGAGAGAGAGAGAGAGAGAGAGAGAGAGAGAGAGAGAGAGAGAGAGAGAGAGAGAGAGAGAGAGAGAGAGAGAGAGAGAGAGAGAGAGAGAGAGAGAGAGAGAGAGTTACATAGGGTAACAGAATCGAATACATTTTTTTTTTATTTCGAGGAGAAAAGTTAATTGTACTTAATACACCATTATAAATGTGGGTATAGTATTATTATAAATAAATTTACATCATGTTATTTTAAGTTGGAGCTTTTTCCATACCCATGGCAAGATGTACTTGTTTTCTCACTAGTACATCACTAAATGGTCAAATTGTTTCTGTACAACTACAACACTGTGAAGTACAAGGGAGGCCAAGCGAAGATCATTATTTATTCACAATCTAGTCAAGGGCAGACAGCTGTGAAGATGGTTGCTGTCTGAACTGAAGGTTCTCTGTGAGTGATCGGAGATGTTGCTACCTGTTTCCCAGTGGTACCTCCTGCAGAGGAACAATTCTGCAGGCTCCCATGGGAAATTGGGTCTGCCAATTATTCATTTCAATTCCGAGGAACCATAGAGGAGTGGTATTGCGAGGACCGTGCCAGATAAAGAAAATCAAGAAAATTGGCGCTATGAAAATATTTTACTACATAGCCTATCATGATTTTGTTTCATTTCAGTGGAAAGGGTTGCTTACTACATGAAAAGTCTTAAATAAATGCACATGTATAAAGACTTTCCGAAGCAATAATTTTGGAATTATCCACAATTTATAAGCACAGAAGTCAAATGAAAGTGATTATGATTTTTCTGCATTCTTCAACCCTGCCCAACCCTTTGGATACGAAAGGCGTAAATAATTTTTAAAAAATTATTTTAAGGTGGTGAAGGGGGTTGGGATGCTTAGGTGATAAAGCGCGCAGCATTTATACAGCGGAACCCCGACTAAATTCCAAATCAGCCTGCATTGTTTCCTTTGGTTGTTGGGTTGTTGCCAGTGCACGTATAATCTAACCGCACTCTCTGCCAATGTTTTGTTGTTGTTGTTGTTGTTGTTGTTGTTGTTGTTGTTGTTGTTGTTGTTGTTGTTGTTGTTGTTGTTGTTGTTTTTTGCTTCTTTTATCATTATCTTTTGTTCTCAAATTGATTCAGGCTGTAAGTGCTATTCCGCTTCTTGCAACTTCAGGATAATGCCTCGTATCTCTCGATGTTAACATCTCCAGTCCTGCCTCTCTGGTTGCTTGACTGCGCACTCAGTCACAACACAAGTATCAGACTGAGGAGGAAGAACAGTACGAAGCCGAGGATAACCCTCTGAACAAGGGCAGCGCTAATGATGTTATGGCTGCATTGTGGGGTGGAAAGCAGGAAGCAGGAAGCCAGAATAGATTCGTCTATAGTACTCTATACACGAGACCCCTCAGCCTAGATTATGGCCAGACTACTAATGATGTAATGGTGGAACACCCTTCAGGCTCTTCCAGACCATGATCTGAGGCGTGATCGAGGAGGTGATAAGAAATAAGAGTAAGACTTAGCCTGCACCGTCCTTATTCATTATACCTAACATATATTTATTGATCTATTTCGAAGGTAGACTTTATTCATAGCAGAAACCTGTAACTTTTTCATCAATCACTTTCCAAAGAAATTCTCCATACTGATGATTCAACTGTTGGATACATGCAAAACAGGATTTACCTCCATTTAGTTGATCGATGAAAAATAATGCCCTATTAAGGATTGATCGCACGTACATGATGACTGATATAATAACTGATCGTTTGGTCTATTAGCATATTGTACAAAATAAATATTTCTTAAAAAGTTGATAACATAAGCTTACTTTCCACTCAAAATAGACCGTAATGGTGGACATTTACTATACACCTAATCCATACATGTCTGACTCAAGATACATGCATTGATTTATTATCACGGTAGACTTGAACGGATGCAGTGCTCTCAAACACCTTGCACACTAAAAAGGAGCCTTTCTTTTCATGAATGGCCGAATACAAAACATGCTACATTGGGATTAAATTTAGAAACGGAAACGTCCCTTCAATTCTACAAGTAAACAACAGTCTGGTTCCATTAGTTTATTTTTTAGAAAAGTAAACTTTCCTCCAGTTTTTGTTACAATCGAAATAATATAAAACTACATTCGTACAAAAAAGTTCCAATGAAAATTCACCATTCCTTAAATGATATACTCTTTCAAGATCATTCACGTCAATTCAGATCGCAACTCAATATAATATTTGTTATAAGCAAAACATGTACATGTACTATACGTATGAAACGCCAAAGAGACATAATTATAATTTTAATATAACAACCACTAGAGTCTCGGGGTGGTGAATACAGCGCACCTAATAAGCTTACACAAACAACAGGTAAATTTATCATTAAAAACAACAAGCTAAGGTCTAAGCTTACACACGTAGCATCTTAGTGATTTCTATTAAACTAACCTTAATCTGGGTTAAGAAGCTTATGATATAATTGCACGTACTACCGAGATTTGAAGCCTCAAGAGATACATTCCCATGTTCTATTTGTCAAGTTACCGTACTTTACACTTAAGCAATAAATCAACGCGCATTTAGAACGATTACAAACTAACAGATATTATTAGGCCTACAGTAAACAGATGTGGTCTCTATTTAGGGATCTAAGTTCACAATGCCTATCTTCATTCGGGATATAGTTAACACCGACACCACCCATTGCTATATATTTAGGAGTGACAAATGTCTATGATGCAGATCTTCGATTATGTTGCATACTACCTAGACGAAAATAGTACTCACCTATAACATTTATAAAACAAGGAAGGAATACATTTCCATGGCAGCACATCAATCCTGTGCCATCACGACTCTAGGAGTGTACTACTGTGGCGCCTGTGTCAACGCCTCTTTCTAATGTGTTAATTTCTGCTATGGGCAGAGAGGATGAAAGTATAGCGGGAGAGGGAAAAAGGGAGAGGGGATGTGGAGAGGGAGAGAGACAGAAGAAGAGAAAGGAAGGTACTTTGGGCCAGATAGAGGGAGCGAGAAAGAGGGAGCGAGAGACTCAATGAGAGGGGGGAAAGGAGAGAGAGAGAGAGAGATAGAGAGAGAGAGAGAGAGAGTCAAGGAGAGTAACACATACAGAGAGATGGAGAGTGAGTAAGAACGAGAGCGAGAGCAAGCGAGAGAGAGAGAGAGAGAGAGAGAGAGAGAGAGAGAGAGAGAGAGAGAGAGAGTAGAGCCCACTAGATGGAGGTAGGGTGTGGTGTGGTGGGGGTGAGGGTGAGGGCGTGGAGGGAGATGCATAGGTGGAAGAAGCACTGGTCCAACGGCAGGCAAGGTTCACTCTTCCACTCACCACCATTGGGGCCGGTCCAGACCAGCAATAACCGCCAGTTCCAAGACAGCTGAGGCTGGCGTGCTGCCGCATGCTACCCCCCGTCTGCTGATCTCCACCCTCGATCATATCGATTCCAGAAGCCAATTAAAAATCGAAAGCTCAGCTATGCTTTCCAAAGACCAGTTAATAAAAATAGTTTTTCAAAAATCCGGGTCTGGGTTTTACTTCCCCATTCATGCACGGTGGGGAGGAAAAGATGAACTTCCTGGTAACAAAAGAAAAAGCGTTAATTAAAGAGCAATGCGTTCGGAAAAAAATAGGCCGAAATTTGATCCTATTTACCTGCAAGAACGTCAGAGTTTAAAATTACGATTTACTTCATTGCAACACGAGAAGCTAATCATCACAAAATCAAAAAGTAATATCAAATGTATGCAATAAATAAGCATATCTATTCTACTCTCCAGATATAGTTTGAAAACATTACAGAACTCACAAGAATATCAGAATTGTAAGATTCCAATAACTGTTAATTTGTTATAATAACCTTATTATTATTATTATTATTATTGTTATTATTATTATCATTATTATTATTATTATTATTATTATTATTATTATTATTATTATTATTATTATTATTATTTTTATTATTATTATTTTATAATCCACCCTTTCGGCGTTTAATCCTGCAAGTGAAGAAATGATGAATCAAATAGTAATAAGCGAAGTATAAATTTACTCAGTCCATCTTAAACGTTAAAATAAACCCCTCAAAGACACAGTATCTAAGCTGCTCAGACAGCATCTCCCCCACGGATTCTCGTCAGACAGGGAATTAAAGCTTGTCACCCATCGAAACATTAATTTAATCACGTAATTTAAGCGTAAGAGCCAGTGGGGAAATTTAATGATATAAGGGAAAGCTAACTGGATTTGAGGAGAAAGAGAGAGAGAGAGAGAGAGAGAGAGAGAGAGAGAGAGAGAGAGAGAGAGACAGACAGACAGACAGACAGACAGACAGACAGACAGACAGACAGACAGACAGACAGACAGAGACAGACAGACAGACAGACAGACAGACAGACAGACAGACAGACAAACAGACTGACACACAGACAGACAGACGGGCAGACAGACAGACAGAGACATAGACATAAACACAAACAAATTGACCAACAGACAAACAAGCAAATCGACAGTGATACAATAGAGGTCGAGTAAGCCCTCTCTCGCTCTCTCTCTGTCTCTCTCGCCGTCTCTCTATCTCTTGCTCTCTCTCACCTACGCTCTCTCTCTCGGTCCATCTTTCTCTCTATCTCTCGTCTTCCTTCTCCTCTCTCTCTCTCTCTCTCACTCACTCTCTCTCTCTCACCCTCTTTCTCTCTCCCTACCTCTGCCTATTCAGGTTTTGTCTCAAGCTTCGTATCTCCTTTCCTATGGCTATCCCCATCCTCTGAGAGGCCTTTTTCCTCACTATGATGCTATTGGTTGGATCGATAACAAAATTCTAGAGAAAGGCCCGAGGCCCTGGGCTAAACTAGTGCCAGTGTGCCAGTGAGGATGTGAGTGTTCTAGTGGGTTTTCCAGTCGATTTTACACGAGTCGGCGCATCTGTCTCTCTCTCTCTCTCTCTCTCTCTCTCTCTCTCTCTCTCTCTCTCTCTCTCTCTCTCTCTCTCTCTCTCTCTCTCTCTGCACGCGTGTGTATGTAAGGTGTTAAGGTACATAATGTTTAGATGTACCGTATGCCATTTTGAAAGGTGTTGGAAAGAGCGTGGTCCCTCACGATTTTCCCTGCATGGTGGGTATCCGTGATAGAGAGCTATAAAGCAGGGCACTCGCGATGCCAATCAGTGGGGGAAATGAAAGGCACACCTAAGTGAAAAGGTCAGCCTTATGGAAAAGGAGATGATTGCAATGGGGGGAAAGAGAGAGAGGTAAATAAAATATTAACACCAGAGCTCAAGAAAAGCTGCTTTATTGACAATTAGTATGATTTCCCCATCAAAGCTATAAAGGGTTGGGGTTTTATTTTCTTTAATTTTTTTTACTAGGAGAATGGCCAGAACTAGGAGAGAGAAAAGTTAGAAAAGGATGAGAATAATGCAGAGCAAATTTGAAATGTTGATTGTGTTACACGTAAATCACTTTTTCCATATAAAGAATAATGTTTGAGAGGGGTAAATGATTTCTATAAGCGACGCGTAAAAAATTTTTATTTTCATTGTCTGAAAGTTTATATATTAATTAAATGTATGGTACATACACTGGAATCCATTAAAAAAATACAAAAAAAAAATTGCTTCCCCCACATCCCCTGTACTGGTTAGAGGTCGGTGCCACTGCCAGTGTAACGTGATTTGCTAAGTCCCAGGTGTGCCGCTCTGGGGTCCTTGGCTGTATAACAGTTAATGTCTTAAGACCTATGACACGTTAAGTTAGGAGCAGCTTCATTTTCTCTAGTCAAAATTCTTATAATCTACTGCAATGCCGGACTTTAGTTACAGGGGAACCTGGGCCCAGCATAATTATTCATAACACGAATATTTGTTAACTTAATGTTTTACAAGTGAAAGGTAGAGGTTTAGTGTTTCCCTTCTGGAATAAAACGATAACCTATTGTTTTGTAAGCACACAAAAAACAAAACACAAATATAACAAATGTAACTGTATGGAGTTCGATGCTTATCAGGAACGATGGTCATACGTCACGAACCATATCAAATCAGGACCTTACAGCCCTGACACATTCCTTGATTTTAATGAAGAAAAGTCTGTAGTGGCGACTTGACATTCTAGATAACAAAGGTCATAATTTATTATTTAATCTTCTTAAAAAACAGGTGCAAGTGTCATTCTTGTGACTTTGTTATTCGGAGAGGATCATCTTTAGCTTAAATAAAGATCGCTCATCACTGCAATTAGATATGCTGAAAATGTAATTACTATGTCCTAGATATAAGGCGTATCCCGAATACAATGTCAACATTCGGAAACCCGAGCGCGCTTGTTAAAGACAAGCTTTAAAGCTGTATTTCTTTTGGTTCTTCGTCAAAAAGATATTTGGAAACCTGAAATACTCACACCGAAATATGTTGGGTGGCTCTCTGTTGGGGCCCTAACTTGATTTAGTTCATGGTGCCTATCCCCTGTATAGATGAAAACGTTTCGGCATGTTAAGGTATCCCGTGTGTCTTTCATGTATCGTGGTACATGAAAAAGATTTTAAACACCTTCTAGCACATTATTCAGCCCATCAGCCTTCTTGCAAACAATAATAACCTGTCCTTTTTGTGCCCAGACGAGGCTCTCTTAAGTACAGACCAAAGACAGTAGAAGTCACAGAATGGACTGCAGTGAGCATATCTCGGCGAAATAAAATCAGTGATCTACCTCTATTAAATTATTACTATGTTTAGAACAAATTGTACTAGAGAGTGTTTTTGATAAGCGTACTCAGCGTACACAACAACAATGTAAACTTACCTACATGTGTGTGAGAGAGAAAGAGAGATAAGAGAGAGAGAGTAGGTGAGTGCAGCGAAAGGATAAATGGAGAAGAGAGAGAGTGGGAGAGAGAGAGAGAGAGAGAGAAGGAGACACACACACACACACACACACACAAACATAAAGGCAGAGACAGGATCAGAAAGATAGGGTAGGGGAGAGAGGGAAGCTAAAGAGAAAATGTAGAGAAGGAAGTGAGAGAGATAGAAGGAAAAAAGGAAGAGAGGTTAAAAGATATAAAATAATGATAACCATGAGCAGTACATGTTGGTCCTTAATATTTAATAGACTTGAGCATTAGTTAAAATGAGCCATGGGGGATAATAAGTAAAAAGTGAAATCTTGTAGTCTAATAAAGGGTTACTATCCGTCCCCATTCAAAGGGATATAACCCCGTATAAAGAGAGGTGACCAAAAAAAACACAAAGAGGGGGCAATGAGATACAGCTTTGAACCTCCGCCATATAGACAATTTCAGGACAGCCAGCCCACTAACTCCACATTGACGAGGTACCTAACACTTGTACCTCTGAGGACTTAGAATAATTCATACAACCTCCGACAAAGCTTCCCTGTCAGCTGATGATCACCAGTTTGAGCCGGTGTGTATTGGGACGAACCACTTTAGACCCAAAGCACAAATAATTAGCATACGCGTTCCGTCATACCATGTGGACCTTAGCCGTTTTACGGCGTTAACACCGTTAGGGATCCGATCTAGTTCAAGGCGAACTTACATTGCGAAGCAACGTTAAACCAACTTGAGTTATATCGGTAACCTAGTCAAACATGGATCTTTCTGTGAATTATATTATGCTTATATTGTTAAAAACAAATTTCTACGGGCCAGGGCTACTGAAATTTCTGTTTTGTTGTTGTTTTTAATTTTATGCACTTCTTTTATGGATAGATAGATGGATAATGGATAGATAGATAGATAGATAGATAGATAGATAGATAGATAGATAGATAGATAGATAGATAGATAGATAGATAGATAGATAGATAGATAGATAGATAGATAGATAGATAGATAGATAGATAGATAGATAGATAGATATATAGATAGATAGATAGATAGATAGGAAAATAGTTAGATAAACAGATATATAGGCGCACAAAAAATTTAAGATAGGTAGTTTAACAAATAATAAAAGAGACTACAAGGACACGAGTAGAAGATTAGAAACTGGGATATACATTAAATGTTTTAATGAGACATAATAGGTCCAGGACTGACAAGTGAACATTGTCAACAAGAATCATTGAATAAGACTTTTTTGCCTTTATTATTTTTAAGCACCAAAATTTTAAATATACATTTTAGTATTAAAAAGAAAACACAAAAACAGTTTTATAGCCGCAATTCATGCAAAATGGAAAAATAATGGGGGAAAAACGAAGAATAAAACAAAAACTGTACCGGTAACTTCATAGTTAATTGTAACAAAATAAAAGATACTTAATGTTATTATTTATGCCGCATCTTGGATATTTTTTTTAAAGCAAAAAAAAACACAACAATAATACGTTTTTATACAGTAATATTGACATCAAATATAGTTTAAATGTTATTAATATGTTCTTAAATATTATAGATTTTCATGAAACAGTGGTTATAATAATATTTATAGTAGTAATAGTTTTATAGCGATGACAACAACAACAGCAACAACAATGATGGTGATGATGATGATGATGATGATGATGATGATGATGATGATGATGATGATGATGATGATGATGATGATGATGATGATGATGATGATAATGATAATGATACTACTACTACTACTACTACTACTACTACTACTACTACTACTACTACTACTACTACTACTACTACTACTACTACTACTACTACTACTACTACTACTACTAATAATAATAATGAAAAAACAAAATGATGATGATGATGATGATGATGATGATGATGATGATGATGATGATGATGATGATGATGATGATGATGATGATGATGATGATGATGATGATGATGATGATGATGATGATGATGATGATGATGATCGATATGACGATTACGACGATGATGATGATGAAGAGTACGACGATGATGATGATGAAGATTAACATGTGCTATAAATCTAAATTTTTACTAATAATATTCTCAGATCTTTTGATCCAGTTACGTTGTATTTTCATTTGAAAAAAAAAAAAGAATTTTTTGATCAGCTAATGTCACATACATTTCCTGAAGATTCATACTGATAGACATGTTACTGGAAATAATGTGCATATTTCCGAGAGTTCAGTTGGTTGCTCAGAATTCGACATCAACGTTATATAGGCTATACATTGGTTGAGCCCCAAGGCTGAAGTCTGACAATTTCCTCACAAAATTACTTCAAAGCACAGCTGATTGAGCTAAATTGAGCCCATAACAAATCTAGTTTGATGATAGGATTGTAGACAAGACAATATTTATGGAACTATCAAGTAAGTAATACTGAATATCTACATGTTAGTATAATTATGATAAACGTCAAAGTAATGAAACAAACAAACGAAACATTTGGCCAACAGTGTTCTAAAAAGAACAAATCATTCATTAATCAACATTTCTAAAATGTACAATAGTTATGGATGAGTTTATTTACAAATAGATACAGTTGTGTGATTTTTAGCATTGTTCTTCATTGTCATGATAAAAACATAACAAAGCGATGTCACGTAATTTAGTCTTTGGATAGTTTTTGTTTTTATATAAACAATGTAACCACCACAGAATCGTTTTCGGGGATTATGATACCCTAAACAAAAAAATCGTATTCTAAAGTTCCTTGAAATTCCATGAATTCATATAATTTTTGTCTGGCAAAGAAAACCTAGACTTCCGGTTTTTAACGAATTCTGGTTCAAATTTCCGGTGACAGTTCGTTGGACAAAGTCACTCTTCATTCAACTGGGCCGATCTCCTGAAAATACGTGTGTGGTAAACACTTTCACTTTTACGTTTTGACAAGTCGATCGTCGAAGAAAACGGGGTGGAATGTTTACAGATACGTGTGTGGCAGATCCTTTCACGTTTTTGCTGAGGCAACTCATTTGTCGGATACGATGGGGTGGAACTTGGAAAAATACGTGAGTGATGGATTATTTCACGTTTTTGCTGAGGCAAGTCATTTGTTGGATACAACGGGGTGGAACGTCGAAAAATACGTGTGTGGTAGATTCTTTCACGTTTTTGCTGAGGCGAGTCATTTGTCGGATACGATGGGGTGGAACTTGGAAAAATACGTGAGTGATGGATCCTTTCACGTTTTTGCTGAGGCAAATCATTTGTCGGATACGATGGGGTGGAACTTGGAAAAATACGTGAGTGATGGATTCTTTCACGTTTTTGCTGAGGCGAGTCATTTGTCGGATACAACGGGGTGGAATGTTTACAAAAACGTGTGTCGTAGATTCTTTCACGTTTTTGCTGAGGTAAGTCAGCCCACTTGTACAGTGGAGTTGAACGTTTGAAAATACGCGTATGGTAGATTTGCCTGCGCGATCCCAGGCCCATGAGCAACTGATGGAGTTTGTACTGGTGTCTTCCAAACATGTCACGCAGATTGTTCATCAGGAATTCCATAGCGATATCTGTGGATTGAGCGAGAAGTCGCATGATAAATCAAAGTAAATTCGGCTCTGTTGTTTAAAAAAAACAAAAACAAGAAAGAAGTAAAATAAAAAAAAAGAAAGATAAAGAGATATATAGCACAGGGTAACAAAATAGATTATAGAGAAAGGGATTAAAAATAAGTGTGGAATACAGATAGATAAAAAAATGAGAGAGGAAGAACGAGATATAGAGATAGACAGATAACAGCCCTCTTGTACAGTGAAGTTGAACGTTTGAAAATACGCGTATGGTAGATTTGCCTGCGCGATCCCAGGCCCATAAGCAACTGATGGAGTTTGTACTGGTGTCTTCCAAACATGCCACGCAGATTGTTCATCAGGAACTCCATAGCGATATCTGTGGATTGAGCGAGAAGTCGCATGATAAATCAAAGTAAATTCGGCTCTGTTGTTTAAAAAAACAAAAACAAGAAAGAAGTAAAATAAAATATAGGAAAGATAAAGAGATAGATAGCACAGAGTAGGTAAGTATGTAAAAAGTTGGAAAAATAGAGTCATGGAGAAAACGATTTTTAAAAGTCTTGAATACAGATGGATAGAGAAGAGGAGAAAGGAAGAACAAGATATATAGATGGATGAATAGATAGATAGATAGATATTATAGAGATAGGGAGTGGGATATATAATAGAGACAGGGAGAGAGAGAGAGAGAGAGAGAGAGAGAGAGAGAGAGAGAGAGAGAGATATTCTTCGATTGCTGAGATTTGTTGGTTCAAAACTTACATATTTCGCATAATAAAATCTGGCGAATCAAATATAAATGTTTTGATCTGATCTTTTCACTCAAGTTTTTTATTTTATAGTGAATAGTCTATGGTATGTTTTTAGTCGTTTTTTTGTCACTGGCAAAAAAAAAATTTTAATCAAACCATTTACAAATTTTATACAAATTTATAGAATTTAAAAGCTCTCACCAAACAATACTTTTATATCACCTGCATATAGACCAAAAATATTTTCAATTATCTGGGTTCGTACTATGAAAGGTTTTAATAACTTTAGTTATATAACAACGAATGAAACAGACGTAACTGGAATTGCACAAAGTTTTAGCAAATTAGCCTCAATAAAAGTTGTTTTTGCAAAGTGACAAAATGGTAATTGTAGTTAAAAAAAAGTATCCTTCAAATTCATTAATTTCACTTCACCTAAGACGATTTTATTCAATACAGACCCAATTTCTTCGAATTGTTATTGTTGCTTTTTTATTATTGATTACACTAAGTGGTCTTATTAAATAAAAGAAATAGCACAGCCAAAATCTAATGCAAGGTGATGTATGTGATGTCCTCGTATTACAGAAAGTTAGATCAAGTAATCACAAGACTGGTTCTCATTAAATTTGATGAATAAAAAACCAAAGTCAAGATTTTTCCCCACCTATGCCGCTATGATTGTTACTACCGTTTCGTCCTTTGACAACCAGACATGATTTGGTTTGTTGGTTTCTGTTATTCATGGTCAAGAACTAGACCATACCGAGGACGGGTTTCAAGACTAATCTCCGTCAATTGTTATGAGGTGTTGACAGAAAGACACACAACGTACTACCAGAAATTGTGTCTCAGTCAGTCAGTTCGTTAAAGGTTCGAAACGGGGACTTCCCGATTATAGGCTGCGCACTATACCGTTTAGCTCTCCCCCTCCCCCAAATGGTGAGTTCAGTGTGTTAAGACGCTGATGATTAGGTTTACTACTAGCTTCATATTATTTTTAATTTTTTATTATCCTCTTTATATAGCACTTAAACTGCCTAGGTTCTAGGATTGACGGCAACGTCAAATGCTCAGCGGGAAAAAAATAGAAGAATATCAAAAGCCCTGGCATAAATGAAAGGACTTGAAAAACTCTTGAAGGGAAACAACAAAGAGAAAAATCTGGAATTTTTTTTTTGCATATTTCCATATTCTCCATTATCACATACAGATGCGAAGGGTTAACAATTACAGAAGCAGATGAAAGAAACTGTGTTGTTTTTAATTATGATTCTACAGAAAAATACTTAGAATTCCATATACAGCTCACAGACAAAATGACGACATACTAAAAGAATTTAAGATCAAACCAAATTGGCTTTCGAATCCCGTAAAGTTAGAAAACAGAAATACTTCCGGGACCTGAAAAGACATGACAGTTAGGAAAGACATAATTATACTAGAACAGGACAGGCCCACAGGAAGGTGGATGGCGACATCAGCGACTGGTTACAAAGGAGCCCTAGCGATACAGGAAGGATCGCTCAAGACAGAGAGCTCTTCAGGCAGACTGCACGGCATGCTACGTCAGACACTACTGACAAGCCAAAATGGTGATGATGATGAGGAGGAGGAGGAGGAGGAGGAGGATAATCCTCTCAACAGTGAATATTTTCCCAAAACTATTCATTGCATAAATTGTATCATTCTAAGACACACTGCTGTAGCAAAGATGAAAAGATTCACTAATCTGATAGTTAGAAGAAACACCCATTAAAAGTCACCATGCTGCAAAGTTGTTATACTGCCACAGGAGAAAGAACCTGCTGAAGAGCATCCGACATTGTTTCTACATTTAAGTGAGGTTGATGTCTCTATACTTTGGATGTGGTGGTAAAATAACCTTTAAAATTCATATTTATTTGTAATCATTGCAGTTTCAAACACTTTAAGTTTGGAAAGAACAAATAGAATACCCCACGAAACCTTATTTAGCTAATGTCTATAATTCTTGTGGAAAAAAATTATGTCGATTTTTTTCGAAAATGGTAGTATATTTTAGAGAAAAAAAATCATAAACCAACCTTCCTTTACAATTATACTTTTAGTATAATATTAGTAAAAACATAACATGCCTTTACAACTATATTCTAAATACACTATTAGTAAGAACATAACATTCTTTTACAATTATAATTTTAATGTAGTATTAGTAAGAACATAGAAGTTGATTCTCCAACAAATCAAAACTACAAATCTTCTTTAAAAGGATCTTTTATTTGCAACCTTAGTGTATGATTTCATTTGATTCTAAAATATATGAATGATGAGACTTATATATTTTTCAAAGTGCTAAAAACTTAAAAACTAAAGTTATGGTTAATAATAGTAATAAGTCAGTTCTATTCCATTGGGATGAACATGTTTATTTGACTGAATTAATCTTCTACCTAAGCATACACATTTATTATTTTTTATTGTATTAGGAAACTATTACTGTAAAAGAAAAAGAGACTACTATCGCAATTACATTATTGCCAAACTCAACAAAAAAACAACGCTTGTGGGCGTATTAAAAAACAACCTTTTTTCAGCTATTATTGCACACTGATGGCTACGCAGGTTGGCATATCTGTAATTTTGACTAAAAGAATGATTAGTCAAATCATAATTGTAAAAGAAAAAATTTGTAGTACTTTTGAGAAAAAGCCAGTCATTAATTGTGACGTACTCACCGGCTAGAGTCTTCGTGTAAACTCTCGGCATTTTGCTTCACTGTATGTTATCTCTCAGGAACTCGAACGTTGATGCTTTACACAGGAGGAAACTAGTCGGTTTCGATTAGCGTATCGAAAAGATATGGTAGTGAAACAATTGTATCCACAAAGTTGTTTAAAACGTGCAAAGAATCGCTGAGTGAAGAAATCTAGAGTTGGGGGACTAGGATCAACTTATCAGTCCAAAATGTTTGAGAAATCTACGAGCGCGTCCAGTGTGGAGCCACTATGTACGAGTTTACCCAGATTTACATGTGTGATAATTTTTATACTTCTAATCTTGCTACCACGGGCGTTCCTTTGATAACTTAGGTGACAAAAAGTAATCACAGGTCTCCAATACGGGTAAGGAGGGCGGAGCTTTGAGCGATGACAACCGCAGCGATTGGTCAAACATGGATAGCCTTGAGGCGTGTTGTCACAATTGTAAGGAGACCGACTGGGCTTTTCTGTCTCCTTTCTGGACAACCACCTTGTGTTGTTGTTGCCTTCACATACGCTGATGGTCAAACAATTGTCATCTAATTGCTTGGTGTATACAGTGATTATTTAGTCACAGTGTTAAAATTTTCATATTCTAGCGTTTGTAACCACCGTCAACTGTTAAACAATGTTTGAGATTTGGTAACGGCTTCTTGAGATAGTTTTGAATTTAGATATAAATTTTAATTTTAATTTTAAT
The DNA here is from genome assembly GCA_003991915.1 of Elysia chlorotica. Classification (NCBI taxonomy): domain Eukaryota; kingdom Metazoa; phylum Mollusca; class Gastropoda; family Plakobranchidae; genus Elysia; species Elysia chlorotica. The sequence goes on from RQTK01000720.1 coordinate 155,412, forward strand.
ATCCATTGTTTCTTAAATCGTTTGGGAAATATTTCAAATATTCAATTAGCTTGAAATATAAATCGGATTGATGACGAGGGCGGAGCTTTGAGCGATGACGACCGCAGCGATTGGTCAAACATGGATAGCCTTGAGGCGTGTTGTCACAATTGTAAAGACACCGCCTTGGCTTTTCTGTACGCTTTCAGGACAACCACCTTGTGTTATTGTTACCTTCACATACGCTGATGGTCAAACAATTGTCATCTAATTGCTTGGTGCATAAAGGAATTATTTAGTCACAGAGTTAATTTTTTCTCATAACCTAGCGTTTGTAACCACCGTCAACTGTTAAACAATGTTTGAAATTTGGTAATGGATTCTTGAGCTAGTTTTAAATTTGAATTTAAATTTTAATATCCACCGTTTTTTAATCGTTTGGAATATATTTCAAATATTCCATTAGCTTGAAAACAGATTGACTGTTTGGATAAAATGGTTCTTAAGATCTCTACCTAGAAGCGATGCTCCGAGGGTAGAGCGTACGCCTTCTACACGAAAGGTTGCTGTTCGATCCTGGCTCCGCCTTTGCCCTTGTGGTCAAGTAAGTATCAGTATCAACGTGTTCAGTCATGTGTTGTCTGCTTTGAGATCTCGTCGCCGTATATGACTTTATTAAAACCTTGGAGACGGTGACCTGGCGGAGAGTTTCGCCCTCCCCGGACAAAGATTACTATGGAGGAGCAAACCTAGAGACACTTTAGAGATTGAAGTATGCTATAAAAATACTCTGTTCTGGAGCAAACCTAGAGACACTTTAGAGATTGAAGTATGCTATAAAAATACTTTGTTCTGATATTTATTTTTATAGATTAGTTTCTACGTTATTATACATTGATACTCAAGTTTGATGGAATAGTTAATTGCGTAGATTGTAGCCTTGAGATCACTTCTAATGGTAGACTTGACATAAACGTTTCAAATCTAGACGAAAGCAGAAAAAAAGTTCCTTTAAAGTTTTGTAAAAAAATGTTTTCTTTCAAAACATTTTGAGGTTCAACTTTCAAATCCCTTCATCCGTCCACCGTCACCTCTTTGCGGCTATTGTCTATACTTTCATCCTTACATGTGATCCATTATGATCTAACGACTAAACCATTGAGCGATATTTAAATCAAAATGCGTTAGAGGTTCTTGTAAGCCAGGCTCACCATGCTACTCGTGTCTCCTTCCCGCTTGGCAAGTATGGAAGGTGCCAGGGAGCAATACAAGTAACATATGTTCTATTTTTAAAGTTCCCAATACCATATGGACCATGTACTGTGAAAATACCATTTGTATACATAAATCACCATTGTGTATTAAAATCCGCATACTTTTGGTTTTCCATATTCTTGATATTGGCCAAACAAACCAGATGGTTGAGGAAGGCTCTTAAAAGGTTTGGTTAAAAAAGGAATGAATTGAATAATATACTCTCCGAGTTATATGACAATTAAAACGACAACGTCAAGTACGTCGCCAGTCTTGGCTTTTCGCGTGAGAAGTGAAAGGAACGCCCAGATGGTCTCGCCGTGGCGACGCCGATGTCGGTGACAATAAACTACGCCTTGTTCGGTGAGAAGTGAAAGGAACGCCCAGATGGTGTAGACTACGCCTTGTTCTGGGGGGGGCTTGGCTCAAGTGGCACAGCGCCCGTCTCCCGATTCGTGAAATCCCTGGTTCAAAAACCATATTCGATAAGTTATGTTCGTTTCCGATTTGATCCCCTACTTGTGTCGGTGTCTGTATAATATGGCCGGCTAGGACATGAGTCACGGTATCCTCACTCTGTCTTACGGCGTTCTAACAATGCCTCTGTGTGGCAGCACGTAAACTTGTCAGACGTTAGTCTTAGGACCCGCCCACAATATAGTCTACATAGTGCTAAAAGTGGACGCGAATCAACAAATAAACAAAGCCTTACTCGGTGTACACGCTGAGTTGGTTCACATTAGACCACGCCTTGTACGATCTAAAATGGGATAAGAAGTTGGCCCAGTCCAAAGAGAGACAGTGTAATTTAACCTGACCCAGTCACAGAAAAGCCCCGCCCTCCGTCTTTTCATTGGTCAGATAAGAACAACCAGGTGTCATCCTGTTTTCACCCAAAGAGCGCCAGATCACCAATGGTAATAATTAGGAAGTTTTAAGTGCAAACCTTGGTTCATCAGTTCTCTGCAACAATGAAATTCTTAATTTTCTTAAATGGTAAACAAAACACATGGAAGAGAATGGTTTTTCGCCAATTGACAGTCATTTATTCTTGTGTTTTTTTTTTATACAAGTAACAGCAAAGGGATCGAAGTGAACTCTGCCAAACATCAGATAACATTTTTTACGAAATCACAAGCACGCATTTGGCGTTCACCAATAAGAATTCATGATCCCTTTATTGTATTTATACCGCGCCTTTTCTACCATTGACACAGTCTGAAGCTCTCATCACTAAAAAGCGGCATATTTACAGAAATAACCATACTCTTTGACTCTTCCTGATTTTGTTTTTTTTGGATACCTTAATTTTAATTTATCAAAAAAAAAAAAAACACAAAAAAACCCAGCAACACTGGACTGTAATAAAGTATTTCAGATTTTTTAAAATTAAAATACAATCCCATGTTTGGTGAGCTTTACTATGTATGTCATTGCGATTATTGTAAAACATAAAGCTACAATAGAAAACACATTTGAGGAAAGAAAAACATGAAAAACTTTTTTTTTTTAGCTCATGAGTTAAAATCTTAGGCAAACCAAAGTGTTTATATAAACAATTAAACACTACTTTCCGCTATTGTTTACCAACATTTGCCATGTAAAAATAACGATCTATAATAACTATTATTTACGACGTTTAGTAGAATATATTATGAAGACGCTTTAACGCAGATGTGAAAATGGCAACAGCAATATTGATATACTTATTTTTGTTCCTTTAGTTCATAGACCAATATAAAAAAACTGTTCTTTTTAAACCAGTAACAGACAACTTTCACTTTAACTCGAATTGAGTAATGCGTATGAAAAACTATTTTAAACAAACAGGAGAGTATCAATTTACGGTTGTGTATTAAATACAATGCTCTAATCAGTCATTATTGTATGCAAACTTTAAAAAAAATGTAGGCCTATGTTACGTATGGATAGAAGTAAAATGAAAGACAAGACATTGGCCCGCAAGTACACAGTCGCAGCAGTTTACAGCTCATCGAAACAATATAAAAATATGAAAAACACGCACATGCGTCGTTGCACTTACGGCTCACATAATTATTATAAAATACATATCCTGTGTTACGACCCTTTGCTTTTCAAAAGGAATTCTTTACAGACATAAACATGCATCATGAGGAATGTTTTTGGTTAACATTTTTTGTTATTGTTAAGCCGTACTATATCTCGATTTAATGCATATATTTTAAACGAAAAAAAACAAAATAATTTCGTTTTAAAAGTCAGTATTCTTTTTTTCGCTAAAGCAAAAAGATAGCAGACATAGATAAATTGTTATTAGAGGCTCAAAAGAAACATAATTCTGAGAGCTGTAGCATTTTAATTTCACAATTATTTACAAAAAAGTATAACTCTTGGTAATAATGGGTGAGTTATAAAATGAAACAATATTTTATATTGCATTTGAATGTAATCTTAATTGCAATTAAATTCTTACAAAATTCGATAATGCAGTTATAATTAATTTATCTTACAATCTTCTTGACGCTCTTAAGCTCAAAACTCAGTTTGGTGATGTTTCATCTCTGTTGACTATACCAAGTTGTTTAGCAGTGCGTCCAAAGGAACTTGCACACAAAGTTATATCTGATTCCTCTGCACAGTTTAGCCCATGTTGAGTCTTTTTCCAACAACAAAAGAACAAACAAAAAATAATTAAAAAAAAACAATCAAAAGATTAAGACAGCAACACTTATTTAAGGTCCTTTTTATCATATGGAATTTATTCTCAGAAAATCGACATATCCACCTCTCTTGGCTCAGGTTTCTATTACAATTTTCAGCCTAAAAATCTCCAACGAATCATAATAATGTCGAGAGATAATAATTTTCAAAACCTTTTTGAGTTAGTTTTAATTTGTCCAATGAAGTGGCAAACCAAAATTAAGTGAAAGGGGAAACGGTAAAGTTTTAAAAGCAATCCAACCTCTTACTTTTGGATGGCCTTTTCTTTACATTTTTTTCATTTATCTTAACATTATTGTTAAAACAATTATTGCTGTGATTGTGTAAACTAAAGCATATAATATTATATACAATGTATGAACGGTTGAAGTTTCTTATCAACACCCCAATCATACTTAAAATATTGCAATCATCAGCACTAACACAACGACCTTTGGGCCTAGATCAAGACTGTTCTGGTCTTTAAAGGAAAATGTGAAGCGTTAAAAAAACAACAGAAAAGCGATATACATTATTATACCAGAAAATGACACAAGGTTTTTGTGTTTGTTGAACATCTCTCATGTCTTCCAGCAAATTTGAAAACTTTTTTTTTTCAAAATCTCATTCCCAATAGCGGAAGGAAGCATTATAATTCACATTGGGAATGAAAAAGAAATGTTTAGGCTATGCATTCACCTAAAAAGTTTGAATTGCAAGCATATGTGTTAAGACGATTACTCGCGATCATAGAAACACTTTAATGTCTTGTTTTTTTTTCTAAGACCTGAATTTTTTCAATACTTCGTAGATGGCACTGATACATTTCCTTCTAAAGGTCAAATCGTAGATGCCATAGATGACTGCGTTGGCCGCACAGTTGAGAAAGTATGACCTCACGAAAAGATGATAAAGGGAAAGACTTGTACCGCTTAGAGCCAAGTAAGCATTAGGATGTGCATTGAAGTAGAAAGCCAGAGTAAGGAAGGGGATAAAGCTAACAATGAAAATAGCGCTTATCGTTGTCAACATGACAGAGGTGCGGTTAAGGTTTCGTTTAGTACCAGGTTCATTAACCTTGGGTCTTTCACAAATGGAATCTTGTCGTGTAAGACCTTTGAGTGTTGACGCAAAACCGTTTTTCTTCAAGGCTTTGTTTTTTGTCTTTGCAATGTTGGATGAATTTTGATCATACCTCCTGTTCACAACGAGAGCCTTGTTGTTACCTGCTGGTTGCTGGCGAGACAAATCGAACAAATTCGATGTTACAGGTACTCGCTTTTTCAATTCGCTTTGCTTTGTTTGTGAGTCTCCATCCTCAACTTCTTCTCTTTGCAAACAATAGGTGATGTCCATGAATTGAGATGTTCTGTCAAATTTACATATTGATTCTTCTTGCCCATCCACATCCTCATATTCAATTTCTATATCATTTATGTCTATAGTCTTCTCGGTTGATATAGACTTTAAAATCATTGAGTTGTTGTCAGGGTCAGTCATTATATGCATTTCATTGTAATTTGTAGCGCCATTATATCCGTCTTCTTCGTGGACGCCACTAGTTTCAGAAAGATTTGCGTGGATGTCATGTAGTCCTTCTGAGACAAAACTTTTCATAGAAAAACAATTTGCTTCTCCATTTTCCTTTTCATGTGCTGTTTGATTATGTATCTCCCCCACAAACCTCGCTCCATCAGGCTCTCTGTTTCCTTTTGCTATTTGAAACTGGACAGTTTTCGTAATGGTTTTCTTAGTGTCCTCAGACAAACGGGCTAGAGTCGGATTGTGTAGACTTTTGTCTTTCCCAATATCTTTATCATCCTCATTGCCAAGAGCCTTAAGACTGGTTCTGTTTCTACGTTCTTGACTGTCCCCAAATGGTTCAATAATGTCTGAAAATTTTCTTTCTGAAACAGTCAGGTCTCGGGTCGTGAAAACATTCACCTCTCTATCAATTGTAGAGTACAGACTTTCCACTGCTTCGGTATTTTCTGCCCGTTTTTCCTTATTTCCTTGGTTCGGTAAACATTCTCTCAAATCTCCATCATCTGTGTTCCCATCTTCATCAAACTTCTGACAACCTTCACTATTTGCACACAGCGTAAAATATCCCCTGAAGTTTTTTATTAGGGAAAAGTTATCAGTTTTAGACGATTTTGACAATCTGTTTCTAATTGACTTCAGCGGCCCCTCTACCATGATTCTACTAGTTGCATCGGGACTGTCTCTGTTGGAAGTGTCACTGGCCGCCATGTTTGTAGTAAACGTTGAGCTGGTTACAATGGCGCCATCGCTGCTGGACGGACCGTCAGTGGCGCACGAGAACGCGCTCCTCCCCATCGCCCGGCTGTGGCGCAAGGTTTTAGTACCGACCAGATAGTACAGAACAACAATAGTAGAGCAACATGCGAGGAAAAGAAAGAAAAATAGAGCATTATTGGTTAGCGGCCATATTGTTTCCACGTAAGAGTCATCGACAGAACATTCGTGTCCGAAGATTCCGGGACGAGGGGTGGGCCGGGTTAGCGTCCCGTTGATAAGCCCGTATGGGATGGAGAACAGGACGCTGGTGGCGATCAGGACGCACGAGATGGTTTTGGCCTGACGAGCAGATATTTGCCATCCGAATGGAACACACACTTTTCGATATCTGAAGTAAAACAAAAGGTTTACACATAACTATGGTTTGTTCAATGTCTCTTACAGAGCAAGCATTTGCAAGCAAGTATTACATTCATTTCCGAGAAAAGCCCAGCATTATTTCTATTTTTCATGACTTTGTCTTTGTAATCAATCTTTTAAAAAAAGGAAACATAAAACTTAAGGTTGGACATTGTTATACGTGCCTTAAATCAGAGATATGTAGGGGTAGAAAAACATTGAAGGAAATTTTTTAAATACAAACTCATCTATCTCTAATTTGGAGAACAATGGCCTTCAAAATGAAGTCCTATTGGTCTAGGTTTGGTTCGGTTGATTTTTTACAAAGCCAACGTCAGCATCTAAGCAAAATCACGGGCGTCTGACAATTTTACGTCTGCTGCACACAGGTACCGGAGTTTCTGTCTCAGCCGGTCACATAACCCTAATACCAATCCTAGCAGAAGGAAACGAAATCCGACCAATAAATTTGCCTGAACTTGGGATAAAACCGATTACCTCCCAAATTAGCTCTACCACTTGCGCTCGCTCGCCGCCCTAGTTCTACAGAGACGCTCTTAAAACTGATATTGCGAGCAAAAAACATCACGCAAAGGTTTATGGTGCGAGAGATGCAATGAGTGCTTAACAAGAGCCCTGCATTTTCAGGGTAATGATAAACAAAGAGCCAAGTCGTGTAAACAAAATTCTAGTGCCAAAATCCACGCCATTTTTAAACAGAGTGACGTTTTAGGGGTTTTAACAATATTTAGGGAGAAAAAAATATTCTAACAAGTGTGTAAGGTTTTAACAATATTTAGGGAGAAAAATAATTCTAGCAAGTGTGTAACTAAAATGTAAAGAAAGAAAAGAAGAGCCTTTCTCTCAAAAACGAGTCGTGAACGACAATTTGAAATTGCTGATCTTAGAAGGTAATACCAATAATGAAACAATGTTAACATGATAACGAATTTATCTTTTTTTGTTGTTGCCATAAGTCATAAGTTCTACGGTAAGCCAGGAATGTATGTCTATACTTGCCTTTCTAAGACTTTAATAGTTATATTTTACATGGTGCATTATCCTTAATAAAGTTATGCAACTGTATTGCGTGAGGCGGTCTTAAAACGACTCTATAATGCAGTTTTTAATTAGAGATGGCGGCATGAGTTATGTTTGTCTGAACTTAAGAGTCATCAAAATGATAACTGTAGAGATTGCCAGCCTTGTTATAAAATAGGAGAAACGTTATGAATAAAGACCTTGTCATAAATCTGTTATGGTCCGAACTTTTCATTGCGTTTTTCTCAAAAGAGCAAAAAAGTGTATATAGAATCTTTTTTAATGCCGATTCGCTGCATGGAAAAATTAGTATTCTCTTATAAGTAATAGATTTAAATCTAGACAAACAAAGGCTGCCAAAATCACCTCACAACAGCCAGGGCCACCAGCATCTGGGCCGAGACTCCGGTGGTCAGCGCATTCGTGTAGCGTCGGACTCGGCAAACCCACGGCTGGTCAAAGTCCCAGGTATGGAACATTCCGTGCACCTCACCTGTAAGGTATGAAGAGATGACAGAGAGAGAGAGAGAGAGAGAGAGAGAGAGAGAGAGAAGAGAGAGAGAAATACCAATAATAATATAATAGAGAGAGAGAGAGAGAGAGAGAGAGAGATCATTAGGAGTAATTACACCACTAGATACATTCAAGCTGAATAGCGCCTTGTTTGAACTCAATCAGTCAATGGTACGAATTAATTTTGTTTTACATATCCGAAAATCGGATTGTTAATTAGCACAGACACTAGAATTCGTGCCCAAAATATAGGGATTGTACATAGCTTCAATAATTATACTTATGCTGAGTGATGAGCAGTCAAAACAGGAAATACTGTTCCTACCATCATTTTATTCCATATTAAACATTACTCTCTGGACATATTTCTAATATGTATGCTTCGGTTGCTTAAAATTACGCAAAATATTTAAACAATATTTACAAATACCATAACTTGTTTCTAAAACTTTTGGCTTATGTCTTCATGAGAAGAATCTAAATCGAGTATATTAACACATTAACAAAGCACAAGTGTAGTGAACTCCAATACTTATTGTTGGACCTACATGTACCAGAGTCTGATGATAACATGGTTGATTGCAATCGCATTTCGCAATTTGGCCTTATTTGTTGTTGTTTATTGTTGTTTGTTGTTTGTTCGTTGTTGGTTTTTTGTTTGTTTGTTGTTGTTGTGTTTTTTTTGCTGTTTTTGTGTTGTTGTTGTTGTTGTTGTTGTTGTTGTTGTTGTTGTTGTTGTTGTTGTTGTTGTTGTTGTTGTTGTTGTTGTTGTTGTTGTTGTTGGGTGTGCATTTTTTTTCAAACCAAAAAGTTGTGTATTATATCTAAAGACTAGCGTTTTAACGATACATGTCTTTCTAATTGGATATACACAATTATGTAAGCTAATATGTAATAAAGACCGGAAAGGAAATTATTATTCTAAAAATTAATGTGTTATCAGTGATGGACCTTTACTTCTTCTACTCTCTGTTCTTTTCCACCACTGCTTTTTGGTATAATATATCCGTCATACGATAAATAGTATTGCAAGCGTTTAGTCCCACACCTCACTCTTTGTTTCTTCTTACTCTGTTAAATCTTTAACGGGAGATAATGTTATGTATGGATAAATAATAGTCTTTCCTTATAGTTTCAAATTTTCAAGCAATATGATTTTACATGAGACAAGTTCACCCCCAAATCATCTTCCAAAAATGAGTGATAACTGTATCCCCTAAGTTATTTATCTTTTATAAACCCTACCCGGAATGACGATAACATTGGTGACCAGATCAAACGCCGCAATGACCAAGATGAAGACACGGGTTCCGTTCAAGATAAACTTCCGAGAATATACATACAGCACAAGACAATTCCCGATGATTCCAACAACAGCCATTAAGATGATGGCAATCATAGCTGGGATGATGGCTAGAGTTGTCTGCTCTTGAAGCTCTTGGAGATACTTCCGACGCTCTTCTTCAGAAATGAGAATTTCGGTGGTGGGTACATTGTAGGTCTCGTCCATGGTTAGATTTACCTCTGAAGAGACCTAAAATCGAATGAACGAACAGCCTTTGTAATTATAGGATCACTACGTTTTTTATCCTGCACAAGCACACTGAATTCCAGAACTTATAATTATAATGAAGTTTCACTACCAAAAATGTGAAGATTAGACCTAGGAGCCTGGATATATTTTCTCGAATTTAACTTTTGATGAATACAAACAGTAATTAAATGATACTTTGACAATTATTTGAAGGATTTCTTGCACCAAAAAAAAATTGGAAAGGTATGCTTAATTTTAAGTTTTTTTTCTTTACAACGGTATTAAATACTATACTTTAAAAAATCTGCAACTTCGCTCACCACATAAGTTGACGCTGCCATTATTGTACATTAAAAATTATCTTTTGTCAGATGTTACCGTATATTTATAGTCTTAGCTTGTTTCTGATCTGGTTATCGTTAAAAAAAAGACTCAACAAGTCAATTAGTGAAAATGCGTTTTCCAGAGGGAAAAAATTCAGCATTGTTTCAGGCTAAAAACTTTTTTGTGGCAAAAATTTCGACTCTTCAGTTGTATAACGCCCTATTTCATTTTTAAAATACCAAGGATTTCGTATATTTCAAAGATTTTAATCACTACGATAATGATATTTATATATAAAATGAAAGATCTTTATTATCTGTATTTTTAATCACTACGATAATGATATTTATATATAAAATTAAAGTTATTTAGTATCTGTATTTTCTAATCACTACGATAATGATTTATATATTAAATGTACGTTCATTGTCATTTGAAACACTTTGTAAAGCGCACTGAGCCAGGCATTGTCTTGGGTGTTGCGTTTTCATGCTTTGGAAATTTAAAGAATTATCTTTTCCGCTCTAACCTCAATCTGCCACATATGGACAGAAGTGTCGTGTGTACCCTTGGGAATCAAGCCATCAATACTTCTTATGCCCTAAACATTGTCGAGTCAAATTCTTTAGATATATACTTATAAATTATTGTGTCACTAATTTTTAAAAAATCCCAATTTATGAATTGACCAAAAATGTGTATAGGTTTCAAAACATTGTCAAATATCACACGAATTCCTGTGATGTTGTAATAAATTCAAGGCGTACTAGCTATAATTTCTTATATCCCTATAGAGTTTATATATATATATATATATATGTATATTTAATAACATTATAATCTCAATTAAAATGGCCGCTGCGATGCCCAATGACTTAATAAAAAATAGCCGAATCTCCATTAAAAACTGCAGGGTATTAATACAAATTTTGTACATTAAGGTTGCTCTCACACATCTTTCAGTTTACAAACCTTATCTTATTCGCGTTTCCAGCCTTTTCTTATTTTCATGGGTTCATTGATTACTTCTCGTTGGAGGCGAAACCACGTGTTGAAACACCTGATTGTTTTCACTCCATACGAATATTACATATCCGATTTAGTATTCTGAAAACAGCAGAAAAGGTTTAAAGAACAACACTACAGTGATTAAAATTCTCTACGATATAAGTTGAATTCTCGGAGTCTTAACAAAAACACTCGAACAAAACGAATCAAAACAGGAGAGCGTTATTATGAGATAAATATTTCAAAATCAGTGATAATTGTTCTTGAAGCGACAATAAGGTTTATATTTCAGATATTATTCTGA
>RQTK01000720.1:167231-199424 GCA_003991915.1 Elysia chlorotica
GATGATGATGATGATGATGATGATGATGATGATGATGATGATGATGATGATGATGATGATGATGATGATGATGATGATGATGATGATGATGAGGATAGTAAAAAAAATGATAATAATAAAACTAATGAAGATGGTGATGTTGATGATGAGGATGATACATTCGTACCTGTAACTGCATTTTTATTGATGATGGTGAGGGTCATGTATTCCAAACATACGGAAGCGTATCCGAATCGTAAAATGCGAACTATAAACAATTTTACCTTTATGCACAAATAACACTTCATTCATACTTAATCGTAAACAGTGCAACTGGTAGGGTCAATACAGTTGTAGTGAAAGATCAATGGAAAATCTCGATAAGTCAAACTAAATACTTAACGCTGCACATAGTTCGTTCATTTGTAGAGAATGTCTGTTTATGAAGAGCACCGTGGACATGCACAACTGTAAGTGAATAGGCTACGTGATTGCAAGCCACATGTAATTATAGAAGCAATTATAATCCCCCAATCTGGTTTATAACAAGCCACATAAACAAACTTTTCTGGTTGGAACAATCGGGTCATCTAGGCTAATGTAAAATAAACACATAATCGAACAAACCTGCTTCTCTAAGTGTCTCTGTCGATAGTGGGCCACATAATTTTGGGGGAGAAATATAGATAGATATAGCCACATAAACAAACTTTTCTGGTTGGAACAATCGGGTCATCTAGGCTAATGTAAAATAAACACATAATCGAACAAACCTGCTTCTCTAAGTGTCTCTGTCGATAGTGGGGCACATAGTTTTGGGGGAGAAAGATAGATATATAAGGATAGAGAGAGAGAGAGAGAGAGAGAGAGAGAGAGAGAGAGAGAGAGAGAGAGAGAGAGAGTTACAATTATATAAAGAGAGGGAGGGGGGGAGGGAGAGGCAGAGAGAGAGGGGGAGGGAGGGGGGGGGGGGGGGGGGGGGGCAGAGATTGAATACAACACAGAAAGAGTCACAGACAAAAACAGTGTGAGCCAAAGAGATCGACAGCGGACAAAAAAAGATTGACAGACAGATAGACAGACAGACAAACAGAGATGCAGACAGATGGGCAGACAGAAAATACACAGGCAATTAGACAGAGAGTTATACAGTGGCCACTAAAAGAGTGAAATAAAAGAGATAGAGAAAGAGAGAGAGAGAGAGAGAGAGAGAGAGAGAGAGAGAGAGAGAGAGGGTGTAGTTGTTGTTTTTTTGTTTTGTTTTTTTTTGTAGTTGTTTTTTTTTTGTTTTTTGTTTGTGTTTTTTATAGGGAGGGCACAGGCAGTTACAATTATATAAATAGATGGAGAGACAGAAGAAAGAGTCGGTGAGTGAATGAGAGAAAGGTCTTTGCCGTGCCCGACATGCATACATGGATCTAATTAGTTTCACACAATCCCTACTTGTCTCAATGATCCTTTCACAGGCTCATGCAGGAACTCATGCAGGAAGAGAACTCTCGAACGTTGAGTAGAAGGCTCTCATGGAGACAAAATCGGCGTCGCGTTAAACGCGACACGCAATGACCAACTGTTTGAACAGTGCAACGTCTGAATCTCTTAACATTTCTTACTCCAGCTTTAATAGTGGTTAGAGATTAGGGGGGAAAACACTTCACTCCTAGTCGAAAAAAAGGAGTCAAGTGAAAACGGAACAAAAAAACAAAAACAACAACAACAACAAGAAAAAATAGCTAAGTTTATATCAAAACCAAAACAGCTGACGGATGCTTTCATTCACCAATGAACATTAATTCCATTGGGGGTCAGAAGCTAATAGTGGAATGCGAAAAATAGTTATTTGATTGGCGTTATATTAACGTAGTCTAATCAAAGACAATTAAAAATTTCTACATCTTTGGTCTAATCTCAGACCGCAGGCATGGTCTTTGATTTTACAAATCCCGTAAAATTAAAAAATACCCGAAAATAGTTTTAATACTCTTTTCTTACGCTCTTATACTTTTTAATGCATAGTTATCATGGAATGCTTTTATGACATTTGGATTTGATTATTTTCTTCTCTCTTTTGAAATTAAACCTAGATTATTAGTGAAAAAAAGGATTGAAGCCTTTCCATGCGCTTGCTTTCGATTGTCATTGATTAATACGAAGCCATTTAAAGTAGTAAGTACAGCGGCAGTATGAACGCAAGCAACGCGAAATAAGAGTAATTTTCAATAATAAAAACTATCCTTACTACAGGGTGTAGATTTATAATACCAGTGAACCTTCTACCCCTTAGTATTCATTGTGGAACGTCGATTTCGTAAGATATTCGATTTCTCCACCCTCATTTTTAACATGTGAGAGAATACATATCGCAATTACATATACATAATTTTTTTTTTATATTTGGAGGAAGGTATAGTGAATTTTTGTTAGCTAAATGTGTCATCCCAAAGTATCTGTTTATCATCTTAAGTCATTTCATTTAAAAATCTAATGTTAAGATTGAAAAAATGACAATAACATAAGACAGTTACATTGCATCCAAATGATAATTAAATCAATGTTTTATAAAGCATCACTAGAAGTTCAATAATTTATTTAGTTAGATACACCTTATCTGGGCGCTTTCTGGCCTAATCGGTAGAGCGTTGGACCTCTATTCGAAAGGTACTGCATAGAACAGAAAGACAACTCCTTTTTCTAACCTTTAAGGTATCAGGTTCGGTCACAAGATTGGGCAAATTTGATTCATTTATTGGATTTTACCCCCCTACTCGTTGAATCGGTGTGAGCATAAAATATGACCAGCTGAGACAAAAGTCCTGGTATCCCGCTATGTCTCTGTGAAAGGTAAAGGATAGTTTCTTCACGTTGGGCCTCGAGTGCAGTGAGCACAAACGCCAACACGTCTTCTACTCGAATTCGTCTTTTGTGGAATTTCATGCAAAAGGTATAGAGAACTCGTTTTGCAGTGAAGTGAATTTGTGCTGTTGTCACTGCGTTTCAGTAGGAAGTTTGTATCGCGGACGGGACCCCAGAGCAAGCTATCTGGGACAGGCATTGCGTTCCACACGAAGATAAAGGGTGTCTTTGTTGTTTTTGCTCAAATGAGTTTACATTAGTTGTTTGTTTTACCAAATATGAATTTTAAAATCCCCAATGTTTAACCAGTCCTGGTGCTAGTTCATCTTAAATAGCACATTGTGTTCAACGACCATAATGTTAGCATTGTTTAGTTTTATTATTGGTTTCAAATAGAATACTATTAAGTCTTTTTTATGTATTTATGATCACAAACAAAACAAAAAACTACGTGTGGGCCTTAGGATAAAAAAGATCTAATATCTCTCTCTCTCTCTCTCTCTCTCTCTCTCTCTCTCTCTCTCTCCCTCTACCCCTCTGAGGGTAATTTTGCAATTCAGTGAAAACATTAAACCTTAATTTGTGTATGCAAATAATTAACAAACCATTACATTTTTGCCTCATATAGAAATAAACACTTTGAGAAGAACATTTGAAATTATGAACAAAAAAATAATGCAAAAACGTGGAATGATATGCAATTTTGTTTAATCTTTATTATAATTCTTTAATATACAGAGAGTAATCATGAACACTAGGAAATGGCATACAATGACATAAAAACATATTAGTCACAATAAAGTATGGACGTTTTTTTAACACCTTGCCTAAGTTTAGGAACGTCCCTTAAAAAACGCATATATTACACTTCTAAATCTGGAATGAACAACCTTGTTGTCTTTTTTTCAATAAAAGTTTTAGAAATTAAAAAACAACAAAAAAACATGTATATGTTAGTTTTAAAGAATTGACACTAGTCTTCAATTCTTTATGATATATACAATCGTTTAGTAGATCTGAATATGCAAAGAGAAAATGTTCTAAAGTAAATAACAAATGAACCGTTGTGAAGCATCTTTGCATTGATATGTTTATTGTTAGTAGATAAAAAAGTAAAACATGGTTCAAAATTTAAAAAAATATATATTTACAATGTTTGCATTTAGTAAAATGGAGGAATGTTCTTTTTTCATAGGTATTGGTCTATTACACTTTTACTAGTAATAAATTGCAAAGGATAACCATAAATGATTAAGTAATAGAAAATTAGGTAGTGACCTACAAACAAATTTAAAGACAGATAGTACAACATTTCTCAACATTTTAAAAAAGCGCAAGTCATTACATTCATGGAACTAAGTATATTTTTTACACTTGATTCAAAGAATATTGACAATACAGTTGTGCTGGTATCAAAATCGTTCAGGATCAAGTAAAATAGAATTGCTTTATGTAAAATATGATTTCATGGCATTGTGTAATCCTTCATTCCGACACGCTTTGATCATTTTGATACAAATACACCGTGGAGTAATAATCAAGACCCAAAAGCAGAACTAATTGGTTCACATGGAGACAAAGTTGACTCTAACCACTACAATATAAAGAACAATATCAGCATAGGGCTTGATAAAAAGCAAAAATTTCCTGGAAGTTGATTTTAGGTGGATTACACTGTGTTTATATTTTAAAATAGTCAATACAGATACAGTGTTTATACTTTACAGTAAACCAAAAATATAACTATATAACTGTATCATAAACTTTTCCTAATTATCAGTTGATACAGAAGAATCTAACAATTTGAGCTAATGATGCACAACACTGGGTGCTACAATGTCTACAATAATGTCTCATTCAAAATTTTCTATTTCCTTTAATAAGCATTAAGTAGGTGTTTCATACTAATGTTTTGCAACAAACATGTACTTCATTTGTATTTTTAGTTGTCACACAAACACTGATACCACAAAATCTTAAAGTAAGTGAGTTGCAATCTTACACCCTAAAATTAACGTTCTTTACTTCTCACTCATAATCCCTCTTAACTACTATGAAAATCTGCATCTAACTCTAGGAAACCTCTAAAATCTTTCCCAAAATAGATAGATCATCAAAAAGATTTCTACAATTTCTTCACACTACTTTGATTATGACCTTATTTTCAGAGTTTTGTGAAACCTAAGCTTATTCATACTCTGTCGCACATGAATGGTTGGAAATAAAATATTTCATGAGGTTTTGCTGCCAGTTGTTTGACTGAGTCAGGGAAGTAAAGGACGGGAAAAATGACACAGAATGTAAGCATGAAACAAAACCAAGAAATCGTCATGGTCTTTGGCTTTGTATCAAATAAAAAGTCAGTCACATTTTTTTTAAATAGATTATGAACCAAAATGTTTTCATACATTCAGTCAATGTATAGTATGGATAAATTTATACTAAAAAAATTAAAAAAATATATATATATAATTTTTACTTGGAATGTATCTTATGGTTTATTTATGTGCTTTAAAAATACTATTATATTTTAAGAAACAAAATGATTAAAAGTATGTAAAAAATGGAAGAGCATTCCATAAAATTGTGTAAAAATGCATTGCTTTTTGTTATCAAAGCATTAATGGAAACATACAATTTACCTTTAAAATATGAAATGTTGCTTTATCATTCTTGGTATAAAAAAAATGTGTACTGTATTATACATGATGAAATAAAATACATCTGATTTCAAATTAACTTAATTAATGATACATAACAAAATATAATCCATGACAAATGACTCAACCCTGTTCAGTGTGTACCATAATTTGCAATCATTTATCCCAATTCACAATCACTTGAAAATCAACTCTTTTTCTAACTGTCAATGAAATGCATCGATTTTATAAACCTATAAATTTTCATGTTTCAGGATTGAGGGATCAGTGAATATATGCTGCTGGTGAGTAATAGGAGTAATAGCAGAATCTCAATTAATTTTTGTGATTTAAAACAATGGAATGTGAGTACATGTACAACATTGATATATAACTATTATAGGAATTACTGCAATTTATTAATTTGATTTCTTCAATACACACTTACAAATAATTATAAAACAAAGGTATTAAATGTATAATATACCATTGTAATTAAACTGCTAGCGACTATGATGTGGTTAATACCAAGAACGCTCAAAGTCTAATGGATGGCAAAGAAAACGAACAATACTGTCAACCTCATAAAAGAAGAAGGCACAGGATTAAATCTCCTCAGTAGAATCAGAGCACCAAAAGAAAAATTTGGTTGCCTTTAAAAAGCACCCTTACCTTGCAATGGAAAGATGAATGGAGAGAGAGCAAAAGGTAGACAGTGAGAAAAGATTTGAGATGGTTCAAGAAAATGGATCTGTGGCAGCAGAGGGATCAACCTAATTGTAAAATGCAAGAACAGAGAAACTTGGAGGGATATGGTCTACAACCACAATTGGCATACATGTCACTCCATGATGATGCACTTTATCATACCAAATTAAAATATGTGTATGTTATTTCCTAAAACATCAAAAAGCGGAGAAATATGTATGTTTGTCTTTCAACCTGCTTGTGCTTGCAACAATGCACAATCAAATTGTTCTTTCACAGGTTTAACTGCTCATGAAGAATCTCATAAAAAGGTAAATTTTATAATAAAGTACACAGGCCATACAGCATGGATCTACTCATGATTACTGCAATAAGAAAATGAAAAAGCTGCTACCTCCATTTTCAAATTGTTCCATCTAAATATATGAAGTGTATAAAAAAAAAAGCTTTATTTACAAAAAACTACATACATTGACACTTAATTTCTACCATATTAAAATTGACGTGAGGTAACATGGAAACGCTCAGCTGAAATAAAAAGTTATTAATATTTGAATATCGTTCAAAATATGGGGAAAACTATTATACACTTTTTTTCATATTTAAGTTATCTCATCCTTTTAAGACACCTCATTAAGCATTGATTGAACATTTTACCTCCAATGAGCTTGCAATATGAGCTGGATTTTCAAATTCAGATTTGCCTTGGATATATGTTAAGTGTTTCAAATTTTTTGCTGTACATTATTAAATATTTTTGAACAAATACTTTGGACTCACAAAATATTTTTTTGCAAAATGGAAGGAAAACAGTTTAAAAAGCTTAATGAAATATTTGACAAAAATTATGGAGTTGAAAATACATAAATAAAAATGATACAGCAACAAATAATATAGATTGGGAATGTTTTTTAACAGCATAAACAAAAATTTTGGATTACAAGTATGTAAGTTTAGTAAGCAACATCAGGAGGCCATATTTCTAAAACAAATTAAAGTTCCTTTCACAAAAAAAGACAGATTTGGAAAGTCATTTTAGAAAGTAATGTGGGAAATAAATACAAATTGTTGGAATACAGAAGCTAAATTAAGATAAATTATAAACAACAACAAATTACCTATCCTTATTTAACATGTTCATTTAAAAGAAAATGGGTCACGATAAAGCTTAAAACAAGTAAAAAAGAAAAACAGTATTAAAGGATAGAAAGGAATTTTAAGAAACAAAATGATTAAAAGTATATAAAAAATGGAAGAGCATTCCATAAAATTGTGTAAAAATGCATTGCTTTTTGTTATCAAAGCATTAATGGAAACATACAATTTACCTTTAAAATATCGAAATGTTGCTTTATCATTCTTTTTATAAACCTATAAATTTTCATGTTTCAGGATTGAGGGATCAGTGAATATATGCTGCTGGTGAGTAATAGGAGTAATAGCAGAATCTCAATTATTTTTTGTGATTTAAAACAATGGAATGTGAGTACATGTACAACATTGATATATATATCTATTATAGGAATTACTGCAATTTATCAATTTGATTTCTTCCATACACACTTACAAATTTTAATAATTATAAAACAAAGGTATTAAATGTATAATATACCATTGTAATTAAACTGCTAGCGACTATGATGTGGTTAATACCAAGAATGCTCAAAGTCAAATTGATGGCAAAGAAAACGAACAATACTGTCAACCTCATAAAAGAAGAAGGCACAGGATTAAATCTCCTCAGTAGAATCAGAGCACCAAAAGAAAAATTTACTTGCCATGTCAGGTAGGCTACAGATATACTTTAAAAAGCACCCTTACCTTACAATGGAAAGATGAATGGAGAGAGAGCAAGAGGTAGACAGGGAGAAAAGATTTGAGATGGTCCAAGAAAATGGATCTGTGGCAGCAGAGGGATCAACCTAATTGCAATAATGTAAAATGCAAGAATAGAGAAACTTGGAGGGATAATTATGGTCTACAGCCCCAATTGGCATACAATTCACTTCATGATTATGAATCAAATTGCTAGCATGTGCTTATTCATAGCAAATTAAAATAGATGTATGTCATTTTCTAAAACATCACCAAAAAGCAAAGAAATATTTATGTTTGCCTTTCAACCTGCTTGTGCTTGCAACAATGTACAAGAAAATTGTTCTTTCACAGGTTTAACTCCTCATGAAGAATCTCATAAAAAAGTAAATTTATAATAAAGTACACAGGCCATACAGCATGGATCTACTCATGATTACTGTAATAAGAAAATGAAAAAGCTGTTACCTCAATTTTCAAATTGTTCCATCTAAATATACGAATTGTATTTAAAAAAAGCTTTATTTAGAAAAAACTACATATATTGACACTTGATTTCTACCATATTAAAATATTGAAAATGTATACATAAACACCTGATGTGAGGTAACATGGAAACGCTCAGCTGAAATAAAAAGTTATTAATATTTGAATATCTTTCAAAATATGGAGAAAACTACAAATGCACTTTTTTCATATAAGTTATCTCATCCTTTTAAGACACGTTATTAAGCATTGATTGAACATTTTACCTCCAATGAGCTTGCAATATGAGCTGGATTTTCAAATTCAGATTTGCCTTGGATATATATGTAAAGTGTTTCAAATTTTTTTGGTGTAAATCGTTAAATAGATTTGAAAAAAATACTTTGGCCTCACAAAGATTTTTTTGCAAAATGGAAAAAAAAAAAAGTTTAAAAAGATTAATGAAATATTTTACAAAAATTATGGAGTTGAAAATACATAAATAAAAATGATACTGCAATACAACAAATAACATAGATTGGGAATGTTTTTCAACAGCATAAACAAATATTTTGGATTACAATTATGTAAGTTCAGTGAGTAACATCAGGAGGCCATATTTCTAAAACAAATTAAAGTTCCTTTCACAAAAAAGATAGATTTGGAAGGTCCTTTCACGAAGTAGTGTGGGAAGAAAAATACAAATCGTTGGAATACAGAAGCTAGATTAAGATAAATTATAAACAACAAAAAATTACCTTTCCTTATTTAACATGTTCAATTAAAAGAAATGCATGGGTCAAGATAAAGTTTAAAACAAGTAAAAAAGAAAAACAGTATTAAACTTAAGGATAGAAAGGGCAAAAAGGGTTTTGATTAACTCTTATAAGGCGCTATCTTAAGATTTTTTGTATTAAGTGGTGGTTGTGAAAATAAGGTCTGAGATGTTTTTTAAAAACTTAAAGATGAGGAATATTGTGAATTCTAATCACAGAAAGTGTGATACTACCTTTGTAGAGTAATGAATTCGCAGTTTTCATCGTTTCTTGAGCTATTAAATGAAGCTAGTGTAGCAGCTTAACATTTTCCCATCACACCACACACACTTTGTGTGGGTTAATATGCTCTTGTGTTAGCACCTCTTTGAGTTCACCTGCACACTTATTAATTCAAAATAATAAAATCAAAGCTATTACCTTTTCAAAATTTTGTTCATTCCCTAAAATAGTGCGCATACAAGGAATAGGCCTAAAATCATGCTTTGTGAAAAGGTTAATGAGTGAAATTGTATTCTTTCTGCAAAAGCTTGCTAATTAACAGACTTGGATCAATTGTTCATAAAAAAACACTGTGCTGGACCAGCCATCAGATCTTTTTTTGAGACTACTGTAGTGAGAGTCTCTGCATTAAACATTGCTCTCTGAAGGGGAGTAGCTATCCATGCGTGTGTTCCTGGGTGGTGTCAGTCCTACAACAGAGGAGTCAGCATAGTTGGAGCTGTAGCTGGCATTGTGGCCACCCAAGTGCTGGGCTGTGGTGTAGGATGGAGGTGCATGGAACTGCCCTACAGGCTGGTGCTGGTGATGCTGGGGGTTATAGGTGGGCTGGGACCACATGGAACTCAGCACGGACTCGGTGCCATCTTCTGTAACAGACTCACCCATCTGTCGACGTCGCTGCTTCATCCCATCGGTCAGATTTACCAGTTCATCCCATCGCGAGGCACCTGGTTGAGGTTTTGGTTTCGGTTTAGGCGCTATGGGAGGTTTTTGTGGCTGAACTGCTGAAGGTGCTGCCATTTGATAGACCATCCCAGGTGGCGCTACTGGGACTGGCGGTCCTCCTGGGGCTACAATGGGCTGATACACCATCTGAGGGTAGCCCGGTGCTGCCATTACAGGATACTGACCGTACGGTTGAGGAACAGCAGCATTGTGCATGGAAGCGGGTGCTATAATGGATGGTGCAACTGACTGATCATCGGCAATATTGTCTCCCTTGTCATCGTCAGAGCTATAGTCGCGAGTGCTGCGGTGAGACTTTCGTGGCCTGTGACTTGAGTGTCCTGACTTTCTGCTATTTCCATCGCTGCTGCCATCACTAACCTCCTCATCCTCATCTGTCAAGTTGCGAGACCTTGACCTTGATCGGCGATCTCCCAGGCTCTCTCTGCTCCTACTGCGAGACTTGAGCTTATGCCTGCTACCAGTTGATCTGCCAGACTTTGCTGAACCCACAGAGTCACGCCTTTCTCGTCCACCACGAGACTGTGGAGTCTGCGTGCCACGGCTGTAACGCTTTCCGTGGCGGCCTTTGGCTTGCGTCTTTCGACCATAGACTGTAGCACTGCCTCCTTTTCTAGTGCTAGTACCCACTTCTCGCACCACCTGGGCAGACTCGGAGCTCATCTCCAGCTCGCCTGTGGACTTGAATAGGCGTCGAAGCTCTTTCTGCGACATTCTCATGTGATCAAAGTCTCCCATACGTGAGTCCGTGTCATCCAGTGCTGTGCGGGAGGAAACAGACACAGTCTCTCCGAGCGAGTTCTTGCGCCGGCGCCCATAGAGAGAGGATCGAGACGTATATAAGGATGTCTTGGAGCCTGCTCGACGGAAAGCTGAGGAGAGGATGAGTTTCTTCTTTCAATAATTCTTTCAGGATATATTGATTAATGAATTGATATTTTTTGTAGAGTGGAATCCTCATAATCTGAATTGTTTGGAATTTGATCAAAACTTTGAATGAAGAGGATTTGAATAACAGAAGGTGATATTCCTGATCCTCAAAAGTGTTAAAATAGCATACATTTGCTTAAAACGCCGTTTATGATAGTTGTATGTTGTTTTCTTTCTATATCAACCCTCTCCCAACCCCCACTAAAGTATGTCCTGGGCAGCAAAAAGCATTAAAGTCTGCTTGACAGATAATACATTTGTAATGACTATTCGTTGTATGAGCTTCGAGTTAAGAGAATCAAACCAGAAAAAACTTTCAATTATGAGTCAGACTTTAATAGAGCCAAAGAGAAAAAAAAATATTCTCATACAATATTTGATTTTTAAGAAAATCAAATTATAAGATTTATCATGCAAATAATAACGACATGATCAATATAATATTGCATGTCTTTTGAACTGTTTTATTCTGCTATGGAATTAGTAAAAGACTAAAGAAGAAAAACAAATATTGAATTTCAAAACAAAGTTCATCTTGAACTCATATATAATAATGATAATAATAATAATAATAATAATAATAATAATAATAATAATAATATATAATAATAATAATAATAATAATAATAATAATAATAATAATAAAGATAAAGGTAGAAAAAACCATAATAATTTAAATAATGCATAATAATAATGAAAGCACAACAAGAGAATATCTGCAAATCTTGTTACTCACGAAGATAATTACTGTCTAGATCTGTGTCATCCTCATCACCCTCTAAAAAGTTGAGAGAGCGCACACTGCCAGGCGATTTTGACCTTGACCTTTGGTGACGATCATCTAGCTCTTCTAAAGCATTTCCAGTGCTGCGCGATCTGCCCATCCGTTGTCCTTTGCCCTTCGATCGCCTCCCACTTGCAGATTTTTTGAAGCGGCCCTCATACTCAGAGCCATCACTTTCCTTGGCTGCCCTTCTTTTCCGCTGATCCTCTTCTTTCTTCTTCTCTTCCTTACGTCTTCTTTTTTCCTCCTCCAACTCCTCTTCCTCTTCTCTTCTTCGCCTTTCTTCTTCTTTCCTTTTCTTTTCTTGTTTACGTCTTCTCTCCTCCTCCTCCCTTTCGTCTTCCTCTTCTTCCCGACGCCTTCTTCTCTGTCTCTCCTCATCTTCCCGGTCTCGTCTTTTTTGCTCTTGCCTCCTTATCCTATCATGATTGTCATCATCATCATTAGAAATGTCAGCACGCTTAGGCTGGCCCCTCCGGTCTCTGTCAGGACGGAGCACATGGCGAGTGCCCCGGGAATCTTGTTCCTGTATTGGTGGTGTCTCATCAGATCTGTCACTGTCTAGACGTGCAGCATCAACAGACGAAGACGGCCTTGCTCGATAGATTGCTGCAATCTTCTCGCCTCGACGCTGAGGGCTGGGAGAGCGAGATGGTGAACGAGGCACACGGGGAAGGGATGGTCGTCTGGTGGTTTTGTTGTTGTAATCTTTGGAGTCCTGAGAATCCACAGACAAACGGCGCGTTCGCTCATTAGCATCAGCCTCATTTTCATGGAAGGAGCGTCGGAATTTTGGATTGCTGCGAAGGTCTGACAAAAGTGGAGAGCCTGTTGAACCTTTATTTCCACCCTGTCCTCTGACATCCTGATAATCCTGGGATGGCCCCCCTCTCCTGAGCCCACCGTCTCTCGGCTGAGGGACTGGCTGCCTGTCATCTACTTCACTCTCCACCTGAAAAGCACTTCTTTTTCTCCCTGCCTCTCCTTCATTAGGCCCAACATTTTGACGCCGGCGTGAAGGGGCTGGACCAAATCTGTCTAACGCTGATCTACCCAGACCATCCACGCTACTTCCCCCATCTTCACTACTAAGGTCTTTCCTGCCCAGAAGGCGCCGGTTCGATCCTGGAGACTCTGGGTGAACCCCCTGGGTGTAGACACCGTTCTCTACACCTGCAACCTTCACACCTTCCACCTGTGCAGCTCCAACATTGATAAACTGTCGTTTCTCCTGAAGGCTCTCCTGCCGTTTACGCCAGCAACAGATACACACCACACAGAAGATTACAATGAAGACGACCACTCCAGCGATGATGCCAACAATCATACCAACATCAGATGAACTGGCTCCTCCACCAGGTGGCTCTTTATCTATGGCTACACAGAGGCAGATGAAAAGATTGTTAGCAAGAGGCAAATATGCGTAATTATTTCAAGTGATGATTAACAGTAAAATGATAAGATGAAAGTAAAAGAGGTGACAAAAGAAAGGATCACTGATGCAATACAATATCACACTCAAAGATGGCAAGGACAATGAGAACTGTAGGAAGCTTAACTAAATTTGATCTACAAAAATTAAAGCAGTATTTCGCTTACATGTAAAAAAAATGCACCTGCTTATTTTGAACTCAAACAAAATGAAAAGCAAAAAAAAAAAACTAAAAAAAAGAAACTTACTTCTGCTGGCTTTCACATGCACTTGGAAGTAGTAATTAGTAACGCTTACATCAGGCCGGACAAACTGGATTGTGGCTACTCCATTCTGAGCCTCAAATGTGGGGAAATCTACAGCATTACTTTGACATCCGAGTTCATACTACAGAGAAAAAAAATGTAAAACCTATGAGGAAAAGATTGTTGCTAATAATCATAATAAACAAATATCGATTTTAAACAAAAATTGTCCATAAGCAAAGCAAAGGAGTGATGGGGTGACAAACAATGACTGGTGAAATACAATAACTAAGTTACTGTTTATTAATAATTATTAAAATGATACATTCTTACCTCCCTGACAATTCCCTTATAGGCTACATCTCAATTGAGTGTATTTAACTTTTTTCTTGACAAACATATATTTTCCAAATTGAAACTCGAAGTACAGTTCTTTCTATTCCACACCTTGAGTACTTTTTTTTTAAATGCTGAGAGGGGAAAGACTATCATCAACTGTATACAAATAAAGACAAGAAGCTGAAAAATCATCAACTGATCAATCTAGACTATGGAATTCAATTTTTTAATATATACTCTGAGTGGGAAGACTCATATTATACATAGACAGCATCAAGGAATGGACCAGAAGAAATAACAACACAAAAAGGTTATTGAAGTAGATATCCACAGTACTGAGGGCAGTGTGGACAGCAGATGTTTCTACAAACGGTTCTAGATAGTGAGTGTGTCTAAGATTACTTGCCTTGAATCAAATATTTCCCCTATCGAACCTTACACACGTATCTTGTTTCACATGAAAGTCTTTATAGAGATTAGAAGGTTGACTTTTGTTCATAATGCCCATAATTAAAGTCAAGCCAATCTGACACTATCAACTGTATCGCCATTCTCACAATGAATCTGGAAGTAAACCCAAGTCTACTGGCCATCACAGCTGCATTCATGCTGTTTCTTTTGTATGTCTACAAAAGCTATACATAATACAGACCATGCATTGGGATCCAATCAAAGGACTAATTTGAACTTGAAAACATTTGTTCCATTCCGAAGAGTTACATTGGCTACAAGTACATGAATCTAACTATGGTTTACTTGAACAAGGATTTTACTCGACCACTTACTTGTCCACCTGGGGACATAGAGATGGTCAATGAGGTTCTGCAGTCATTTATCCGGGAGGTAGACGAGAGAGACACCTCCAGGGTATCTCCCGATGTCTCGGGTGTAAACTGCAGTCTGCAGGTGGTTGCATCACCGCGAGTGCTGCCAATAGCTGCCTTCCCATTGAGAAATGTTGTTTGATCTCTGGGCACATCCAGCTTACCAATCCAAACGCAATCAGAGTTTGTATTCATAGAGTCTGTGTAAATAAAAAAGGAGTTGTAATAAAATTCTACCCCGTCTGTTATTCATATTTCTTTGAGGTGCACTGACTTTCGTTCAACATCTACTTTTTTTTTTTTTGTTCAACTTTAAATAGTTTCACCAACTTACTCATCTACATTTAAAATGTGTGGAATCAGTTTGAATAACTCATTGGAAATTTTTATTGTGAATCTAGGTAGATTTATATATATTGCAATGTATGAAAAACGTGAACATACACGTATCAGGAAATATAGACATTAAAACCAAATCTCCCATGTTTTTAGCTTGAACTTTTATGAAGTTTAAAGAACATCTCTTTCTTGTGACTTTATCACATAATTATATCCCAAAAATGAAATGCAACAATATGTTTGATATTTACAATGACTAAGTTAATATTATTCCGAATATATAAAGATGCATTCATGTCTTGAATTACACCAATGTAAAACATTTCACGAAGAAGCTGGAAAGTAAGTGGCAAAGGCTTTAAATGACTATAATTTGTAAGTCTTATTGACAAATTTTTGTCCCCTTGGAGTTTGGCTATTATCTACATGTTAGTCTCATTCTTATTTATTGGAGAGATCTATATCATACATCCTTACAGCTAGTCACATCACTACTTACACATTCCTTTGGCCACCTGTGCAGCATATGTTGAGTTCATCATTAGCAAAGCCACAAAAACAACTTTAAGAGAAGCCATTTTGGGTTACACTGCCTTCTGAATATACAAGAATACGCCCTTGTTTCACTTTGCCTTTCTTGTCAACCTTCTTTTATTCAAACTGAAACAAAAAAACACATTGTTAAAAAAAAATATTAATGTGTGTGTGTGTGTCTTGGGGGGTGGGGGTTGACAATGTAACAGCACAGCAAGCGAGTGAGAGAAGACATAGACAAGAGTAGAAAATTGGGCAACAGAAGCTGAGAGACAGCCCCAGAGAGCTGAGCTATAAGCATGGGGATAACACATGATCTATGAGAAATCAATGAAATATAATTTTTGTAAGGATGGGTCTATCAGATTGTTGATTGATATGATTTATAATTGTTTCATATGTTTATTCAGCATAATGTACGTGAAAACTGTCCTCCCCGTTGACAGGTACTTGCCAGGGGACTGGTCTCTGTTTTAGTGTATGAAATACGTTACTCATTCAATCACTGCATGTACTTCATGATCATTCTGTTTTTGAATTTATAAATTAACTCGAACTTCTGGGTTGGGGTTGGTTTAACGTCCAACAGCAGCACTATATAGGCTATATTGTGAACGGGCCCCAAGACGGACGTCTGACAATTTTATGTGCTTCCACACACGAGACAGGGCGGGGATACCATGACTCCTGTCTTAGCCAGTCACACTATACTGACACCGACCCAACCACTAGGGAACGCAACAGCGTCAGAAATCAAGTCGTTTATCATATATATTCATAATTAACACAGATGAAAAGAATTTCGTAGAAGTAGATAGCAAGCACATGGTCTACCAGAAATCAGTGAAATATAAGGATGGATGCATCATATGAAAAGAATAATTATAATCTAGATTCTAGATTTAGAAAGGTCATAGAATTATTATATATACTATAATAGATATATTCCTTGCTTTATAATACCCATGTCAAGTAAGCCTTATATAAATCTATATATTTATAAACACAATTATAAATGACATGAAATCAGCAGGCTATATAGAATATATATCTAGATCAGAAGAAAAAAA
Organism: Elysia chlorotica; assembly: GCA_003991915.1. Classification (NCBI taxonomy): domain Eukaryota; kingdom Metazoa; phylum Mollusca; class Gastropoda; family Plakobranchidae; genus Elysia; species Elysia chlorotica. The sequence continues at coordinate 183,933 of RQTK01000720.1, forward strand.
ATACCTCAACAAAGTCTAAAGGCAGTCTACTAACTGTACTTCCGCATTGGAGTAGCTCGCCCTCCATTTTAGTTCCACCATTTTGAGACTCAAATGTGTTGCGACTGCACTGTCTTATCACCGCTCTCAAAGCTTCGCTGAAGGCGTACCTGTGACAAGAGGAAATCTAGGTCAAGTTCTGTTGACTCACCTGTGCGACTGTCAAGTCGTGGGAATGCAAGCATGTACCTACCGGTACTGAAAAAGATGGTTTTTTTTACCTTCAGTCAGAGAAAATAATTATTAAATCCAGGATTCGGCGATATATTAGCATTTTTTGTTTGTTTGTTTGTTTATTGCTTGATTTTGTTGAACGTGTGTTCCTTGTTTCTTTGTTTGTTTTTGTTAAGGTTTTTTTTCTTTGATATATGTGTTTTTTTTGTTATTTTTGTTGTTGCTGCTGCTGCTGTTACTGCTGTTGTTGTTGTTGTTGTTGTTGTTGTTGTTGTTGTTGTTGTTGTTGTTGTTGTTGTTGTTGTTGTTGTTGTTGTTGTTGTTGTTGTTGTTGTTCTTGTTGTTGTTGTTATTCTTTGTTTGTTTGTTTTGTTTTTTAAGGGGGTTCAGTACTATTGAAAAAAATGTAAATAACTTCGACATAGCTTCAAAAAACTTCCATCTTTATTTTATTGAGTTCATATCCCATATTGGCATGATTATGCCTGATTGGGACAGGCTCATCGATAAATAAATACATTCTTTTTTTTTAGTCATCTTCTCGTTTATTAATTTTGTGTTGTTGTTGTTGTTGTTGTTGTTGTTGGTGGTGGTGGTGGTGGTGGTGTTGTTGTTGTTGTTGTTGTTGTTGTTGTTGTTACTTCTGCTGCTGCTGCGGTTGTTGTTCTTGTTATAATCACCACCATAATCATCACCATTAGTATATTTTCTTAAGTTTGTTACTTAGCATCAAATTTCAGCACTAGGCCCTATTCAGCACTATTGTGAACGGATCCCAAGACTTACGTCTAACAACGATTTGACCAATCTTGAGTTTCACTGTGATTTCTTCTTAATTGAGATACCGGTTGGGTCGGTGTTAGTAAAATGTTATTGGTGGGACAGAAGTTCATCTTTGTATCTCTCTTCCTCCCGCACTTCAATTATCAGAAAATAGTCGCGGGACCCGTTCAGAAAGAACCATACATGACTACATTAATTGAAATCAATGCCTCTCTAGTTCCAGGGGGTCTCTTTGGAATGAGCAAATCCTACCAACAATGACACGGATTTATTCTACTTAACTTTGTGGGTATAGTTAGACAACAAAGCTGCTCAAAAAAGTATTTGTTTTCGACTCATCAGTCCACGCACAAATTTTGTTTAACTATGCCAACTGTACTAAATAGCCAATTGATATTATAACTCACTTTTTTTAACTTGTTTTTTTTTTCCGGTAACTTCACCACGTTAAATTGGGGAGCCTTGCTTATTTAAATGAAATGAATATGTGGTGGTACAGAGTCAACACCTCTTAAAAAAAAAGAAATAAATAAGAATTTTGCCTGCTCGGAGCATGGTAATTCAGCTTGCAAACGCTCTTTTTCCTTCTGAACAAGCAGGGTGGTAACTCATTTAATTTTTTCCTATTATCTTAAGGTGAAGTTAAACTTAAAATTTGTTTTCAGTGAAATAAAAAAAATTCCCAATGTACAAGAAACGACTTGATGTACTCGGTGTCTCACAGTAAGGACTAGTTTACAACAATACTCCATTTAAAAAAAAAAACCTTTTAAATTGACCAATCACTCACAAATTTAACAGAGACCAAGAACCACAACTTTACAACCAATGCCCTTTTTTAAGATCTTGTCATGGGTAGATTTTAAAAACAAATAACAACTGTTGGTTATACTTATACATAGTCATTCTTCAACCAGAACTAATGTTTACACAAAAACTTTTTATTTTGAAAGAATGTTAGTACCATTTCCAGTACAGGTGATTAAACATTAAAATATTTTCTACAAAATAAAATGTGTATTCACAAAGATAAAGATGCATAATTGTAAATTTAAAAAAAAATACTCAAATTTTGATCTATATAACAAATCTATTACATGATGTTATTTTTTTTTTTATGAAATCTAATTATTTTGTAGGCTTGGGCATTGCAAAATTACCTCACTTAGAGAATTCATGATAAAATAATACATTATTGGTGGGGAAAAAAACAACTAACAGAGTCTTAACACCCGAAGGCCTGCACAAACTATAGGGCTGTCTAGACTGTACAGACTGGCAACTGTTCATTTGATTCTTGCAACAATATTGATGAACTTACCGAGACAGTGAGTCATGGCTATATACATTTTTTGTGAACATGATGTTATCACTACTAAAACTATAATCACATTCCCTCATAATAAACTATGGGTAAAGAGAGGTATAAAAAGTCTACTCAAAGAGCAAAAAGAAGCTTACAAAAAATGACAGTGAGAAGATAAAAGAAATATCATAAACGGTTAAAAGACACGAGAAAGTAGCTAAAGATCGATATAAGAAAAATGTAGGAAGAGTTTAAGAGCGGAAGCTATTAAAAACACATGAATTTTTTTAAAGGCAGATAAAAGGCTATGGTTAAGAAAAGATCAAAATGCTAGCTACAGACAGTCTAAAATGCGCGAATGAACTAAATAAATTCTACTGTTCTACTGCAGATTCGATAAATTTAACTTAAAAAAGAAAAGAAGAAGAAAAAAACAGAGCGTTTAAAAAATAAACTACCTTCTCTTCCAGCCTAGACAGCATGACATTGAAATAAAAGAATTAGAAAAAAACAACAAAAAACAAACAAACAGGAACGGCCGTAGGTCCGGATACGATTTCTGGAATGATACTTAAAGAATGTTCTCTTATGGCCCCACTTTTTTTTTACATTTTTGTTCAACGTCTCTATCAAATACCACACCCAGGTTGTGTTTTATCTCCAGTTATATATTCCATGTACACCAATGATTACAGGGCCGCCGAACAAAAGACCCGTCTTATTAAATTTGCCAATGATACAACATAGCACGGCCTTTTAAGAATCGGAAAGGACGGCTATAGAGCTGAGGTAATAAACATTTTACTACTGTGCGGGTGTAAAGAGAACTTCCTGACATTAAACGTAGACAAAACAAAACAAAAAAATGATTTTTTTAAATTTTAGGATAAAGAAAGATAGAGTGGTCCATTTCTCTATTGAAGACAGGAATACTACAAATATTTAGGCCTGACATTAGATTCCAAGTGAATCTGGCATGTCCATATTGATTGGGTATGTGAAAATTTAAGGCAAAGATTGTGGGCCTACTTTTTAAGAAAACTCAATTCCTTTAAAACTATTATGACTTTGTTCTACAGTGCTTTATTTGTTTCGGCATCACTTATTGGGAAGGCCTTGTTCTTTCAAAAATAAGACTAGAATTTATAGCTTGATCAAAAGAGCGGGTAAAATAATTAAACTGGACCTAACACCTGTCATTGGTCCTTATAAAAGTCCACTGTTGAAAAAACGTTTAGATGTAACCAAAGACAACAACCATCCACTAAACCCGGAGTTTAGGTTTTCTCCACATAGCGGTCGCATGATTTAAGCTAAAGCTAGAACCGACCATTACAATAACTTACTTGTACGATACTCATAGTATCTGAGGAACGGACGTTCTTAATGTTGCAGGCTGTGTGATAAACGCATACAACCGTCTAAAGATAGTAACAACGCCACTCTCGTTCGCCATGTTTAGAAAGTATGCGCTTGACGAACCAAGGTTCTCTACATGATGCTGAACTGAGGCCTCGATAGGAACAGGTCAAATCACCGAAATGATGAGATTGAACACATTTTAACGTAATAAGGGTAACAGACTAACAATGGTCTATCTCTAAGAAATCGTAATCATAATTAGTTCAGATTGATACTCAGAGAGGAATTTTTGTTCAGCCTACTCAGCCTACACTGCAACGATGAGGAATGATCAAACTGTGCGTACTATTATAACTGGCATAATTCACTTGGACTCAAATGTTAGTCTACTTCGGTGACTTGACCTGCTATTTTTGGAAGCCTCGGACTGATCCGTTTTGGAGACCAAATTTTTGGTGACGTTAGTTTGTTGTTTGTTTGTTGTTGTTTTTTTTTTTTTTTTTTTTTTTGTTGTTTTTTTTTTTTTTTGTTTAAATATATCATTTGAGTGTTCCTTGCCTAATGGAAAAAATGAGTTTGTTTTTTTGTACTGCTGCTGTCGTATTACTAAAAACTAGGATTGCTAGTACAACAGAACTAACACATACCAGTATACTAAAGAATGACGTTTTGTTATGACTATTACTGTGTTAGTAAAGTAATGTACAAAAAATTGAGTAAACTCAGTAATAATCTATTTAGCCAACCAGTCGTCTCAGAATTAATGTTTTGTCTCCTCTTTATTTGCAAGTACATAAGCAGACAACTTACATAAACGGCAACTACTTGTGTGCAAGTCACACAAATTGAGATGAAAGAATGTACGTGCAATTCTAAATACAATACTCACCCAAGTGTATAGACACTGACAAAACAGGATGAAATTCTAATGTATAGGCTACCTCAGCGTAGAAATTGAGATTTTATGAAGTTAATCGCTGTGACTAAGGCAATCCTAACTAATTACATTTTAAATCCTTCAAGCTCTAACTTAATACTTCTTTTGTCAGGTTAAAGTCAACTATGGGGAACCATAGAAAATAGTTAAAATTGTCCATAACAATATTAACATACATTACAACTACATGTACATATGTATCTCCTTTCAAATTGCTTTATGCCCGAATCCGTTGGAGTTTAAGCAGCTCCACTACTAAGGCGGTTGGCTATGATATTATCCAAGATAATCATGTGAAATAAAGAGAGATAATTACAGGAACGATCGCTCACAGAGTGTTAATATGTATATGACTGTTCATCTAGTGGTCCCCTACGCCAACGCCAGTGGAAATAAGATTTTCTATTGCAAATCCCGCCTCATTATATGTAAAAATTACAGGTACAATTTATTTGCATAACAGCCTGGAGTCAACTCTATATAAATGACTCAGCCAGGTACATCTGGTGGCGAGTTTGAAGAACAAAAAGGCCCTAGGAAAAAAAATCAATAAAAAAACATAATACAATACATGTACGTAGAACTGGAAAATAACGCGTGACTGGAAGCCTGCCTACAGGAAAAATACTCAAGGCTTTATTTAATTTTGCACACCAGTCTCCACAAGTCATGTATCAAGATAATACCGAGCCAGTAAAACCACACGCACTTACAGTGTCTTACACTTGTATACCCCCCCCCCCCCCCCACACACACACACACCAAAAAAAAAGTATATAATATATTATGCGTGTCATAAATGTAACATGTCCAAACCGATTGAAGTTATGATTTGTAACGATGTAAGCTTACTGCTTTGTGCGAAGATGGCGAAGGTAGGTAAAGAGACAGAGGGGGGAGGGGGTAGACGAAGCGTTGGAAGAAGAGATTGAGACAGAGATATAAGAGAGAGACAAGGAGGAGGAGGAAGAGGAGGAGAAGGAGGAGGAGGAGGAGGAGGAGGAGGAGGAGGAGGAGGAGGAGCATGAGGAGGAAGGGGTGGCAAGGATTTTTAAATCGAAAAAAAACTATAGAATCAAACACTATTTGACCTATGTCGTGGGTGAGTATCGGTTTATATTGTTGATTAAAGCATTGGTTTATGAGCCATGAGTATGTAGATGTTCCACGTCACAAGGAAGTCACTGCCCGACCCAGATTTCTTCAGCGCCTCTGACAGTCTGAAATACGTCATAAAAATAGAAAAATAATAAAGTATTATAGATGGAAATTAATTTATTTCAAAGGAAAAATTAAGGCATAGAAAGTATACAAATAATTGATCTTTACTTACATTAAAGTTTATACACAAGTGTTTCTAAAGGCACCATTACGTCCCTTTCTTCAGAAAATTTTCTGATAAAAATATAGATATATAGATCTAGATATAAAAGGAAAACAAAGACAAAGACAAGCATGCCGATTTCTCATTCTAAAATCTTGCCTTTTGCAAAATTAGTAGCTTTAAAATTCTGCCCTTCTCTTCATAAATTATAGTGTTTCACACACGGGTCTGTCAATTCAGCGTACGTGTACGTAAAGTTTTTCTATGGTGTGATTGTAGTGAATTAATAGAATTAGAACGTTCCTTAAATATGGAAATATGCAGGGCACATAGCTGGAATGTTGGGCAACAGATTGACATATCGTCTGGCAAACAATAAAGTGGGAAAAAGTCAAGAGACAGACGACTAACCAGACGGCGAGTCAGCATCGTGCGCCATTGCTAGACCTTTTTGGCAAAGGGAAGTAAAAAAAAAACAACAACAGAGAAAATAATTGATAAAGCCTATAGTGGGTGAGCATAGCATTCTAGGGTTATTATTATCAACAAAATTTCTTCGTAATGTTTAAACAATCGAACGTCATTGTTTCAGTCAAATCAAACGCCGAGTCATAAAATTAGTTTTGTGAAGCACATAATATTAGAGGCAAAAATAGAGAGCAGAAGATGGCGGGGAGGGCCAACCAGAAAATGGAAACAAGAGTGGTTTGAAACAACAATGACGCAGGCAGGAAGACTGACAGAGGAACGCTCACTGTTGCCAGCCAGGAGTGAATCAGGAAGCATCGACTCACTGAGAGATCAGCTAACTAGAAGAATAAGTGAACTGCATTGTTACAGATTTTTTAGCTTGGAAACTTTTTTCTTTCTTTTTTTCTTTTTTTTTAAGATAAAAAATTTGGGTGGTCTAGATAACCGTATTCAATATTAGGGGTTTTATGATTTAACTGAAAAAATATGAATAACTGTGTTATTATTTTGAATATGTAAGATTGGATTTACGGCTGGCGCCCTCTGTCTTCAGGGGGTGAGAGTATTGAACTCACTGGTTAGCGATATCTCCCAATATGTTTTCCTCGGGATTCTCCGATTTGTACGCTCTGATCGGCCAGGTGGATTGCATGAAATCAATAAACTGCTGGACTGTGAGCCTCTTCGATAGAGTGATTTCGTCATTTCTGTAGTAGGTAAAACAAATTGCCAACAAAAAATATGAAAAGTGGATTCCGGGGACCAAAAAAGTCTGTTAAAATGCTTAAAAGTTAAAAATGGCGCGTGGAAAAGAGAAACTTGAATGACATAAAAATGATCGAAAAGCACAAAAATGTCAGACGGTAGTTGTTTGTTTAGAAACTGTTTAATAAGGAATCCGTGTTATGAGTGATTCTGTGTTCTCATTTTTTCACTGTTTGAGTGCATAACATAACATAACGTAGCTCATGTCCTAATGAAATGTAAATAATATTCAAGGTAACAGCAATAAAGATTATGGATCGTAAGTATAACTGCGCGGTACCTTATAATTCGTCCTAAGCCTTCTCATTCGCATGCTTTAGACGAGTTGTAACCTCATTGCGACGCTGTACTTACAAAACCTAATCATGATAACATTGCCATGAAACAATTGTAAGAATCGACTTAAGATTGAAATTTATATGACAAAAATCCCGAAAATGTTTCAAATGAGCATTTTGATACGAAGAATTTGATATTGGGAACTTTATCATACATTCTTTTTTGTATCAGCTTTATTTATGCAGATACTAAATCAATTAACTCAATAATTCATTTATTATTTCTAATTTTATTTTAGTATTCAGCTTTTGAGATTTCGGTGATAAGCTTGTATATCAAACCTGATTTGACCAGGGTAAGGTAACTCCTCAGACCGTAAGCTGTGTAAAGCTTGGACACAGCACTGCGGGTAAAATGGTATGAGTTTCATCCACATCTGAGGAAAATAAAATGTATACAATATTTGATAATTCACTTATTATTACTGACCCAGGCTGATTTTATCGAAGCCACAGCTAGCACGACGAGACTGTTCAAAACACATGCGTAAAAAGGCAAAAAATGTAGGCATATATAAAATATTAAAATGTGTTTAAAATATTTACATGTAGACTTCAGAGGCGAAGACAATGGACAGGAGTACCAGAAAAATTGATATTAAGCACTAGATATTTTAGATAGGTAACAGCAGCGATGCCTGGTGCCGCTGGGGTGTTAAGAGGTTAGAGGAACAAGGACCACGTCATAAATAATTTGTGTAAATTTTATTTTCCACTAAACGTGCATGATACTAAGACTTCGTTCAATAACCTTTTATCCGTGCCCCTACAAAGCTTTGTCAGGTATCAATTTCGAAAAGAATCACCTGTCAAAAAGTTCATTAAGGTACTTTCAGCCATGTTTTGCTTCTAAGCTCTTCATGTCATGCATAGGTGGTTCTACTTTAACACGATTTCTCCCACCGAGCTCTCCAATTCTCCTAATCTGTTATACACAGAGAGGTAAGCACCATTGAATTGGTCAGATCAAGTCACTTCTGTACACTGTCAATAGACCTAGTTTGTCTTCTACAATGCTAAAAGAAAGAGCAAGGTCTGAGACCACCATTTGATGTGGCCTGAGTTATGTTTGTATCCGATAAAATTAATCAATCAACAGATTCAGCAACAGCAACAACCAAAAACAGTTCAGCCTAGAATCTCTGCCTTATCGATATTTTCTTTCGTTTCGAAGCAATTCAACTGATTACTAAAAAAATTTGTTAGACTTGATGTTAAATGGTATACGCTTCAGTTAAAAATTAGTCGATTTAATTGGTGATAATAAAATACTAAACTACAGGCTTTTTCTATGATCGCTTCTTTTGGACAACTTGGTTGTTACGAGTTTCTAAAGATTCTCGTTAATTAATCGCTGGTAAAAACGGTTACCATTATTAACACTGTTAGGGAATCAAATAGGCTTCGCTGTCTCCGCCAATTTTCTTAAAATGTCAGACTGCTGTCTTACCTCATGGAGATACGATTGGACTTCTGGTACGTCTGCTGTAGGAAGGTCATAACCAAAGATGGCGATTGTTCCGCCTGGCTTCAGGACTCGATCTGCTTCGGCGAATGTTCTAGAGGGAAGCATGGAAAAATATAGTATCGATCTCCATATCGCGGCGCCTATCTCCTCCTCCTCTTCCTTCTTTTCTATCTTCTCCTATTCATTCTTTTTATCCTCCTCCACCACGCCGATAGATTATGTAAATAACTGAGGTACACAATTAAGTGTGAATATAATTCATTTTTGGGCCTTTGTGCTGTTAAAATAAAGTTTAAACTGGACATTTTTTCTCATTGTAGGGAAGATCCCCCGTGCCTTCTATAGCCGACTCTTTTTATAATGAGGTAAATTTTTAAAGTCAAGACCTATTCGTGACACATCATTTGTTAATTGCCACTTCCGTGTTGTGTTACTCCAGACAATTTACTAAAAAAAAAAAATAACAGCCAAAAATAAAACAAAGAGTGGAAGCGAGATATTGTAAAGAATATTACAGAGGAAAATATTTACTCAGTTTCAAGGAGTATGGTTGTTATTATCAGTAATATCGCTTTGAAACGTAGATATATTCATCGCGACTGCCGCCAAGTAGCATTGTTATCTGAGCAATAAGGTAGGAAGGCTGAGGGTCATAGAAAACAAAGCTTTTTCCTAGTTTAAAGTCTCCAAAGCTTTAAAGAGGATCCTCTACGGCAATTGCACCCCACAGCTTGATATTCACAGTGTAGGCGGTTATTTTATACCGACTAGTCAGAAGGATACAAGGCGCCCTGGTTGGGGAATCGAACCAGAGGCTACTGACTTAAAGCCGCTTCGCTCTACCGTTTGATCTATGTGACATATCTTGATAAGTCTAGAATGTAATATTTGGTCGTAGAAAGCGAAACTCTCATGTAGGTCTCGTAAATAGTCTTCACGGAGACGGGGGACCCCAGAGCGGGATATCCGTGACTCGTTTTACATACACCGACCCAACCAGTAGAGAAAAATGTGGAGGCCAGAGAGAGGATTAAACCTGCAACATTTGTTTATAAACTATGCGCTCTTCCTTAACACTTTTTGGCAAGTCAACACGATCTGATGCCAGTTTTATATCAAGAGCTGTTCTTTAAAACCTTACTCGTTTTGAGGCATCCAGTGAAAGGATTGCCCAGAACAGAAGAGGTCTACTGTACCGGAAGTGATGAACGGAAGTTTGTCAGCGCTGCCGACTCTGAACTCACAGTTGGAAATGTTGTTTGGAGCGCACGCTATCTGGGTCTTGCTGATATCCACCCCTATGATCTGATTCACGAAAGATGGGCACAATAGTTGTATTTCATATGGTAAATAATTATCTGTTCAGAGGGAGTTTGGGAGATTTTCGGGTTTGATAAAGCTTAATCCTGTGGTTTATGAGAACGTTTCCGACAATGTAGATTCTACATAAAATCAAACTGAGTGAGAAGTTTCTGGCCATAGATAGAAACATTTAGAGTCTACAATGCAGTTAGGTCGTGTAAATTTTACTTTCAATACTGATCCGTTGACTGACAGATTACTGTTATACGTATAAACATGAAGTTAGAAAGTAGCACTATGGTTGACGTGGTGCGCAGAAGTATGAAAAGAGTATGAATAGTTGATAGATTAGGTATGTCAAGGCAGCCTGCTTGGGTAAAGAACAAAAAACAAGAGAAAAGAGGAGGGGAGGGGTTAAAGACATGTAGAGAGAAAGGGAGAGATAGACAGACAGATAGATAGATAGATAGATAGATAGATAGATAGATAGATAGATAGATAGATAGATAGATAGATAGATAGATAGATAGATAGATAGATAGATAGATAGATAGATAGATAGATAGATAGATAGATAGATAGATAGATAGATAGATAGATAGATAGATAGACATACAGACAAACGGACATATAGAGACAGATAATTATACTAGTATGGACATCACCTTTTTGAAGTATTTGGCGAATCCGATGGTACTCATACCAGGACCACATCCTACATCTACCGCCAGACTTAGATCGGGATTGGTCTCTTGGCAATATTCAGCTATCGTCTTAAACAGCTCCTCCGTGTAGCTTGGTCGGCAGTCTGCATAAGCTTTAGACTGGTCCATGTCAACAAACATCGCGCTCTTGTCAACATTGTTGGACATGAGGTGCGCAAATGGAAAAAGGGGCTCACTGCTCATCGTGGGGATATTTTCTCACGTAAAAGACTAGATCTACAACTTTGTCTGAATAACTGAATAAACTGAAACTTATGTCCAGCTACTAATTGCTAAATAATTGATTTTAAGCTTAACAAGAATCTGTGGAAGTAAATGGAGGCGATTGAGGTAAAAGTAAAGGTTGTTTTTAGTGTCCCACGTTGGAATCTAGGCTGTACCGTGGACGGAGGAGTCGTTAATCCTTTAGAAAGCAGACATTTCAGGTCCTGCTTCCCGCCTGCAGCTATATAAAATGCATATGTTTTCTCTTTTGTGGCCACTCTAAATGTTTTGGATACTTCTTCACAAAAGATTACGATTCATTTATTGTGCAGTTATCTTTTCATAAATTTGTGTGTTCTATTGGGTAGACACCTGATTGTCACTATTCTAAGCATTCTAATTTTAATTCGATATAGAAGTTTAAGATTCATAGCATGGTATACAATTTCATATGTTTAAGACACCTTGAGTCTAGGCTGGCTTTGGTCCAGTGCAAATTTCCTGGAAATTGACAATAGCCTTTAATCTTTTTCAGTCCTTTTCCTTGTTACTGTCAGCTTCTTAAATTAACTTGCAGTCCAAGATAATAATCTCTTTTCATCTCTGTTTATGTCTTTTTATATCACTATTTTTCATACACTGCATTTCCACAAAAGATTTCAGTAACCCGTTTAAATTGTACATGCCGCCATTTACTGAACAAATAGACGCTGCTTAGATCGATACAAACCACTTTTAAAACGGATATAATAGCTGATGAGTTCAAGGTGTGGTAGTATTATACTCAAAATAAGTTTTACTTAAAAATGGGTATGGTAAAAACAGGCACTAACACAAATGGCAAATAAAAAAAAACGCAGTTCACTTTATAATATCATACTCCAACTTTGGTTCATGGTCTACACAAAAAGCTGTGCCAACAGTTCATGTAGAACACTGCTTACTTATCAAAAAGTTTAAAAAATCAAATTCATTTCAGAAAAGATAAACTCACCAGGAGAGAAGCAAAATCCGCAATTTAAGTCAGTAAATTTACCTTTAACTTTTGCATACACACAAAACTCACCTTTCAGCTCCTGGTTAAATAATATCTCATTACTACAAAGCAAATCTTCTATTACTCGCCAAGCTTTCCTGCTCTGCACTTATAGTTGAGTCAATCTGAACATCAAAATGTATTGAGAAATGAGTGGGTCGTTAAGTGTTTTAGAACATAAACTCCTGTACTAGGTCGTTAAGTGTTTTAAAACATAAACTCCTGTACTGCTCTGTTTTATTTAATATGTTTGTGAAAGTGGTATGGCCCCAACATACACTATCTTTCCAGACACCATAGATTTGGTCCTACTTGACATGACGTCTAAATCTCGGGACGCCTGACTGAACATGTTTTTTTTAACCTGTGCCGACACGGGAAAATCATTAATTTTTTCGCGAGGTGATTCATTGACATAGCTTTGTTGAATCTCTTATGAACTCGCTAAATGTTTGGTGTAGGTACCATCTAAAGGGTCATTCAACCCAAAATATAAAGACACTTTTATAAGTGCGCAATAAACATGTACCATAGAGATTTTTTTTTACTCCTAATTAGTTTGAAATGTTTTTGTATTTCTTATTCCTCTTGTAGAATTGATTTTGGACATATCGTTTTTAAAACTCCCCTTGCGGGATAAGTAAAGTATTGAGTATCTTATCTCATCTTATCTTATCGTATCAAGCTTGAATCAAGCAAAATAAGGCTTGCGAAGGTAAAAAAAAACGTACAACAAAGAACAAAAAACCAGTATTAGTACTAATAAACAAACAGTTGCATTGAGAATAAAAGTAAGCACAGTTGGGACAGTTTACATCGTTTACTTAATAAGCTGAACAATAACAGTCGTTATAACTGGCTCGTTCTCTGCTCTGTCTCACTTTCACTTTATTTCTCTCTAGCTCTCCCTCTCTCACTCTCTCTTTCCCCTTCTCTCTTTGTCTCTCTCGCTCTCTCACTCCCTCCCTCTCTCTCCCCTCTTTCTTTTTCTCTCTCTCTCGCTCTCTCTCTCTATCTCTCTCTCCCTCTCTCTCTCTCTCTCTCTCTCTCTCTCTATCTCTCCCTCTCTCTATCTCTCTCTATCTCTCTCTCTTTCTCTGTGATTTTCACCTATTGTCTCTTATACCAATCAGTTTATGTGTCCCTTTATCTCTCCTTGCTTAGACAAAGCTAAAAAAAAATAGTGTTTTTTTTTTAAAGAATGGGTAAAAATATTCTTACATAGATTTCTGTCCTTTATCAATCTTTCACCCTGCAGTTTTTTTTTCATCCTCGGCATTTTGATGTTGTTGTTGTTGTTGTTGTTGTTGCTGGTGTTGTTGCTGTTGTTGTAATTTTTGTTGTTATTGTTATTGCTATTGTTCTTGTTCTTGTTTTAATTCAAACAGAATTAATTTTACATCATATTAATAGAAACAACACATTTTCAAGAATAGACCTGAAACGACAAACGAACTCTATTCCAAATGCTGTTTGACACTAAGTCTGTGTTTAGTATAGAAGCCAAGATTAGAACGTGAAACCAAATCTAGGGCCTCTGTAATATCAAAAAAAGAAGGAAAAAAAACTAGGATCCTTGGAAGGGATGCGTTCTAAAACCTAGATCTGTCTTGTAATCGAGGGTCGAAAGACAAAAATTAGAAAAATGCAAATGTGTGTACACAGTTTCGAAATTGCGTTGACATTGGAAACACATAAAATTGTCAGACGTCAGTCTTGGAACCCATCCACAATATAACCTATATAGTGTAGACGTTGGGCGTGAACCAACCCAACTCAACTTTCCCTAAAGAGTGTGTAATAGATAATGATATAAATTATAATTCTTTCAATATCATTCGACAACCATGTCAGTATAGAAAAAAATAATCAAACATTTCATACAGGTAAAGTTAACCATAGATGACGATAATAATAATAATAATAATATGTCCACGCCTCGCAACCATACATTAGAATAGGTTCTATGTAGCACTGAAGGACCCTTTTTCTTGTTTGGATAGAGATGCGCTTATTTGTTAAGATGGTTTTCATGCGCTGGAAACTTGCCTTTGACTGCGCTATGCGAGATGATATTTCGATGTTGTTTCTGCCATCGCCTGATATTATTGCCCCTAGATATTTAAAGCGGTCACTTTGTTTGAGTTTGGTTCCTTTGATATAGATGTCACTCGTCGGCGATATCTGTTCCTTGCTGATAACCATTACCTCTGTCTTTTTACTGTTCAGTTCTAATCCCTTTTTCCTGCTCTCCTCTTCTACAATGTTTACTAAATTTTGTAGATCATTGTTGTTTTCTGCTAACAATACTGTATCGTCGGCATATCTGTCAGTATAGAAAAAAATAATCAAACATTTCATACAGTTAACGTTAACCATAGATGACGAAAACAAAAAGAAAAGATATTCTTGTTAGCAATCTAGGAGGGAATATAAAAGGAACAAAACGTTTGATTTAAAATCAAACTGAATACAGTCAGGAAAACTCAAACATCTATATTAAGTTTATTGACTAATAAATATAACAGTGCGCTACCTTTCGTGACAAAGAAACGAAATAATTGCAAACAAAAAGACCATTAGGTAAACAGACGGTGCAAGAGAGTCGAGAATCACTAGGCCCAATAGTTACACTCCCAGTAAATATTCGATAAAGTCTCGGCCACATCCCGAGAAACATTAGTGTTGCCCTCTGCATCGTTATAAAACAAATACTCCAGGGGTAAATGGCACTTCAAAATTGCAGTCATTATAATAAACTTTAAACGTTCTTCACTAAACCATGGTCCGTATCATCACTGGGTGTAACATTTGAAGTTTCTCGAAAGTTGTTATTTGTTTAAACCAAAGTAGTTAATAAAAATTACAAACAAACTAAATTTTGATTGGTAATGAATGTAATCGGATCATATAAAGTACTTGAGAAATAAAGAAACACAACATTTAGAAGTAGAAAAAAAACTTTAAAGCAACAAGACACAACTAAAAACTTTTATTGTTACACACATCCGCGGTTGTGTTTTGCTTAAAACAATTTTATGATACAGTAATGAAGGAAAGCAGAAAGAGAGAGAGAGAGAGAGAGAGAGAGAGAGAGAGAGAGACGGAGAGATAAAGAGAGAGAGAGAGACAGAGAGAGAGAGAGAGACAGAGACAGAGAGAGACAGAGAGATAGAGATAGAGAGAGACAGAGAGACAGAGAGAGAAAGAGAGACAGACAGAGAGAGACAGAGAGAGACAGAGAGAGACAGAGAGAGA
>RQTK01000720.1:200066-266235 GCA_003991915.1 Elysia chlorotica
TAATAATAATAATAATAATAATAATAATAATAATAATAATAATAATAATAATAATAATAATAATAATAATAATAATAATAATAAAAAGGTAGGCTACTTCCAAACAACATGAATTTTGACAGAATCTATGAGATTTTATATTGCAAAATAGACAAATTAAATACATGCAATAGTTTATGAAATTGGTTTACCATGTCTGCAATAATTACACATTAAAATTGTATCATAATTATGTACATAAAATCAATGATAAATTTAAACTTCAAAAAGCGAAACATAGAATGCAGTCAAAATATGTTATTTTTTATGTGATATATAAGTTTTGGCATACATAATAAAATAAGTACTTATTAGCATGTAATTGGCCTTCATAAACGAATAATTTATAAAACGTGTGAAGATTCGATTTTCTTTCTATGTTGAGATGACTACAAAAGAATAAAAAGTGATTTGATTAAGTAGTTAAAGACAAGGGGCTATTTCTGTTTTCTGAACCGAGACACTACTAATTCTGTCCATAACTTCTAACGGAAACGAATCTATGTTGGACATGCTCTGTGCTAATTGTGCGTATCCAAATCCTTATGACAGTAACATAATAAATATGTTTAATTTGTGATGCCGAGCTGCTTCTCCGGGAAGGAGAGAGAGAGATAGATGGAGAGAGAGATGATGATGATGATGATGATGATGATGATGATGTTTCTGAACCGAGACACTACTAATTCTGTCCATAACTTCTAACGGAAACGAATCTATGTTGGACATGCTCTGTGCTAATTGTGCGTATCCAAATCCTTATGACAGTAACATAATAAATATGTTTAATTTGTGATGCCGAGCTGCTTCTCCGGGAAGGAGAGAGAGAGATAGATGGAGAGAGAGAGAGAGAGAGAGAGAGAGGGAGAAAGAGAGAAAGATAAAAACAGAGAGGCGTAGAGACAAAGAAAAAGAGTATGATAATGATACAATGACGATAAGATGATGATGATGATGATGATGATGATAATGATGATACTTTTGTTGATAATGATGTTGAGGATAGAACCATAAACACCATGTTGGTAGTGATGAGGTGATAATTATGACAGAAAAATGCCTAGAGAAAAGTTTGTGTATTGCATTTTAATCTGTTTTTATACGTTGTTGTTTGTTTTTTTCGTTGTGTTTTTGTTGTTGCTGTTTTGTTTTGTTGTTGGGTTGTTGCTGTTTTGTTTTTGTTTTTGTTTTTTGTTTTTTGGGTTTTGGGGTGATTTTGTATATTGTACACAAGCTCTTACTTAAAGATTAGTATTTCAGTTGTCATTATGATTCAGCCGAAATGTGTCTCTATAAGGGGCTGTACTAAAAACTAGCTTTTTTAAAACTATAAAACAAAATGAAAACATAGGGCATTCTAATAGAGACAAAAAAGTCGCATTAAAGGACTAATGAAAACAGTATTGCAAGGGAAAAGGAAACCACAAGGAAGAAGTTAATTATACACTTAAAATAGAATGGAATTTTAAAGAACAGCATTGGCGGCAACTCATCTCTTAAAAGAATTTAAAGGTATAAAAGGATATTCTGAACCTATCCGTTGTCAGCTGTCACAAATGTTGTGACGCTCGAAGGTGGCAGGTGATTGTGCTGCCGGTTGATATTTTTTATTGAAAAATATCCAGTGATTATCTGTTATTATTTAGATAATCCCACACAGGTAAATGAAACTTATTAAGACCGAACTGTGTTCCTGATTTTTAGACGGTGTCTAGCACAATATTTAATTATATTATTCAGGGGCACATTGCGGGAAAACTGTTGATTTTTCTTTATGTTCTCTCTATGTCTCTTTCAAGGACAGCCATGTCCAAAGTCCATTGCGACAGGCACAAACAGAATGTTTCACGACCATGACCAGTTGGCCTCCTCTGTCTTCATATTGAGTACACCCAAAACGGACCGGTTAACGCTCGTCGAACTAGACGGGCGCTGACCATCTTCCTCTGTCTTAAGATTCTTTTTGCATGATTTACGTTTGTAACCAAAAATTAATGCGAGGCCCACGATGATCCCACAAACAAGTAGAAGAATGCATAGCCCTGTCGTCACACCAATAGAGAAATTAGAGGAGGATATCTGCTCATCTTCGTACGGATCATGATCTTCACACATGCCTTCTTTTAGAAGCAAGAAAGAATCTGGCTTGGCCTCAATGTAGTCAAATCCACAACTCACTTTAAACTTTCCATCCCTAACGGCTTTTTGAATTTTTGAAAGCGCTTCAGACGTAGAAACTGTTACTTGATTTTTCGATTCTAATCCAGTTTTGCCAAGAATCTTGAAGGTGACGCGTGTTTCCTGACGACACGCAATATAAGGTCGCGCTCGTATGTTTGCCACTTGCAGTGCTGACTCCATCCCAGATATTCGAAGCACAGCGTTGCGGAAGTTTCGCTCAAACTGAATTGGATTTGTTTTAATTTTCTCATCGAAGCTTGTTGAAAGAATCAGCCTCACGCCTGCTGAGTGGTTTGTGTTATAACAAGGAGAAACATCAGGAATAAAATAGCTTAGCTTAGATTTGAATTTGAAGTAAGAATGATACTTGACAGTAGAGTCGCTTTTCTCTATAGACTGAATAGGTAAGAACGTTTTTTCCGGCATTTGACGTTTTTTCAACCATTTACCGGTGGCTAGAAAAAGCGTAACTGTTTTCCTTGTGTTTCCATGTTTCTTGGTATCTGGCATAATACGCCATGCATCACAAGGAATTCCTCGGATAGTAGCCCCGCCCAGGTATAGAGCAGTGCCATGGTTGGTATACCAAAACTCATTAGACATATCCATGTTTTCATTGCCGTCTGGATACCCATCGCTCTCTCCCGACTTGTGAGGGAATGTCTTGCACCATTTTCCTTTCTTGCAAATCTCGTATCTTACTCCCGTAATGAAATCTTCAGTGACTCTAATCTCTTTCCTTGTGATTGCGTCCTTTTCCATGGATGAAATGTGCGCGTCATACCACACAGTTCCATAACTGTAGTGGATGGTCTCTAATTTTTTGCTTATTTTATCACTCTCGACCTGAACCACATGTGTTTCTTTAGTGAAGCTGAAAGTTGCGGGTAGCGTCGGCATTGCCTTGTGTACTTCTTTCATGTTACTAGAAATACAAGAACTTTCTAGTTTATCAAAGAAAGATATACCATCCCCGTATTTCATCAGCCTGAAATCGGTATAATCAATCTGGACACTTTGAATGGGTGACGAGACACCATTTCCAGTCTGGTGACGGACCATGAGTAAGACAGGCTTGTTGCCTTTTACTTTCATTTTGTTGATATCTAAAAAATGCCATTGGGACATGATCGTGTCTGTACTGCCCTCAATACTCTGACATGCATAATATCCAACAGAGCTGATACCTCTGATATTTGCCTCTTCGAGTTTAACGGTGGTCTTGAACCAGCGTGGGTCCCATCCTAGGCTCTCTCTGGCAGATTTAAGGCTGACCTTCCCTTCCTTCAGCCTGACGCTACTGACCAACTGTGCTATAACTTCACACGGTCGTGTTGTTTTAACGCAGTGTCCATTTCTCTCATGGTGCAAGAGACATACGTTAAGCCTAGAATCGACAAACGCCGAGAAATGATCAGTTAATGATGTCGTCTGAACAGACATCTGACCTCTGTACTCTGAGAAATGTATCTCAGATCGAGAGTACAGTGTGAAGCCGTCACTTATGTTTACATGACCCTTTGTTTCTGTAACAGCAGAGAAGGTTCGGGGGAAGAACGGGCCGCTTTTTATGTCTGCAAAATCTGTGTTGCCCCGGATGAAGTCATCGCACCAATCCTTGTCAAACTGTGTCGAAACTCCAAGCCCCAACAGGGATGAAGTGAGAGCCAGCATCAGTAACGAACCTGGGATATGTCGCCACATTTTGCTGCGTTGAGTTCTTATCCTGTATAGTTAATAACGCTCAGGGTAGAGTTCTCACGGGCAAGTTGGATTCTTCCCGAGTATTCAAGTCTGAAAAAGATTAAAAGACAATGTTATTTAAAAAAATTTTTAAATGTAACTTAAAGACGTGTTTATATAATGAATTTTGCTAACGCCTCCCTCCCCTCCACATAATTTCAGGTTGGAGGTTGATTTGGGGGCATCCCAGTATAAATGCGAAGCAAGGCATTATTTAAAATGATAACATTTTAAGATTGTTGATTTGACAGCCAGGGTAAAGGTTTTTGATGTGCTTGTTTTTTATTGGCTGAAACGTCTTTGTATTAGAAGAAGCTAATAATAGGATTTATTTAAGGCTAGTAAAATGTTACACAACTTTGAAACCATAGACGTACGTGTTACTTTACGGGCATTGTGGTGTAAAGAAAAATCGACGCAATGGTTTCGCAAAACCTGTAACCACATTCATATTTACTTATTATCTTTAATGAAAGCGACACAAGGGTTGGCGAGCCTTAGACTGGAATAAATCAACCAGGCGACGTGGTATAAGTTTTCACGTCAGCTTATTCATGTCTTCGCGGGGAAAAAACGACAGTAAATTATTACGAATGTCATGTGTACAAACCATTGTACTGTGGTTACACTATAAGTTACATTAATCATGACATGACTTTCCAGTAATACCCTAACTAATTCGTAATGATGATGTCCTGCAAACGTTAACGACTTTGTCTCTCAACGATCCTAAAAACATTGAGCATGCGTTTAAATAAAAATGCTGTTTCTAGGCTATCATCATCACAATCATCATCGTCATCACCATCACCATCATCATCATCATCATCATCATCATCATCATCATCATATCATCATCATCATCATCATCATCATCACCATCATCATGATCATAATCCAGCTTCTTAATAAAAAAAAAAACCGTTAAACATTAAACGTATGCATAATGCAACACTTGGCAGAACAGGTTAAAGCTTGTCGTAGTAGGTGTAGCGGTTCTGCTAACATAGACCAGTTCGTACTACATAGTACATTGTACTTGATTAAAATAGGAGACAACAAAACAGAGTAACAACAAAAATACTTAATATTGATAACTTTGGCCTTAGCAAGTGTAAAGTATACGTTCTTATTAGCTCTTTACACCTATTATTTGCGTGCTTCGGAACCGTCCTTATGCAGATAAATCGAACTATAAATTTTATTACCTCGGAATACAGGAAAAATCATCAAGTTTTCCCACTGTAAATTAATGATAAGTCGTCTCACCGTTCGTCATCAGGTTGACAGTGAATTACACATTCCGCATTTTAAAAAAAACATATGTGAGCAATAATAATAATTTTGCAATTTTTTTCGTAAATACATCGATTTTCAGAAACATTTATCATGCGGTATCCATAGGACTGAACTCTTGGCTTAGCATAAACACTTTATACATAATTATAGTGGTGGAATGTCTTTTATACAAGATGAAATTAACAGCGCCTTGGTTTGTCGATTTTAAGAAGATAAAGTTTTCACATAAAGGTGTAAGATAAAACGTAATACCTTACTTACTGACCAGTAGCAGATCTATTTGGGTGATACTAGCCAAGCTCTAACCATTGATTAACACTTACCAAAGCGATACATACGGATTATCATTAAAGTTGAAAATTCCTTAATTAAACACTGAGTGGAGTATTAGAGTAATTCTTTTAGTTTGTAACATATTTGTTTTGCTATAAGAATCCTTTGCAGGTCCGTTTTTCCTAACTAGGAAGTCTTCCATACGTTCAACTAAATACTTAACGGACAGACTATTGGTATGAAAATTATCAGTAAAGCGACCTTTGGAAATTGCTCATTATATCTCATATAAAACTACAATTGTTTTTTAAAATTCTTATCATTAGCTATCTTTGTTGCATAAACCATGTTCTGGCGGCTGCATTTTATAGGAATAGAAAGTTTAACACGTAGTAGATGGTGACATGTTTACATAAATTGGAATGTTTTGCTTGAGTTTATCTACAACGGTAATTTTAAAATGGTAAAAGATAAAAGATAACATACATCGCTAGACTTTATCTTATCACCCCTTCAATAAGCTGTTGTTAATGAGGACTTTCATTGTTAGAACCGTAAAAATTAAAGCGGGGAATTCCTTTTCAATCACAATATTCACCACTTTATTCATCATTATCACATCGCCCCCATTATCATCATTAAAATCATCATCATCATCAATTTCACCACCACCACCACCACCATCATCATCATCATCATCATCATCATCATCTTCACCACCACCACCATCATCATCATCATCATCATCATCATCATCATCATCATCATCATCATCATCATCATCATCATCATCAATTTCACCACCACCACCATCATCATCATCATCATCATCGCCATTATAATCATCACCATCATCATCATCATCATCATCATCATCATCATCATCATCATCATCATCATCATCATCATTATTATCATCCTTATCGTCATTGTATCATTATCATACTCATCATCGTCATCATTATCATCATCATCATCACCATCATCATCATCATCATCATCATCATCATCATCATCATCATCATCACCATCATCATCATCATCATAATAGAAGTAGTAGCACTGATAACTTAGGAACTTGTATCACCAAGGATTCTCACTGCAAGACTTAACTCAAGAGCAGAAGAGGCCCCCATCACCCACTGCTGTGCTCCCACAAATGCAGCATGACCGAGATAGTGAACTTCTATGACTAGGCCCAGGCGGTTATAGATCGCCAAGGCAATTAAGTCCAGACGGCACATGTATTACACTTGAGGCTTTTAAGGCCGACATACAGACATCAACTGACAGGCTGTAGCCCTACTCTCCCCTAAGCAAAATTTGCGAACGAGTGTAAGTTGCAGAAGACTGAAGAAAAAAAAACACCTTGTAGTATAGCTGCCCAAGAAAGAGGGCCTTTCATCCTGCGGCAAAGTTTTAACAAGAATCATGTTTGAGAGACTGAAGACGACCTTGGACAAGAGATTCCGTGACGAGCAGGCAGGCTTCCGGCTGATGCACGGACCATATAGCAACTATGCGCATCGTCATCGAACAATCTCTGGAGTAGCAGAACCCCTTTATGCAGTGTTTGTTGACTTCCAAAATGTATTCGACAGTGTCGATCAAGATCTCATCTGGAAACAGATTCACCGCTGAGGCTTTCCAAAAAGTCTAACAGACTGGTTTAAAAAAGAAATCATAATTATTTTGTCGAAAAATAGAGTGAATGAAAAGTAGCGGGATTTTTATACAAAATGCACAGACAGTCAGTTTGAACAGCTACACGGCAAGAACACAAATTCTTATCTATGTTCTCAGCAAGTCATGTGATAAAAGAAAGAAAGAATGACTATAATTAAAGAAACTTAAAGAAGAAGAGGAGACCATGTTCGTGACAACTGGAAGAGCATTTTTCAGGGCGTGTTGTTTAAAAAGCACCTGCCTTTATGTTTTGATGTAGGCCACATGTGTCTATTAATAGCACTCTGTGCTGTAGACCTAAACACTGTGTAAAACGTCATCAAGCTTTGCGCAGAGATTGTAAACAAGATGGCTGTTTGAGTGTTAGCTTCTCATTCCCCTTTTGAGTTATAAATGCAGAAATGTTCGTTAGATAATCCGTAAGGGGAGCTTTCGTAAATTCTCACAGGAAAACATTTAGGGCGCTTGGATTGTTTTCCCCTTTTTAGAACTGTATCATAGAACCCGTTATTGATCTACGCATTTTTCCTTTTCCTGGAAATAAAAAAATAGCTAAAGAATTCTATTTTCGCCCTATACCTGTGACAGGAAAAGGAAGAGTCTAATTAAATAAATTTAAAAAAATAGCTAAAGAATTCTATTTTCGCCCTATACCTGTGACAGAAAAAGGAAGAGTCTAATTAAATAAATTTAAGGGTCATAAGCCCGTAAATTGGTGGTTTTTGTGGGGAGGGGGGGTTGTTTGTTTGTTGAGTTTTTTGTGGGATTGCTAAATTTATTTCTAATCATCCCTTGGCATTTAATTAATTGACAAGTAGACTTACAAGTGTTTTTTTTTTAATAATATAGTTTTGTGTGTTATGAACAAATCTTACATTGAAATGGCTAAACATTACTTTCTTAGCTTACTACATGTATTAGTTTTATGCATGCCTTGTTTTTTTCTGTTATGAAGTGTTTTGAATGTTAATGCTTAATACTGATAAAACTGAAAAGCAAAGTAGATAACTATTTTAAAAGCCAAAAAAGAGAGAGGCAGAAAGGTCTGACTCTCTGTCCATCTGTATAAACTATATGTATCCAGCCTCATTTGAAACTGTTTTGTTTTAAACCTTGCAGAGGTAACACGCCATAATGACTGATCCATCAGCTCAACTCGAATTAATCTGGCGGCCGCCAAACAAACTCTAGAGTCTGTCTAGTGGCCTCCAAAAACATCTTGTCCTTGCAAAAACACCTCCTTTTTTGTTTAGGCACGGGAGTAACATAGGTTGTAGGCTTCTCAGATAATCCTAATCAGAGATATAGAATCTAGGTCTATATCTAGTTCTAGACCTGGAACTTGCATTTGTTGCAATTCTTATTCCCTCTTAAAATGTTTTTTAACATTGATTTCTATCACCCTCTCCCATGAATTCTTCACTTTGTGTTTGGGATGGATAGATCTAGATCTAGATTAAGATCTATCCGCTAAATTGAAATCCTGTAAACAACTGAGTTGCTATGTGCAATTGATGTGTGATCTATGCACACAAAATTTTTAAAAATTTAGAAACATTATAAAAATGTCTGAGAGTTATACAGCAAACGTAAAACATAATGGTGGATGGACTTTAAAATGTTTTGATTATGTTAGAACGTACTGCTGCCTCAACCAGGGTTGTTTTTGCGTGTAGACAGAGTGTGCCTGCCAAACAAGAATCTAAAGTGTTTTTGGTATCCGCCAGATGGACTCTTAAGTTACGCTGGCGGATGAGTCATTATGGCATCTTACACTGGTTCTGAAGTTAAAATCCAACTTTACTGTAACTCTTGTAATGTTAAGGTTTTTAATTTGATTTTTTATGAATTTTTTCTAGATTCTGTAAAAATTGAAAAAATTGCGATTTTTATGGCTGCAAATTTGCCGTTTTGGCCTTGAAAAACTGCAGGGACGGAATCGCTTGTTAAGAAACGTCAGTTCGCTTCAAGTTTCAAACCAGAGATTATTTTTCATTTGGAAATGAAATAAGATTTTGATAAAGTGGGGCTTTTTAAATGTTAAATTGGCTCTAACTTAAAAATTGTGGCAGTGATTGTTCCTGATTTACCATGATTGCCTCAATCAAGTAAAGACACAATCATGTACTAGAAAGTGTGATAATATTATGTATCTTTTCATTTCTTTTTTTTTTTTTGTAGGTCAACACAGCAACTTAGAAAGAAAGCTTTAAAATGAGTCTTAATGACTTGTTGGATGCCTTTGATGAGCTTGATCCTCAACAAAGAGGATTTATCACTACTGACGAAGTCAATAAATTTTATTCTGCTCTTGTGGAATCACCTATTAATGAAGAATTGATTACAGCAGTTGTCGAAAATATTTGTGGTCATGGTGTGTGCTATGTGCCAAGGAATTCCTTTGTT
This sequence comes from Elysia chlorotica, assembly GCA_003991915.1. Lineage (NCBI taxonomy): Eukaryota > Metazoa > Mollusca > Gastropoda > Plakobranchidae > Elysia > Elysia chlorotica. Next base: position 209,694 of record RQTK01000720.1, read on the forward strand.
GATATTTTGGAAGAGGTTTGTACAATAAATGCATGTGGGCCTATAGATAGCCAGATTAGTTTTTTGCAATAGACATTAATCCCCCTAGCTATTATTGAAATCACTAATTTATGCTGAAGACTGTTAGAAATGGTTAGATACTGTTTTAAGTAAATGATTTCTTTAATGTAAAGAAATTTTTTAAATCTCAGAAATTCTTGTACATGTTTTGATGGCTAGAATTTTTTTAACAAATTGAATCTAAAGTATATGGTCTTTTCTTTCATAGTCATGTTGAAAAAAATTCGATTTCAGTCTAATTTTTTTAACAGTGCAGTCCTATTGCTCATTGTGTGAAACAAGCTCTGATAATTTGTAACATTCTAACCAACAAGTTTTCTCAGTTTTATTTCTTTATAATATTAAGTTAAACGATTTTGTCTTCTAAAAATGTATTTTAATGTTCAACATTTCTCCTGGTTTGGTTAAAATATTCCAAATATCCTTCATTGGCAAGAAACAAGCTTATCAATAGTCCGTAATCTAAACAAACACGCACTCATTTTAATTACATTTTTTATGTTTCTTCAGCTTGAGAGAAGACGTTCAATTGAAAGTGAGGCATTTTGGGACTTCCAGGCACTAGACAGCAGTGGCAATAACTTCATCAGCTTAAGTCATGCATTTCTCTTATTTCGAGAGTATCATGGCGATTATTTTTCTTTGGATAATTGGAACAAATTTCTTAACTCCAGGGAAATACCAGGTATCAATGTTGTTGTTTTTTTTAGTCTTGTCCCATAAGTAATGTGAATCATGTCCAAGAAAAATAAGGTTTATTTGGATTTGACTCAAAATTTTTATTTTACAACATTTTTTTTGCATAACTTCTGGGATCTCCTTTGTAAGTCCATACAAAGTTAGCAATCTTAATTTAATATAGAAATTTAAAAGTTTGTTTTAAAGAAAAATGTCTACTTGTTAGAGGGAAACTGGTGAAGCTTGCTCTAAAAGTAGCTGCTAGAACATGGACAATTACAACTTGAAGTACTACTTACTGAGGAAGTATATTTAAGTAAACAACTCTACAAATTACAGATTACAATAAAGATAATTCTTCGATTCTAGATTGAGGTTACTTTCATTAACTAAAATATAATATCTTTAGTAAAGGATTATTTATAAATTGTCATCGCCTTATGACACCCAGATAAAGATGTCTACTTTGATGAGCTGCGATCATGGTTGAGCAGTCCCCCAGGCACCTGTCGACCAAGCACTCAGAGTGAGATTGTTCAGGAGGAATCAAGGCTCGACCGTGTTCACACTGAGGCTGCATACAGGGAACTAGAGGAGGCAAACTTGCTTTTGGTATGTTCCATACAAGCAGCTAAGTTTAATTTTATAGAGGTCCTGACTTACTTTGAAGTAAATCTATAGGAAAACTGCAATTACAAAGCATTTAAAGCAATATGCTTTCGAACAGATCCATCTTGTCAAGGAAGTGTGAAGAAAATCATTAAGCTTTTAGTTAGGTTGAAATTGTAATCTAAATTACTGAATGACAATATTGAAATTATGTTAAATCTATCATTTCATAAAAGTTTTATACTTTCCATCTATATGATTTTTTTTTAATCCACTCATATAACATTTGTATCTTTCCTTTATTCTCAGGACATCAAGGATTTAGAGAAAGAAAGAGAAGAAGAAAGACAGCAGCAAATAGAGCACAGTGTGAAAAGAAAGCTGCAAAAGTAACATTTTAAATAGCTTTATTGGATTAAGTATAAGAAACATAAGCACCCATTTTACTGCAGATGTAATCTAGTCCACTTTCCAGCTGCTGAAAATGAACTTCATCTTTATTTCTTATATTTACTTTGAACCAATATCTCTCATACTCTGGCAGCTAGTAAACAAGCTCCTTTTTCTCTATGTACAGTGTTAATTTAAACAAGGCAGTGCACAGTTTGAGATAGTATTGTCATCCCATTTTCCTTGTATTATACCTGTTTAACCTATATGACCAGTTTTGTTTGCAAAGGTTCTTTTGACCATTCAAACTTTTCCTGCTTTTATGCTGGTCTGGTGTAACAGTATGGCTTATTACCATGCACTTCAATCCTCAGTAAAATCCTGTAATATCAAAATTTTCTGAAAGTTTTCCTTATTGACTCTCGTTATAGCAAGGGTTCTCCTTATTCCCAAAATAAGATTGAAAGAGGATTAGACCAAGGTAACTGATGAATGATAATGGTTGGGGTTGGATAATCCACTGCCTAACAGTGCATTGCACTTGTGAGTGCTGTAGACCCAAAAGATTGTTCTAATGTAGGGGAGAGGAGCGTGGGGTTGTCAGGGACGGAAGAGAAAGGTCTTGGGGAGAGTGATTAGGCTGAGACAGTGAGGAATTCCTACATGCAGGTTTGAGGTGTTGGAATGAGAAGATAATTTCAGCACTTTCTCATACTGTTATTTTATGTTGGCTTTAGAGCTTTTCATTAATAGTAGGGATAAATTAGTTCAAAATGGGTTCTCATTATTTCCAAAAGAAATCATAGGGTGCAAATAGGGAAATCAAAGACAGGGATTTTAAAGCCTTTGTTATTTCTCAGTTCTTGTTTTTCAATATGCTTGTGTATACAATTAATAGAGGCAACAAAATTACAAAGTCATGAAAATTTATGCTTAAATAGGTCTTGCATTTTTATTTGCTGTTCCTTTTTTCACAATCACTTTAAGCTTGTCTGTAGTCTACTCAATTCGTATGTTGATGTTTATCACAGAGGCTGATTTTCAGTTTATTTTGTAGGTTAATCTTTAATAGGTCTTAATTTTTCTTCTTGTATGTAAGGTGTGTTAATAGATAAAATTAATTGAGCTAGGACGTAATTTTTTTTACAGCAGTTACTGGGAAAATTCCTCACTGCTTTTTTGTTTTTTTTTCTGTGATCTAGGTGGCACATGCATGGCCTGGCTGCCATGTTAGACGATCATGATGGCCTTGGCTTAGACAGTGATATGAGTGGGGATTCTCTCTCAGTTTCTGAAAAAGAAAGCATCAAAACAAGCGACGTCTTAGCATTGCTCGAGGCCAAGTACTCCATATTGCAGGACAGAGTTCTCATGGAGCTTGCATGCAGTGCAGCGAGTATGTCATGCCACAATGTATTGTTTTAAATTTGGTTGTTATCTCTGCGTTCTGGTGAGTGGTTGAAAGTTCAACGTTCTTATCATAAATGTAATAAACAAACATATCCATTATTTTTGGGATGTGGTAAAACAATTTTTTGGTATGATTGATCATTAGATCTTGCGAATTCAAGAATTTGGCAAGATATTTTATTATAGAAATTCAAGTTTTGTCGAGGCTATTTTTATCCATATTTTTTTCTAAATATACTTAAGCACACACAAAAAATGAAACGACATTTACTCTCATTGCTTTCTATCAGGTATTGATGATGAAAAGCTAGAAATATTTGGCAAATTAAAAAGGATAGCGTCAAAGCTTCAAAATAAAAAGTTTCAAGATGAAGAGCTCAGTCAACTGATAGAGAAGACTTTCCTCCCTTTCACTCTGCTGGGTGTGCTTGGAGATTCAGTAGAAGCAGAGTCTGCTAAAAATGCTGATCTTGAAGAATTGAGAGTACAGCTGTTGCAGCAAGGAAAAAGTGATGTGGAAATCAATGATCACTTCAGGGGTTTACATAATCAGATTGTGCATGGTGAGTCTAATAATTTAAATGCTATTTTTATCTTAAATACATTTTGAAAATAGGTTTTAGGTGTTTCAAGCTGACAAAGAAATTATTTCTTTTTGCATTCATACTACTTACTTTGTTAGTAGCCTAACAAATCTCTTTTATAGAAAATTCAAAAAATTGGAACCTGAAACAAAAGAACTTCATCAGAACTTAAGGCATTCCCAATGACGCACTGATGTTAAGTATACCAAAAAGCAACTTAAAAACCTTTGGTGACAAAGCTTTTTCTTGCTATGGCCCAACCATATGGAATTTACTTTTTTTTTTATTCGAGACACGGACAAAACAGATAGTTTTAAAAGTCAATTGAAACATTATTTATTTTTAAAAGAATATGATTTTAGTATGTCAAAAAAAAAAAAAGAAAGAAAGAAAAGACTGCAAACTTAATTTTTAATTTTAACCTTTTTCTCCTTGCTCTACGCATTGCTTTGTTAAACAATACATTTTATATTTTTATCATTGTCATAAGCATAATTTTAAATTCTTTTTGGATATTACTTTATTTACATCTCTAGCATATTTTATTCTCATTTTGTGTAAGATGTTGAATGCCAAAATTTTATTGGTTTGTGTGTTATACTATAATTATATTAATGTTTTATACAACTTTATTGGTGCAAAGAGCATTGCTTTTTCTTTGAATATGCGCAATATAAATGCCATCATTATTATTATTATTATTAGTAGTATTATTAGTAGTATTAGTAGTAGTAGTAGTAGTAGTAGTAGTAGTAGTAGTAGTAGCAGTAGCAGTAGCAGCAGCAGCAGCAGCAGCAGCAGCAGCAGCAGTAGCAGTATTACTAGCTATTATTCATTCCTGCAATATATTATATAAATGGTTATAGTATTGTTGAAAAAATCGATGCTCCAAAAATTTCTGCGGCATATTTGAAAAATTGAATATCTTCACATCTGATTGTATCAGGTGAACAAGTATACTCTTCAGCACTAGCTCAGCTCAGCCTCAGATTGAAGACAGAGAGGGAGGCCATATTATCTGACCTTCATGGCTCTCACAGCCAGGAAAAGAAACCTCTTTCCTCATCACAGATCCTCAGCCTGCATTATTGCAGTTTGCTACGTCAGATGAGACTACTGCAAGAGGAAGAGCATATGACCTCAGCAAGCTTGGCCGTGGGGCTAGCCGAGCGATCTCAGGAATACAAGCCTCAAAGGTGGGGCAAAGGGGTTTCTTTTGTTCTAATTCTTGACTTAACTGAGGCATATACCTAATTTTTCATATATGAAGAAATTCAACTTAAGTGTAAATGTAGTGATCATGTAAAGGAGATAAATATTTGTTATGATAAAGATATGCTAAACTTAGGACCTAACCATTTTTAGTTTTACACCTATGTGTTTTTACCAATAATAGACCTTTCATATGTCACCACTTCCCTTACTAAGACTCACAAACTCAACAAATGTACACACGCAGGCACACACACACACACACACACACTAAAAAACTGCAACATTTTTCTTATCAACAAATGCACATACATGCTGTATGCCATGATACAAATGTTTTGCCTTCTGACCCTCCATCTAATTGCCTTTAATTTTTATCCTGTTTGTGTCCAAATTTTGCCTTTCAATGTATAACTTTGGCTACTAGCAATCTATCACCATCAAGGCTTCCAAAAATAGAGGGCCAAGTCACTAATTCAAACAAAGTTATCAGATTGTTGCACACCAAGGGTAAAAGTGATTTATTTCCTTTAGTTTTGAGCATAAGTAGCACAGAATGAAACTTATAGAGTATCTTTCAGCACATGCCTACAGCCTACACTGCAAATATGTAAACTGTCTAATCTAAGCGCAATATGGTTTGGACTTTTTTTTTTCATAAAGGATTGAATATTTGATATCTATTTTTGTTTAATTAGGCTAAAGATTTGCATTGCAATGCAAAGATGTTAAAAAATATAGCTTCTTTGATTCTTGCTGCAAGTTTTTATTTATTTTGGTGACTTTTTCTTCTATTTTTGGATGCTTTGATCACCATCTACAAAAATTATTAATTGTTTTGTTTTTATTTTAAAAAAAAACATTTTTTTTCATGATAGTTTTTCTTTAATTTTAAGATGTTTACTGGTTTTTTAATTTTTCTCAATTTTTAGAGAAAATTGAGACCTATGAAACATCATGTTTTTAGGCCCTTTTAAGATTAGGTTGATGAGTTTAATCTTTTAAAATCAGGCAACATTAAGAAGTTTGATAGTGACTTTCCTTTCATTGTTTGTGCTTTTTGGGTTCCATTTATCACATGTAATTTCTTTTATACATATTTGCACCTTGATTGCTAGGTATGATCGGGATAGGGACCGATCAGAGTGGCTGGCTAAGGAACGTCTGAAGGCTCGTGTTGGTCGACGCCAAATCAAACGGTCAACTACAAACCTTGACCTAGATCCTCTTGAAAAGGCAGGAACAGTGTTACTCAGAACAAAGCTAGTGGAGGAACTGGAGCAAGCACAGTATCTAGAAAGAGAGGTTTGTGTCTTTTTCTAAACAAAACAGCTTTCAGCAGCTCATGTAATTGGTAACTTTATTCTTTATCTACGGTAATGTCTGTTGGTGTATCTTTTTTGAAAAGCATGAAAATTCACATTGCATTCTTATTTTTAAAGAACTTGGGAAAAATGTGAACTTAATCAAAGTAATGTGTTTGCTACTTAGACCTCTTTTCAAGACCACATAACTTATCAGCTTCAGTTGAGCCAGACTTTGCCATGATTTCCAAGGTATTATAAATAAAGCAAGTTCAACTTTTCTGATGGACTAAACATCTTACAGCAATAAATTGATGATTGTCTGTTGATTTAAGTGGGAGAGTGAAAATCAAGCGTTTGCAAGATGGAATAATAAGTCAAATTTGATTGACACCTACCCAATGATGGGTGATCTTTTTGCCATAATAACTGTGGGGCTGCTACCAAATTGTACATTGCTGAGAAAAGTGGTGCACATTGATGACATGCAAGAAATTTTGAATTTGAGAGAGATGCAACATTCTAGATTTGAAGTGCTTCAAAAAGAGAAATGAAATTGATTGTCAAAACTGCTTTGGCCCTTAATGATAATGATAATTCAATAAGATGGTTCTATAGACACAACAGAGAAACTCATTTAAATCACCTCTCCCTTGTCTGGTATTTTGAAGGTTTATAACCACATTTGAAGGGCTTTTTTTTCTGATGTATCACGCAAATCCACACAACTTTTAGGGAATGTTGTTTCTCATAAAGTTACTCCACCTTATGGAAGACACAACTCATGTTCAATAAACAGAAATATTGTAATGCCAGTTTGTAATGGACATTTTCCTTTTGTGCACTTTATGTTCTCTTTTCAAGACTTTATGTTCTCTTTTCAAGACTGGAATTAAGCATGCACTATTGCTTGATGACTTAAGTAAAACCTAAAGTTAAGCTCATGACTAATTGACTTGGGACTAAATTACACATTTCTTGATGAAGTCACATTCATGTATATGTTGTTTGATACAAGTCATTTAATATTGAAATAGAAACATTGCAAGAGGTTTTATCTTAAATTTGTATTGTTATTTGTACAGTCATAAAGCATAAACCAAAAGAAGAGAAATATTTTTTTTAGCTTCAAAGATTTTTTTTTTTTATTGAAAACAAATTTTGAGTTTCCCATATTTTGGAAACAGTTCAAACATTTGTTTACTTAAATTACTCTTTGCACTTTTTCTAAAAAAAAACAAATCTTTTATATTTTCCTGCCAACATTTTAAATTTTTCAGATGATTTTTAGAATTTTGTTTTTTTATTAGAAATAATTTTTATTCATCACTTTTTGTAATTGGTCATTCAATACTTCATGCACTTATAGATGCTGGCCTTTTATTTTATCTCCTTAAACAGGCAATGGTGAATTTTCTACAAGGAAATGAATCCAAGGCCAATCTTGATGCTGCAGCAGGCATGTCATCTGAAGCAAGGCAGAAAAAAATTCGGACTCTGCGAAGTCGTAGACAAGAGTGTATTGCACTAAACAACTGGACTGCCAATCAGACTCTGCTGGCTGAAGGTAAATTCCATAGCTCATTTTTTGTGTGTTTTTTTGTTGTTTATTTGCTTTTCTTGTTTGATTCTTTTTTGTTTTGTTTTGTATATTTTTTCTTGATAATGTGATTTAGACTTGAAAAGTGCACATACATCGCTTTGTTATTGCATTTTGTTTATCTGGACTGTTGAAGGTACATCAAGTATCATGTTGGTCCCTGGATTTGATAAATAACATAATAAATCAAATAACAGAAATGTACTATTGTCTAAATATTTTTAATTGAAAGATCAATACCCAAAGGATCTTAATTATTTTTGGGCTAATAAAGGATTGAAATTGTATGATCTAAACAGCCACAGCTTTGTACTGCGAAGAACGCCAAAAAGGTATTGATCAGAGAGAAACTGCTATCCCATGTATCGTGTTGGCTGACTTACAGCAGAGACAAGAAATAGAAGCAGATCGAATCCTAAAAGAAAGTTTGAAACAGGTAAGAAAATGGAAGATTGATGAGGGTGGAGTAAAGACAATGATATTGCATAAAATTTTGCATGTTAGGAATATTTGTCAATTTTGAGAAATTGCCTTTCCATTATGACAAAGATTACAGAGCAAATAATAGGTTTCAAATTTAATGTTGCGGATTGAGAGGCATATTAATGTAAGTGCAAAAAGTTCAAGAGGGCAGTTACAAAATTTTGCCTCTAGACCCGTGATTTTTTCATATAAATATGTATTACAAAAAGTTTTTTTTTTTTTTTTGTCAATATTGAGGTATTATTTGTGGGTATGGTAAAAATTAATGTCTTTTTTTCTCTTTCCTTCTATTAAGTTTGACTCAAGAAAGTTAACTTACAGGCTTCTCCTGCAATTCATTCTATCATTATTCCAGTCACCATGAACAGCTCAACGTCCTTTTCCTCTACAATGACATAACTTGATAAACTATTTCTTTACAGTTTATCTTCTAATTTAACCAGCCTGCAATAATTAACTAATCTGTTGTTGTATGTGAATACAATCAGAACAAGCAGGAGCTGACCAGAGCTGTTCTAGCTCAAGTGGAAACTAGGCAGGACCAGCTGTTTCCAAATATTGCTTTTGTCACCCTGGGAGTATTGGAAGTTCAGCCAGAGGACCAGGAGTTCCTGCTCACCCTGGAGGCCAAGTTCAAGGCCATGCGTGACCAGGTGTTCGTATTTGGCCTCATTGAGAAGATGGGATCTGGATGGAAGAGGTGAGCCATCTCTTTGAACATTAATGTTAAACATATGCTCCCTCTAAGTATTATGTTGGTTAAAGTAAACAATCAATAGACAGATGTCTATTTCTTTCTTTACTAAACTACTCAAGAAAAAAAGACGTATGTGGATACTATCAATTTTTTTCTTCTTCTATACTACCAGTTATATTTACTCACATAATTTTTTCTCCTGTGAGTTAAAAGCTTTATCTAATTTTAATTAACTATATTCATTTAATAATGTGAAAGAATTAAATAAAAAGCCTTTGGTATAAAATATTTGTTTCAGTATGTCTAAGGAAGAAAAACAGAAAGAGATTTACCAGCAGCGCAAAGAAGAAAAGAGGCTTAGAGGGGAGGGACACCTTCAGGATATGGCTCAACTAATTGGTCCAAGATCACAGGTTGGCTTATATAAGTAACAAGTCATTGTCTCTTTTTTTCTAGGTTTTTGAATTAGAAGGCTAAGTCCAAGAAGTATGTCATATCTTAATACTGGTAGACGCTACTAAAAAAAATTTGAATAGGTTGCATTATAAGTTGGCTCTAAAAAATATTAATCTTAAAGGTAATCTTAAAGTATTATTCGAGAATAATTTTGATTTCTCAAAAGCTTATTTCTTGGATGATTATTATATCATGAATACAGTGTTTCTTATGGTAAATTTGATAAATCAATTTTAATTGTATAAACAAAACAAGTGATGAATCAAGATATAATGATGAGAATTTGGTATGTCAAAGTTGTTCTTGCTTGTGAAATTGTATTGGTCTAAAATGTTGAAAAGATGAATCATTAAATATTGTAGTGTGCAGGTCAGCTCAATAAATATGTCACTGTTAGATTGGCATATTCGAGGAATATTTACTATAATTCATTTTTGGGAAACATCTGACTTGTCTCGTTTGCTTTAACAAATCACCATTAAAAGAGTTTAATGATAAGTTGTTTTACATGTAAATTAATTAAATTTCTTACCTGCCAAATCAACTTATTGGCAGAATCATCTAACATATTTCCTATTTTGTGGTCATACTTTATTTTTCCATAATAAATCTGAAATATCTGATTTATAACGAGACTGTGTTCATATAAGCTTTTAAAAATTAATTTCTAATAATATGTTCTAACCTAAATCTACAGGCCTTGCCCAATCTGTCTAAGCTTATTGGAGAGAGAAAAACTTTTCCTAACTGTGAGTATATATGACAAGAGAGTTTTTTTAGTGAGATATTTTCAACAAAAAGTATATAGTAATAATAATAATAATAATAATAATAATAATAATAATAATAATAATAATAATAATAATAATAATAATAATAATAATAGTAATTTATGCTTTGCATTTTCAAATTATCTTTCTCAGTGTCATCATCATCGTGCAGGTACTGGGGCAACATCCACATCAGTGGACCCCCTTCCAGGTAGCTGGCTTGCTGCACGCAATGTTTCAATGTGTTAAATAATATTTATAATTCATGGAATATCAATCAATTACACAGGTCCAGTGCAGCAGCAAGAATCAAATGCAGATGATAGTCAAAGCCTTAACCTTCTCGCAGACCTTGCTGCCAGGTTTGATACCGAGATGGAAGGCCTGTTGTCATGGCTACAGCACTCAGATGTTAAGTCACTGTCCAGCAGAGTCAAGTATGTGCAGTTGAGCCGTTTAGCAGCTGAAAAATTTGTTGCTGCCATTGAGGCAAGCTATGAGACTTCTCTGCTTGCTGTGGGGTTGCTAGAAAGGATAGGGCAGCCACGGTAACTTGTTTTAATTTCTGTTTTTTTACAAACTTTTATGAGTAAGGATAATTTGCCTAAAACATGAAAATTTTTCTAAGAAAAATATCATGGTAAAACTTAGTATTTTGTAGTAGGAAGTATTTCTAATGTTCATATTTTTGGTAAATAGAACATATACAGCATATCTGTGATTAAGGCTGCTTTTAATTTATCAAAATGATTTGTTAGGATTACTTTATATTATATTGAAATTATGGACATTCATTGATAATGAGTAAAAATAGTAAGTTTTTTCTTGGAGTTGGACCTTCAGAATTTCAATTTTGCATAGATTGCTTTTTAAATAGCCTCTATCCCAATAACAAGTTGAAAAAGAGTTTTCTCTGCAAGTCATTTGATATGGAAAATAAAGTTCAAAATGTGTCCACTTGTAACCTTTGCAAAAGATATTAATGTTTCTAGATAATACGAGTCTGGAACAAGGTTGCTTCACTTGAAATTTTGCCCTGATTTATTGCAATAATTATAACTGTTTATATATTACATTTTTTTTTAGTTTTAAGGAATGTGGAAAATGATACGAATTATGGTAAATTTCGAAAAAAGTAATACCATACCTTTTAACTATAAGATATTATCTGGGGATACATGTGTGTGCAAAATTAAAGTAAAAACATGAAATTGACTCTAGTTCCAAAGATGATCAAGAAAAGCAGCTTACCTTGGCAGAAAGAAGATTTACTTTGAGGAAACTTGCTGCAATGAACAGGGAACAGTTGAGATCGCCTCCAGAGGAGAAACTTTCACCTAAAGAAGGTAGTTAAGTAATATATGCAGAAACATTTCTTCAGTAAATCATGTAATATTTTTTAATGTTGAAGTCTGTAGGGTTCATAAAGCTCTTTATTATTTTTTAAACAATTTTCTTCAAGAACTTATATCTATAAATGTTTGGAAAATTTAGAAAAAAAAACAATGCTCCATAAATATTGTGGTATTTCCAAAAAATTAATTTTCATGTTTTCAAATTGATACTTATATCTCATAGGAAAAACTGGTTGAATTACCATTTTGGTTGACCTCCTCCCTCTCTCTTGTCTGTTACTAAGGTTGAGTGAGTAAATGAGTGAGTTTGTTTTTACGGCACGTCAGCACGTTAACGGCTATGTTCTGCCCGTGATGTCCTAAGACCGTTAATGCATTATGCTAGTAGCAACGTTGGCTCCTTTATCTCTTTGAATAGTAAAAGCATAAAAATTGTGCGTTAAAAGGTTGGTTAAAATTAAAGGGTATATACAGTAGTTTAAAAGATCCATGTGTAGGATTATCACAGTTAAATTTTATTATATACACCAATGTCCTTCAGACCCCTTAGTAGACGCTGAGGACTAACATAATTAAATATGCTCTCTAGTGGCTTGGAAGCCAGGTAATGATTTCTTTCCTGGTAAAAAACCGGACAGTCAACCAGAATGTGACTTTTGGACAATTGATAGTTGCAGGTTTGACACAGTGGAGGCTCTTCATTTCTCAATAGAAAAGCGTGAGCTAAGGTTGAGATATTATTAAAACTTCTTTCTTTGAGTAATACTTGATTAAGCTGGGTGCTGTACATGTCATTAAGATTAAAACAACTAATGTATACATCTATCTTGGATGACATCTCTTGCTTCAAAGCTTTCATAAAAGAATTCCTTGTAATAGTAAACGATTTTAATGGATGAATCTGGCTTAGATTCTACACCTTTTTGCTTGTTGAACATTATGATATAAAGCGTTTTGTCAGATTTATTTAATTAACTCATTGATAAGTGGATATGCACCTCACAAAGCATTGGCTATTTACAAAGGAAATATTCTTATCATGTGTTTTATCCTCATATTTTTTTTAATAATTTTTTTTGTTTGCATTTTCAATAATTGCAGTGTCCTTAATCAAAGTTTTACAGTGCAGTTAACTGGTTTAAACAACTAACAGATTCATCACCAGATATGTTTGCATGGTCCACAGACAATATACGAGATCTTCAGCTTGTGCTGACAAGAGCTATGCTTTCACGTCACCATTGTGAGAGAGAGATGATTCTCTCTGTGCTTCAAGACCAAGGGATGGATGATTTGGTTGAAGCAGCAGCAAGTATGTCTCCTGACCAAGCCTTAAGCAGACTGAAAGAGCTCAAAACAAAACGAAGTGGGCTGAATTTGAAGGAAAAAGGTAAATTTTGTCTCATCACTGATGTGAGGAGCCCTAAATTTAATCAAAAGTTATGCAACTTTGTTTAACTTACCAAAGGTCAAACCAAACCTACAAACTGCAAAATTAACTTGTTTATCGGCCTTTTAATTATCCATATAATTCGAAATGTATTGTAATTTTTTTTACTGCTTCTAGATTAAATCTTGTTTTGGTTCCCAAATGGTCAGTAATTATGTAAATGTCACCATAACGTTAATCTTAGGGTAAATAAGACATATGTAGGTTTTCACACATTAGAGGATATGTAGTGCTAGCAGAGAACATCAAATTGTCATTGGCTGCTATTCAGTTCTTATAGGACCACCTGCATATGACATCTGAGGTAAGGTAAAATTATTTAATGAAATTTAACTGGGCTACCCTTTTTTTCTATATTAGTTAGATGTTAATAGAGTTGCCAGCCTAAAAAATTCTGTTTATCAATCGTTAGTGCCTTTGTGTATCATCTTCTTCACTATGTAATCCTCATCTAAGGTGACAATGAGGAACAGACTTACATTTTTGAGGAAGCTGGAGCAATTCGTGCTGCACAGCTTATCAAATCTCTGAGCAAAGATTTAGGCCGCACTGTGTTGCTAGCAGAGGGTTGTACTCATCTATTGGCACAGTTGCAAGATCTTCAGGATATTGAGCTTGCACAGCTGTTTGCACAGTTCAAAGACATGGTGAGGTTTTAGCAAGTTTTTAACATTTAAACATGGGAATGGGCATCCTGTTCTCCCAATAGTTTCTGGTGATTTTCCAATAAATTGATTTAGATTTACTTTTTCATGTATTTTTTTTTTTTATTTAATGAACACGCCTGATTTTAGAATAATTTATTTTAGTTTTTAATTGGCTTGATATCTTTTTGGTACCTATGGTTTAAATTTGTAGCTAACTTTATGTTTTGGTGCATTAACTTTATATCAAGTGAGATTTGTCTTCTTTGCACTTTGCTCTTCAAGTCAACCTCTGACATATCTGCCAAAACTGATGAAGAAATTCAAGCCAGAAAGTATAACTACTGCAACAATGTGATGGAAGTATTTACAAAGCTTCATAGCAACTCAACTGAAGAGTTTGAAAAGGTTGGTCTTTTTTTCTGTCACATTTCCCATCCTTTCTTTTCATCCTCTACAACATCTGTGGTACCGTACTTACAAAATAAACATGATTTGCCACTTAATCTCAATGTTAACGAATGAGAAAAAATCTGAATAGACAATAAAATGGTTATTTTTTTAAACTTTAATGATAGGATTATTGTTATGAGTTTTCTTTTTTCAAGATTTTCATTTTAATTATAAATAATTATCAATTCTGGACTCAACCATGCACAAATTTTCATCTTACAGCTATTTTTGTTTATATAATCTTATCTTATTCAAGATTTTTTTTTCATATCATTTATCCTTTTAACTTACACTCCATTTCAAAGTTCAAAATACTTTTAAATTGAAAGAACAAAATGCCAACTTGACAAAAGCAAAACATAGTGCTTTAAATTTTGCAATGTTGGAGAACATTGAAATTATTCTTTTTATAAATTGTCTGGGGTTATGGATAAACAGCATGAAAATCTCACTCCAGGCAGATTATAAATTTTTATCAGCCCAAAATTTTGAAAGTATATGTCTGCTTTATAAAAAGAAGTTATCACCAAGTATATAGAAAGGGATATGAAATTTGTGTCTAAAATTGTCAAAACTTGCAGAAATTAAGTTTGTTTTGATGCAATTCATGTTAGGGGAAGTACTTGCTATGCATCATTTTTTTTCTTTATTATTATTTTGGCATTCTGGAAGGTTGTCGTTTAAAAAAAGGCTAAAACTTAATATGAGAATATAAATTTACATAAAGATTTTATGTATGTACATCTTGTGCAGCTTGTTGAGAAAAAATATGAACGTCTGCTGAATTTGCTGGTAGAAGAATCCCTCTGCCAACAATATGGAGGAAGACAAGCATGGGATGCACAGTCCCAGAAGCAAAAGAGCAAGGCCATCTCAGCTCTATCAGCAAAAGCCACTGAACTGTGGAAAAAACGTGAGTTCTACCAATGACTTTTTTTTTCCAGTGCAAGTATTTTTTAGATCATAGCTTTTTATTTTGTGTATTACTGTCTTTACTTTGTATCGGTATTACTCTCTGAATTTAATTATTTTGGTTTCATTTTGAATTAATAAGGCCTTGATTTGAAAGAGGAAAATGTACTTCAAAAGTTAAACACATGATGCATAGATAACAGACCATTCACCATCAACCTAAAATTTTCAGCTGTCAAATATGTATTTTAGCTACACGCTCTAGCCTTCTATTGAGGATGGTCATTGATGCAGCATTGATAGATGATAGCACATTATTTTTCTCTTTTATGTTTAAAATGGAGGTAATATTAGCTGCAGGGTGATCTAATATTGTTATGCTGCACATCAAATTATAGGTAATTTCCTCAGCCATTGAGAGGTGATACTTATTCTTAGAAAGGAAGTCACATAAAAGGAACATTAAAAAAAATCAGTCATGTAATTTCATTTATTTGGATATAGTTTTTGCACATAAACTGCACTATGAAATCATGTCAATGTGAGTTAAAAGGTTTACCAAGCTGATAGAAAATAATCTACTGGCACACATTGTGTTAAGCAAAGGTTCTCAGAAACCATTAATTTTTTGTATGAACCACTGATGAATCTATTAAAGTCAAATCATCCATATGTTAAGTTTATAATTGTGGTGCTTTATTTTTTTATCAGGCAGATATTGAGTTCCGCTCTTGTGCCTATTTTATTTTTTTATTTTTATACTGGTTTAAATTATAGGCACACATGTATCCTTCCATTTCAACTATGTAGTTGTACTCCCAAGTGTTGAATTTTTGTGCTTTTTGATTGGTATTCTTTCATTACAGATAGAATCTCTATGTTGAATTGCAATCAGGTTGAAACAAAAACTGCTGTCAAAGAAGACATTTTCAGAAAAGATAGCTGTTTGAACATGAGTCTGCTTTCTGTTTCTTTTGGAGTAGCCAAGGATCTTAAGTGATCATGATTGACTTTAACCGCAACAACAACAGTGCTAATTAACTGATGATGTTTCATCCTTCTTCCCTTCTGCAGATGATCAGACAACTTTATCTTCCTGGATGGATCATAAAATTCAGCTTGAGAGTAGTTTTTCTTATCTCGTAGGAGCAGATAGAGAAAGCTACCAAGAATCTCTGAGAAGTACAGGTCAGTGGTTCACAGTTTTCAGTGAAATAGTTATTATTGACCTCCTCCATTCTGCTTTTATTTAGAGCCACTAGATCAATCTTGATAATCTGATTAATGGAGTTAAATCATTATAATGTCAAGGTTTTCTTTGCATTGCATGTTAAGGGTGGTAACATCCGCTTAAATATGAGTATTAAGTGGAAACATCATCCCTGGAATCACCCAAAGCTTTTTGATAGCTTTGTAGCTTTTCCTGAAAACTAAAGCTTTTCACATAAAACAATGAAGGGAGTTTCAGTTTCCAGGAACTTATTTTCAATTAAGCCTATTTTAAAGTTAATGTGTTGTCTTGTTATTTTTTTATTCTGTTTTGTGTGTGTGGGGAGGGGGAGGTTCTTTGTTTCCTTTTCGAAATAAAATATAGACCATACACTATATTTGGCTAAAAGTGATTTTGTATAGATTAACTATAATTATTAAGTTTTCTATAAGTTGGATTTGTTCTTAATTTTTTTAATTGGGTTATCTTCTGACTAGTACAGAGGTGTGAAGAATAATTGTGAACTTGGCCCGGAGTGCCTTTACTTAGAACAGTTCAATGACACATAATAGGATGGAATCTCTTTTAAATTAAGAAAATATTCAGTAGAATGCTTTAATATATAGGCTACACTACAACCGTGATTGGTATACATTATCTTTGTCTTTGTGTTCTAATCATATGAAAGGTAAATATGCTCAGAAATGTATAAATTTGTTAAAGAAATGTATTTAACTAGAACATCTACAATATAAAGGTAACATTGATGT
Source organism: Elysia chlorotica (assembly GCA_003991915.1). Taxonomy (NCBI): domain Eukaryota; kingdom Metazoa; phylum Mollusca; class Gastropoda; family Plakobranchidae; genus Elysia; species Elysia chlorotica. Next base: position 226,741 of record RQTK01000720.1, read on the forward strand.
CACTTTGATTTTGGTTCATATATTTAAATAGAAAATGTACAAGACAATGATAACATTGATGTCACTCTGATTTTGGTTGTTAGATTTAAATATAACATGTGCAAGATAAAGGTTACATGGATCGGGTGGTTTAGAAAATGCATGTGGCTGACTAGTGTCCAGTGCCATCAACGTTTATAACATAGCCAAACTGTCCAATATTAAAACCAATTGTCTTAGCTTAAAACCACCTTTCAAGCAACACAAATAATATGATAATTATTGTTTACATTAGTCGGCAGATGTGAAAACCCCATCAAAATACATGAATGTTTCAGCATATAATTCATATTATGGTTCATGATCCATACTATTAAGAATTACTAACTCACCCCTGACTTCTTAAAAATAACAAACTGAACCATTCAAGAAGCGAGATTTTCTCCTCTAATTGTGACCACGTAAAGTAAGCCCATTCATTCCATATCATTTGATGACTTCAATGGTTTTGCCTTATTCTGCTCTTGGTTAAATTTTCATGGGGGACAATATCGTGGTCAGACAATGTCCTGAGCTGATTTGTGTGCCAATAATAACTGTATCAAGTACACTTAAGAAGGTGGTACAGCAGACTTACTGTTCTTTCCACAGTCTTTACATATAAGTTTAGTAAATCAATCTTTACAATACTGCTGATTGTGTGACAAATCAATGAAGGCCTGGCGTATGAAGAATATTAATTCCCTGTTCAAAGTTTACTGTTAAACCAAACTAGATTGAAAGATTTTGTTCTCTTTAAGAGTTATACAGAATGAGAAAAATCCAACGGTTGGATTTAGCAGGGTGCCAACTTTATCTGTCAAGCAAATAGGTGGAAAACGTGTAGATCTATATTACTTCACCATCAGTGTAAGAGGCGAGAGGATCCACGGTGAAACTTTTCCAGGTCACTGGGTCAGGCAACGCGCCCAATGGCACAATATAGGTGAAGACAAATTTCAGGGCTTAAGCCCCGAAGCAGTATAAAATTTCACTTTTACGACACTAGTCACTGCTGTAGGGATAAGCAAGACAGACATGTTGCAGTGTTAATTGTATCTGTGGAAACATGAAGTTTGGGCTAAAGGAAGGTCAAGGCCCAATCCAATGAAAAACCTCCTAACATTATTACATGAGCGCCGTGGTGTTTGAAACGATGGCTTATAGCAGCATTTTAAAAATGTCCCAACCAATTACATGTAAATGCACTTTGTAATGGCAGAAAGCGAGTTCTAACAGGGCTTGAGCCTGCCGTGAGGGCTGTAATAGAACTGACGGAGTGGCTGAAGGAGATAACAGTTTGTTACTATTATGATCTATGAAGTCATAGTCAATATTTAAGTCAATTTGTGTTGAAAAATAAAAGTAATTAGAAAATCAATTACACAACTTATGAAATGGATTGAGCAATAATAATGCTTATCTCACCCAAGCAGCAGGATGGGGCTGAAACCCTAAGCCAGGGACCAGACTGCGCCACTGTTGATCTTGATAAAACATGCCAGAGCATATTACTGATCAATTCCGAGGGTTGAGCTTTTCGTTTAAAATCAATGAAGTATAAGTTTTCAATCAAATTCTTTGCTTTTGCATGAAATATTGTTAGAATGAATTGGTGTATGAAATTAATCTTTTGGAGTTCCCCATTTTCAGTCCCTGGTAACAAGATTGAGGAATCAGGATCAAGTGAAGCTGGTGAAGGTTTTAGACCAGAGATTGTGGCCGACTTGCACAGGAGGTATACGTTAGAAGCTGCCTTCATCAGAAATTATTTGGATGGTAAGAAACTTTTCCAACTAAAAACATTAAATTTTTAGTATTTGTGTGTCTTTAGCGAATTACAATCCCTCTATTCTATCTTTTTCCATCTCTTCCCTTTTATTCTTTGTATAGTTTCATCATTCTCTCTCTCAAGCTTACTATATATGTTGCATTATGTTGTTTTATTTTTTTATCTCTACACCATGTAGGTTTGCTTGATGTGGCCCCTTCAGATGATGACGTTCTACTGCTTCGTAATAGGCTTACATGGGAGATTACTGTATTGGATTCAGCACAAGACTTTGTATCTTCTGCCCTTATTGTAGGTCTGGCTGAGAGACAAACTGTGGATATGAATGGAAGGTGATAGTTTTGTTTTTTTATATACTTATGCCATGAAACTCTAATTAAATGTCTTCCAAATACTTAATAAGTAGACTTTTTACCATACTGTGAGTTTCGAATTTTTTTAGACAGTTTCCTTTCTGGAAATACAGATGAGTACATTAATTTTATGGTGCATAGTTGTTTTTTTCCATTAACACATCTTCATGTTGGCACCTTTCAGAAAGCTTATTATAGTACTGTTGCATTTTTGGAGCGATGAGCCAATGTCTATCTTGGTTTTTTTAGAATGTCAACTGCATTCAAATTTTTTAATGTAGTGGTAACCCTACATTGTTTTCAGCAGCTTCGTCTGATGTAACCTTTAAGATTATGGAAGTAAATTAACACATAATGTTCCATGGCAATGCCAAAGATCACCTTAAATGTTAAAATAAAAAGGGGCGGAGATGATTGTTGAATGGCTCCTAAATGTGTTTACAATGAGTCCCTTCACTTTCAAAGCAAAGTGTACCATGGTACTATCAGCGTCATACAATCGTGGTTAAAGACTTCCTATTTGTTGCCCCCACTCTCTCTTCCAGGCTGAAGCATGACAATGCCAGGTACCACATGCTGGCGAGTCATCTTTCTGGTAGTAAATATGATCTGCCTGCTGTCAAGAGGGAGAAAACAGACATGATATCGGACTCCACTGAGCTTCAGGTTTTACATTTTTTCCCTTTTTAATTTAAAGAGTGTTAGTGTTACAAAACCAATTTATGTAGAGAAAATTAATCCAAATGACAGCTTTTTCTTAAAAGAATGTATTTTGTGGGTAATAAAAAAAAAAGTTCTGCAGGGGTTGTAAATTCTATTATTTGAGAAGTAAAGTTTACAATTTTGTTTTGTTTGTTGTTTTTTGTTTTTGTTTTTAGGTAAAATGGGACGGGGGTGTCAAGAAGCTGTTCTTATTTGCTGTGTATGGAAAAGGAAATATAACTATACATATTAAGGCATTTTTGTTGAGGTTAGCCGGAAAACAGATATTAACATAACCTGAGCTTATAATAATATTGAAATTCATATTTTCTAAATTTTAAAGTGCCACTATTTTTTTTTTCTAATTTAGGAAAACCTTTCACTGTATATTTGTATTGTAGCAATAGGAAATGTCTCAATTAGTTTTATGACACATTGACTGAGTGGACATTATATTGTCGTTTCTGCATTCACCCCATGAAGACTTACCATTTTGCATTTGATTGCTTTGGTGCAGGCCCTTCTGCTGAGAACACTCCACCACAAACATGTAGATGAGTGGATGGTGATGCATAAGCTCATGTCAAGCAAAGAATTCAAGACACTTCAGAAAGCTCTAAGTGTGGAGACAGAGGTGCAGCGGGACAATAGAATCACCCAGCTTCATTGCCAGAGAGCCAAGCTAGATCTCAGTAGGTCCAAGAAAGAAAACTTGGTGCAATAATTTCTTTTATTTCATGATTTAATGTTTCATTTATTGTCCTTTTACACTAATTATTCACCATCAAATTTATTACAGAGATCTTTCAGTATATCATTATAAGAAAGTGACTCAAAATCTACCACACTTAAATGCATCCTGAACAAGGTGTTCAAAAATACATGATTACTTAGCATTATTCGTTATCTCTGTAATAGTATATTTAAAATTTTCCACTTTTGATTAATATTAATATTTAATAAATCAAGTAAATTTTCTACTATATTCAGAGGAAAAGTCTAAACAGCATGGAATTCTGGAGGAGGCTCTCGTTGTGAGGCAAGAGTCTGTGAGACAGAGAATGTTAATGGAAAAATCAATTGAAGGCCAACAAGACATTGAAGTCTTTGATAGCGACATCAACATCAGACTGATTTCTCAATTGTTGCAGTTCCAAATGGTGGAGGCTCAAATTCACATAGAGGCATTTGTTGCTGAGGTTTGTTTTATGACCATTTTGGTATTATCAAATATTTGAAATAACGATATGATCTGAATAACTTTAACTGAAATAATCCTTTGAATGGTTAAATGAAAAGCATGAAAGTCAGTCCTTGTCAGCTTATGATGGTGAAAATGATAAGGATAAAAATAATGATGGTGATGGTGGTGGTGGAACTAAAGTTCTGAGTGTTGATTTTGAGGTTTGATGGTGAACAAATCATTGGTTTTCTAATTTGTTTCTTAAGCTTCATGTTTTTCTTTAGCATGTGCAAGCATGGTTACATTATTAATTTTGTATCTGTTAACTACAGATGTGGTCAAGAGATATGTATTAACTGCAATGAACATCTTGTTTAATAATGTTTATCTGATGAATGAATTCTATTTTAGGATGCTGAAGATCTGCAAGAAAACTATGCTGCTATCATCACAGAAATATCCCAAGGTCATGTGAGCAACATTGCTTTAGTAGCCTTTACTGGCCCGCACTCAGAGTCCTCCATCCCTGCTGCAAGTGATGAGGACATTTTAAATGATGTTGGAATAAAGCAAGCCGTGGATGGAAAATATGATGCCTTAAAAGATCAACTTTTGATTCAAGCTCTCATTGATCAGGTATGTTTAATGTATTGGTTAACTTCCATGGTGAGCAATTAGGCTATATTTTGGACCTGATGTAAGATTAATGGTCTTTGACAGTTTTATGTGCAGATGCACAGAGACAAAGCAAGGATGCTAGGACTTTGCATCAGCCTCTCATATTATGCTGAGATAGATCCAACGAGCAATGTTTAGTCATTATTGCAAAGGGAATCTGAATGAAAGATAAGCAATCTGTAAGAACAAGGCATGGAATAGTTACACTTTTTTATTTAATTTAAGTAATGATGAAGAGAGAGAGAGTGTGAAAAATACAAAGAAAAAAGGGGAAGAGAAAGAAAAAGATACAAAGAATAGAGGGGAACTGATTGGGTAAATTATACAATCACTGTATTTGGCAGTAATGAAGTAAAAGTTTCTATTTTTATATTCACATTAAGCCTATGAGATCATTTACTAATACTAAAATATTATACCATCTTGTGTGGTAATGATTGAATTACAGAGTCACTTATAATACATTGCTAAAAGTTTTAGGATGTTCTGGCTGTTGATCATTTTCTGCAATTTATTGAATTGAAAAAGTCAAGCAGTTATTCTTTATGCTCTACGTTGGAGCTCTAAGGCTTTGAATTCTATTTTTTAACTAGCTGGTTGTGTAGCATGGCAGAAAGTTAAATGGTAATTATTTCATGTTTGCCTGTACTGTGAGTAAAACTTGTTTGTCATCTTTCAAGATGGGCGAGGCAGAATGGAACCGACTTTCTGATTTGGAGAGGCAGCGACTTCTGCTAGAACTGAAATTGAAACAGCGCCGTCTTTGCCGTGAGGGAAAATATGATGAGGCGGCAGCTTTATTGGGTGAGTTGATTAGAGTCAATATTGTTTGGTTTAAATAGTTTTGGTCTTGGCATCAAATGAAGTTTTCAATATAATGGTAGGATTTGCAAAAGTAACAGTTTACCAAAGTGTAAAAATAAAAGGAAAGAAAATATTGCAAACTGAATTAATGGGGAAAAAAGTGTTTGAGATAACTAGATCTTAGGCTTGTTAAAGCTTGTGCCAGGTTAACTTTCTGTGAGGAAATTTATCCTTGAAATTCATGGAAAATAGCATTGTCACAGTGTTAATGTTTTTTACACAGGAAATCTGCAAAGCAGTGAGGAAAAAATCAGGAGAATTCTGGAATCTTCTAAAGCTGATCATGAGAGACGACTGAGGGAAAGATTGGAGCGTAGAAAAGCTAGGCTTGCTGAAGGTGGATAATACTTATTTAATGTATACCTGTATTAATCTAATCTGTTATTTCATGAGCTAGTGTGGCTCTCTTACATACAACTCTTTAGTTTGCTTCACCTTAGCCTGGTTTATATGTTTAACATCTGCTAGGTTTGCCAGAGGGATCCTATACAAACCTAATGCTGGTTTTACTTAGCTATGCCATGGGATTTTTTAATGTTACTTAATGTGCTTAGGGTAAGTATAATACTTACATGGGTTGTTGTTGTTTTTTTTTGTTTTTTATGTCAATGATCCTCTTGCTTTCGAAGGTGTATGGTATCTATTACTTAACCTTCTGTTTAAAATTTCTAGGTTGGCAATATTGGTAGTTTAGAAGATCATGCAGACATACCCCCCTTTCTTCTTTTATACCCTTTTTCTGGTCCTTCACAGATGTGTGCGAAGTTATCATCTTGAGCAGCCAAATTCACATTTAATGAGTAGACCTGAATTAAGAAGTTTCAACATCTGAAATATGGTTTGATGAACTAAGTTGCATTGAAAATCATAGCTAGATACCAAAACTGCTCAAGCTTTATTGAAGAAAAGTTGTTCAAAAGCCAAGAACGCATTCATTACCACAGTTCATAAATGCTAAAAGCTTTTGGTAAATATGTCTATTTTTGCTTTACCTTGTTTATGATAGCTTAATGCCTAAATGTTGTATCCTTTTTTTTTTATCCTAGGTATGAGTGAGGAGGAGTGTGATGAACTGGAGGAACAGGAGTCTGCCGCAGAGCTGGAAGAAGAAAGAAACAGAAAGGAAAACATCTTGCTCTATCTAGATCACTGCAACGAACAGGTGAGAGAACTTCTCTCCTTCTTAAAATGTACCCACCTGAAGCAATTTGCTCATAACGATTATTGTGATAATTATCTTTGCACAAGACATAAACTGAGTCAGTCAATCAATTTTGTTATTGCAAGAATCAAAAACACCATGATAAAATTAGCTGTATATTGCAAATGTAAGCATTTGTGATTTATGCATCTATGCAACAATGTTGTGTAATCTTTTAGAAGAACTTTATTAAAAGAGTAATTATATTGAATTGTTTATGATATGCTTACTTTAGGAAGTTCTTGCATTATTTGAAATATGAACCAATGACCTTCATACTGAATAAAGGATTTCAATTTCAATCTCTCCTTTTTTTTCTTTTTCCTTTTAAAGTTTACAGGCTAACAACAGTCATTGAGGTATTAAAAAAATCTCTTGATGTTTATGTTCTGATCGCAAAGTATCATTGAAAATAAAATCAGGCTGGGTCTTTCACCTAATGAGGGTACATAAATGAAATATTGCCAATCGCTAAATTATGCATATGATGCTCATCTTTCAGAAATGATAGGCCCCTATATATATTTTTTTAATTTTTAGTTCATTGCAGTTTATAGGAGAAAAAATCAGACTTAAGCTTTGGCATTTCTCTAAAAGGCAGTTATTTAATCTTATATTGCAGGAAAAGGCGGACTTGTTAAGACGTTTAGGTAATATTGGAGATAATCATGAACGGGCACGGCAGCGCCAACTTGAGTTAGTGAGACAGCACCGCGAGGAGCGACGGCTCAGACAAGAAGACAATATGGATGCTGCCACGCTGCTCATGGGCATCGCCAAAGACCAACTTGACAAGTAACCCATCATTAGTAATGTGATATTCTATGGAATAATCAGTGAAATTTGAGAAAAGGAAATCTTTATTTAAAAAAAATTTTAATTTTGAAATTTCTGTTTTGGGGGGATCGCTTGTTTCAGATTATTGGGTTGCTGGAAGTGATTTGCCAGGAGTACATGTCCAAATATATTTATCAAAAATACCCTTTCTGTGTGCAGATCCAATTTATCCAAAGAAGAGGAAAAGCTCAGGCAAAAAGAGCTAGCACGTCAGAGACTGGAAATTGTTCGACAACGCCAACGTTTGCAGGGAGATAACCTAGTGCGAGGAGAAACAATCTTACAACTTGATGAATTTGAAAATGATAGCTATCCATCAGATGCAAGGAAGGATGAAGTGGTTCTTGGTATGCTAGATGTGAGACATGCCAGGGAGAGAAAGGCATTGATCAAGGTGACTGATGCTTATTTAGCCATATCTATGAACAAAAATTCTCCCTTCACTACAAGTTAAATTTATAAGTTGGTAATTAAAGCATTGATTATAATTATCATGATAATAATAATAATAATAATAATAGTAAATATTTTATAATGGTTGTAATAAATCTTTTTTTTTAATTAATGGAACTCAAAGAACGTTTTTATTACTTTCCCATTTAAAACTGTTTCCTTTTTTTTTTTAATTATTGTATGTTCCAGCCTTGTAATGGTTGTAAAAAAAATGATTTTTTTTTAAATCTCATGCTAGAACTGAGCTAGAGGGAAAAAGAGGAAAAGTAAGGCCAACACAAAGATGGGAATAATATATAGAGGAATGGGTTGGTGTATCTCAGCCGGAGCAGAGAGAATTTCACAAGATCAAATACTATTTTTTTTAAGGTTCAGGATAGGAGGTCACCATTTGAGATTCTGAACACAAATTCCCTAGATATCCACTTACATCTCATGCTTTTTAAGTTAGACAGATGGATATGAATCCATTGAATATTTCTTTGGTGGTAAAATGCAGTTAAACTTGACACTTGAATTTCAGTTGTTGACTCAAAATTTTATCGTAACCATTTGCTTTTCTTTTTTTTAACGAAGCTGTTGGACGAACACAGCGATGGAGAATCACGTGATGAGGCTCGACTCCTGACCCCAATTGAGATCAAAGATAAAATTGAAGAGCAAAGGGAATTCTTTGATCTGTGGAGGGACTCTGAACCCAGAGCACAATCAGATGGGGAAAAAATTCTGGGGGTGTGTCAAATTTTAATGTAGTCTATAAACATAAGAAATTGCAGTGAAAAAAATTTGAATTTCAGCAGTGAACAAAATGATTTTCAATCTATTAGCCTCACTTAGGGAATAGTTTGTGATAGGGTCCCATAATATCTAAGTAAAGCTACATCAATGTTCTAAGATGCATTATTGATCTATAAAGGGTCCTTTAATCTTTCTTTACAACTCTTTTGAAATTGTATTTAATTTTCAAATCTAAAGGCCTCACATTTTTAAAGTCAAACTTGGCATATATATTATGTTGAATATTATTTGTTTTGGCTTTACGTTCATGTTGGACACACTGCTTGGCTTTTTACAATTTCTTGTATCATAAGTGTTAACACTTTTTTTTCAATATAAACTGTGTTGATTCTGCTGATCTTTTATGATATAATCCAAATTTACATTTGAAAAAGAGTAATAATAAAAATGGGAACTATGTGTTTTTCTTCCTCTAGGATTCAATTGGTCTTCACATAGAATGGAAGCGCAGAGAATTAGAAAAGGAAGGAGAGCTTGTATCTGATGAAGATGTAAAGGTAGCGCTACTTGCGCAGTTACAAGAAATACAAGAGGCAGAAGCAGGCCAGACAATGCTCATGCTCATAGATGTGGTGAGTGGTGCAAATAGAAACACCTCTAAAGCAATTCAGTTACATTGGAATGGATAGGAGAGTTTTAGTTACTCCACAAAAGAAGGACTTTGATGAGTTATGACTAGTATACACATTGCACATGTCGGGGTTACAAATGATTTACGGTTAATTTTAAACAAAATCTTTTTCTTATTTCTTTTTTTTATGTGTACTAGTTTTAAATGCACTTTTTTTCAATACCTACTCTTTTTTTAAACAAAAATTTTCTAAATAAAAAATTATTGATTGATATTATGTTGAAAATGTTCATGTTAGTTTTGTGGATTTTCGTTATTTGTTTTGAGGAATTTGAGTTCAAGTCAAGAAAATTGAGTTACTATTGCTGGATAAGTAAAAAATGTTCCAAATGTGAAAAATGTAGGGCAAGAGAGATTTGAAACTTAAACATTTGAAATTTATTGACTTTAAATATGACAATGCAGGTGACGGTATTGCCATGACAACTTTGAAAATTGGTTTGGAAATTTTTGAAAGCTCTGACTTTGGTGTTTGGGTCTAAAAACAGCTCAGTTGCATGGTAAAGAAATGTATTCTAAGGGGTTTATTTTCAATTGCTACTCCACCGTAGTAGCCATTAATTTAAAAGCACACAAATCAATCATACCAGTCAAGCAACTATATGAACATCGGTGTATGATTTCCATATTTTTCATGAAGCTCTTTCCTAATTAAATGTCTTTAGTGTTTATAAAGGCGGGGGGGGGGGAGAATCATTAAAATTATCAACTGTATTATTATATCAAACGCTGTTCTGTATAGTATTGTTGGGTTTTTTCTTTTTACTTGTCAATTATGTGCTGCCCTCTATGAACTGATATAAAGCAATGGTGAAGACACAGATTTTTTTAAATCTGAAATCCAGAATAATAGCCATATCATCATATATATGTTAGAGACCTGTGTTCCAAGGTTATATACTTATTGAAGACCTATTTTGGGGGTTACTGTGAGGGTTCTCTCTTGTGTTGCAAGGAAATGACCTATATGTCGTTGTTAGGGAATTGAAGGGTGATCTGCTATATTAAGTTGGATATATTTATTCCCTTACTGGGTCTGATTGATTTTATGAAGTTAAGTTATTATGTTGAGTTTACAAAATGTTCTTTTTCAAAGCAAGATTTATTTATTTCATATATCCTGTATGATTTTTTTTTCATGTGTGTATTGAGGATGAGGATCAAGTAGAGGAGGTTATCAAAAATCAGCAAATGATGCTAACAAACCTGGGGCACGATAATTTAGCCTCTGTACTGCTAGAGCTCCCAGATGAAGAAGGAAGTGAGAACAGGCCAGATGAAGGAGGACAAGATGATTTGGAAGAGGGAGAAAAAACAGTTGTGCACGCTCTTGAAAAAAAATATGATGCGATGCGGGATAAATTACTTATTGAGGTAAATTTCTATCATCCCTGGAGAACTTTTATTTAAAAGTGAATGAATAGAAAATGTGAAGAAATTGTTGCAAATAAGGTACTTTTACTTGATTATCAATAATTTCATCAAAGGCAACTAGTAACCTTCCTCTTTGAAATGTAAGACTTGACATTTTAACCAATTTACTCTTAATTCCTTATTGTGAAAAGCAAGAAATAATTTGCTGCATGTTATCCCTCATTCAGCCTACATACATTACATGCAACCTAATCATACCACATTTTTTAGATCGTGGTATTTTAAAGAAACTTGAATTTTCTGAAGAAGAAGAAGAAATGTTTTGTATCTTTTTTTTTTTTTTTTTAATTTTTTTGTTTGATTGAAATAGTAAAAAATTGAAAAGGGTTAGCTATGTTTTTGTACTCCATTTCTGATGCAGGACCATTATATGCCTAAATAGAATATACTTAAATGGCTTCTTCTCAGGCTTTGATGCAAGAGATGGGTGAGGCTGAATGGTCACGCTTATCTGATCTTGAGAGACAAAGGAAGCTTGTGGAACTAAAAATGAGAGAGCGCAGACTACGCAGAGAAGGACGTACAGATGAGCTGGCTCAGCTGCTTGGAAATTTTGCAAAAGAATCTGATAGTGAGGGGTCAAATCAATCTTACATAAAACATAAACTAAAACAGAATTTTTTTTTCCAAAAGGATGAATTAATTGAAATGGTTTTGGATTAGATTATTATGACCTTTAAAAATTGGAATACAGTAGGCCTCAAAGATTTAGGTTGTTTTTCACTTAGAGTTTGGCTTAAAATGACTTATAGATTGTTTCCCTTATTATAAGCATTTTGTGATATATTGAATTAAAGCTATGTTAAAATAAGCATATCTATTGTACTTTTGGGAGATAAAGAAACAGTGTTCCAAAAGGTTGCTTTGTATGATAAAAAAAACAATGCTGAGTGAATACTTTTTTTGGTTGATTTACATGTTATACATATTAACCCTATTCAAAAAAGGGAATGTATGAACTATCCTAGAGATAGAAAACATCATGTTTTAAAATCTCTAAAAATGGACATTGTTTCTTTTGGGATTGTTATGGTGTATTATTTTTCTTACAAAGGGCTGTCTCAATTCCTGGGAGAATCTGCTGAGGACCAGAAGCGCAGGGTGCAGGAGAAGCTTGCTCTGCGGAAGAGACTGAAAGAGGAGAAGGAGGCTCAGGGAGTGGTACTAGATGAGGAAAACCTTGATAAACTTGTGGAAGAGGAAGACCAAAAAATTCAAGCAACGGTCAGATACTCTTCAATTTCTATACAGTAAAAGAAAAATATTCTCATGATAGATAAAGAATTTATGTTTTTTAAAATTAGTTTATATTAAGTATGCTATCGTAGCACTTTGGGAAATATGTTTTGGAGTTGTTCATGCATGGGTAATGTAAAATTGTAGGCGTTCAGTGGGTAATAATTTCTCTCTACTTTTCTTTAAGTGTTTAAAATTTTTTAGTTTCCTTTTTTCTTTCCATTTTATCTTGAATTATAGGTACAATTTTGGTGCTGTTTATTTTAATGCTATTGAAGAAAAGATATTTTAAGGAAATGCTTGAAAACAGTATATCATTGCCTCCTCACACAATACCTAAAAATGGTATAGTTCTTAAAAATAATTAACAACTATTATTTCTTAATCCTCTGGCAACTGACAATTGACATCAGTTACAGATCATTTAGTTTGGATTCATGCTGTATGAAGTTACTTTATTATTAACTCTTAGATTACTTAGACTCTCTATAAATCTGTTAAAGTCGTCCAATTTTTAGAATAAATAATATTTCTTTTTACTTTTTTCAGAACATTTTAAATCATCTGGATAAGCAATTTGAGGCTGAAAAGGCTGCTTTATTGTCTTCTTTGAGAAACCAACCAGATCAACTGTCACGTGAGAAGAAACGGCAACTTGAGCTTCTTAGGTTTCAGGTAATGTATTTCTTTTTCTTTTTTTCTTTTCTTTTTGTTTTGTTTCTTGTTTTGTTAGACAAACCGTTTTTCTGGTGTACTAAATGGTTTAAGAGCTAAATTGACGGAAAAAACTCTATCATAAACTCTTTGATATTCTTTGAAAATATTAACTTTATGTATAAAGAGAAAGAATAAAACAATGCAACTACTTCTTCATCTCACTTAGTTGCTTTACAAATGTTCTAGAGAGAGCAGAGAAGACTCAAGAAAGAGGACAAGTTAGACTCAGTTGCCATGATCTTTGCTCTTGGAGAACAAAATCAGAAATCTCAGCAACAGAGGTAAGTCTGCACATATTTGAGACTGAATAACATTGTTTGAGATTAGCAGAGCTGTTGTCCACCTTTTTTATTTCACTCAAAACCTTTTCATAATGCATTTCAAGCCTTTTTTTATTGTTTTTATTTTTTATTTTTGTTGTTGTTGTTGTTTCGTTTCCAACCCGTTCTTTTATCATAACATATGTGTAAAGGCCTAGGAAAAGGGAAAAAAGACTTTCCCTTGTGTTAATTGCTTCTTAAATTTATGTTTGTGTTGTGTTTTTGTGAGGTTTTCTTTTACTTTCTTGAGGTGTTTTTTATTTTTTTAAGAATAGTTCAAAATGTTTCCTTTACAGGCTGAGGTACTAAAACAATTTCTTTTTGTGCCTTTTATCTCAAAATAAGAAATCCTGACAATCATGTGCATTTTTATGGCAGCTGCATATAAATAATTTATGCTCTGAAAATTTATCTCAGTATGAACTCAAATACAAAATAAACTACATAAAGATGAGCACCAGTTCCCCAAGCTGGCAATTTATAGTATTTCATCAAGAAGCAAAGGATTCAATAATATTCAAATATCTATATAATAAAGTTAAAATATTCCGGCCATCACATCACCATGTTCTTTGTAGCATAAGAAGCCTTCCTGGTTCCTTGGTTTTCAGTGTTATCTCTGAGAGAGAGCGGCAGCAAGAGCGTGCACGACAAAGACTTGAGGCATTGAAACAGAAGAGAGCCAATAAAACAAGGGATTCAAAATCAGAGGATGGAGAAGGAGATGGGGAAAAGGAAGTTAAAGAAGACCTTCCCCAAAATAATATGCTTGATGGTTAGTCTTATATGCTATGGGACACATTTAAATTTCTTTGCTAAAACATTTGTATTGATTTTGCTTTTGGTCAATTTTTTGTATTTCAACTTTCATGTACATAGATTATATAATTGATTTCAAACTTCTTTTAAATTAAGAACCAAGGGAAACCGAACAATGAAGCACTTTCAAACAGATTTTACTTCAGTTATCAAGGTCAAGTCATTTTCATTTGTACTCTTCATTCTCTCTTTATTTAACTACCATGGTGGCGGTTAAGAGTCAACCCTTCTTCAAAGTAAAGTGATGACGAGTATAGAGAATCTTCAAGATGATGAGAGAGCCGCCCTTGTGGATATTATTTCCAGGATAGACATGACCAAAAAGACAAAGGAGATGACTGGATTAACTAATAATGTAAGTATTATTTGGAGCATCCAATTTTTAGTGCACTTTTCTAAGAATCGATCAGTACAAAAAGTTGCATGTTTTTCTTTGTTTAATCTATATGATTAATAGAATACTTTGCCTATATATAAAGTTTTGGTTTATCAAAACTTTGAACGGTGGAATGCACCAATTATAAGGCACTATGCTGCCCACATTAGGCTTCACATTATGTTGCCACCGGCAAGCCTTGCTGAAACATGACTCTTTGAAATCCTTGAGAGACTGTACATTTGGTAAAAAAATCAACCAACAAAAATGTAGCCTTATCTCTCTCTGTGAACAAACTGTAAAGGACTAAAATATTATGAAGAAAAAATTGCAGTTGATGAAGCAATATTTTTTTATAAATTTCATGCTACCGTCACAAGCCTAGATGGACAGTTTGTACAATTGTTGTGCCATACCTTAACTGAAATAATTTTTTATGAAAGTTGTATATCTGAGAAAACTTTGTCCAAGAGATTGATAAATTGTTGTTAGGACTTTTATTTTCTCAGTACCTTTTTTTTTTTTGTTTCTCTTGTTCTACCCTTTGCCCCTCAATAGGATCTTTCTCGAGTCAGCTGTAAAACTACAGGACGATCATTTGGCCTTGAAGACTAAAACTGCAAAGATGATTAAAGCCCATGCCAAGCTTGCAAAACTTCCCACGTATGACAAAGTCAAGTTCCAAAAAGATATTGAAAACAAACGAGAAGAACAGTTAGCCGTCTTGGAAAAAGCCCTAGCAATCAAAATAGAATGTGAGTGGTGATTTATTTTCTATATTTTCTCATCTGGTATATCATTTTTTGCTGGAAGCTGAATTGTACCAGAGGAATATGTTGCTCTGTGGTTACTATGTAATTTTTTTGTATGATTTGGAACTTTCTTGTGTATATGCTATGCAACAATCATTCACTTAAAGCCCTGTAGTAGATATAAAATGTAAAATTATGGAAAAGTAACTTGAACATAAAACACTAGAATCAGTTGTTTGTGACTTATACTTTTATACTAAAATGTGCACTTCATGCAATAAATAAATAAATTATAGCTTATTATGAAATCTCGCAAACGTTTTACTTGTATAAAACTACTACAATACCCTAAAGAAGGCTAAACAAAGGCTCTACTTTTCAAGGAAATTAAGATCATTATAAGAAAGCTCTTTAACTTAAGTGAATTCATATCACACTTTTATAGAAAGCTTACTAATCAAATCCTTAATAGTTTGGTCTGACAACTGAATTCAGAAATAAGAAATGCACAGAAGGTGATAGTGCCAAACTGGTATCAATATAAAGATGGTATACCTGAAAAAAATGAAGAACATTATAAGATATGATTGAGAGAGAGAGAGAGAGAGAGATTGGGGTGGGGGGTGAGAGGGAGGAATGGAGGGAGGGGGGAAGGGGTGAATGGATTATGCTGTTTGTATATTTAAAATGAATTATTTCTCTTGACGTTTTCATGTGATCTCTTTAAAGCTGTTTGTGCTGGAGCTTGTCCAGGCATGTTTTACTCTTTATATGTATTTATTTGTATCTTGACTAAATAAGGCTTCAATTCAATCCAGTTTAAACTTTGTCCATCTTACTAGAGTAGCTGTTCTTGATCTAGGTCGAAATTTGGTTATTTTATTTTTTGTAGCTGTCTTAACCGAGCTTGCCTCATTTTTTTGGATTATTAATCATTTACGATTGATGTAAATTAAATAATGAAGATAAATCTTCAAACAGTCCATAGAAAAGAATAAATTTTTTGAAATTCAAAAATAAAAACAGAAGCAAAGTAATAATAGTCACTGCTTTTTGTATCGCTTTTTATGATTTTTATTATTATGAAATTGAAACAACTTAAGATTAGGGTTTTCCTGTGCACCTCAATGTCTGAAAGCAAATCATCCCATCTTCTTTGCTACTATCTTTTCTTAGTGGAACGCAGACACCTAGAAAGTGTGAAACCAGACTTAAACCACACTCAGGTCAAGGAAGAACTCTCTGCCTGTGCTCTCACAGCTCTTCATAGCAGGCAACAACAGATTTTGGCAAATACTCAAGAACACATCAAAGAAGCAGTAAATATATTTGGAGCTCTTTTGTTTCTCTGTATGTGTTTGTAACAGAGAGAATGAATTTCAGAGAGTTCCAGATAAAATTGTCTTTTTTGTTTGTTTGCTTTTTTTTTTTTTTCATACCGGATTACAGTCAAATAAGATTGCAAAATAGCTTGAAGGTTTTTTTAGTTCATTGCCTCATTTCTATATATTCTACTTTACAAGATAAATGTAGAGCTCAAGTTTGGGGTGAATGTGACATTGTTTACGCTTTGGCTACTATGCTAGCATGCACTGCGTGAGTAGTGTTCACCAAATCGGCTGTTATGGGCTTGGATTTTAGATCTACTTAGTAGGTTCTAGAAACTACTTAAAGTTTGATTAAGAAGAGAGGAGGTGCGGGGTGAGTAGTGTTAATGAATAATAATTATGTATTCTAGAGGCTCGACTTTTCTCAAAACTTCTTGGATGAGGTAGAAAGGCCTACAGATTTCTAGATCTGTGCCTTGTGTATATAAGAGCAGAGTGCAGTAGAGTGATAGAATGGTTGATGTTTTTTGGTAGAGAGAGAACTGTTTATACCTCTGATTGTGTTGTAACATCTTGCTGCAGTCAACGCTGTTTTTTTGCTGTTGTTTCGATCAATTATAGATCTAGATATATTGTCAAGTATTTATTTAAATCTAGACTTTCTTGAGTTGTATTCTTAACCCTCAGACAAGGTGTTTATTAATTATTGCGTTTCTACAAAGGATTTCTAGTATTCATTATTTTGTTAATGTCGACAAGATAGTGTTTCCGAGTCTACGTGAATAATATTCAACAAATTGACCTGAAACAGGGACATGCTTTATCGAGTCAATGCCACAGTGTAATTTTCAAAATTCATATTTTAGAAGTTGTTTAATGATGTTAAATATAACTTACTAAAGGGCTTTTTTTTTAAACAGAAGTACCATTGGTTTGGTGTTTTTTTTTATAGATATAAATAATCAATTCAATTATGTATTTTATCAATTTACCAAGTATTTTGTAGTGTTTGTTTGATAGAATGGTTCATTTGCTACAAACCTTTATGGTATAGAGAGAATTTCCAGCATTTTGTTTATCCTGGAAAAAGCATATTTTTTATAGCTATAACATAGGTAATAGAATCCTATTTCCAGATAGGAGATCCAACTTTACCTCCAGATTTCGAAGAATATGTGTATTAAAATTATGTATACTTTGTTTAAGATATTACGTGTCTAATTTGGGTCAATTTTCACTCTTACCACTTGTCATCAGTCTCTGGAGGAGTTAAAGAAAACCTATGACCAACACCAACTGGCTCAGCAGTCGGGCATCTACCCTGCCCTTGGTGCCACCTGCTTCCATGTATGCCTGGCTTCAGATCTTGCAGACTTAATGCAGACTAATAACCGCACACTGATTGGACATGATGTACATGGTATGGGGATGTTACTGACAGATGAGTATAACACTGAAAAAGAGGAGCTGTTGCAAAGAGGTGAGTGATGGATAAGCTTAAAATTAAGAATGAGAATTCACAAAAAGTTAATCTACTTTGTTGGCAGATAAGACTCATATTCAACAAACAGAAGCATCATAGTGTCATTTTATAATAAATATTTTTCCTTCTGTGCGCTTTGTGCTCTCTTTTAAAAACAATTTCTCACACCTCAGTATTCTAACAAAGTTACATAAATCTTGGAGAAATCACATTTCTAATAGTTCTATGAAATCTGTGCGAACCTAAAGAAATCCTGATATTTTAGAAATGCATACACCAATAGTGAAAAGGTTAATCACATATACTTTTTTCACTTGTTTTCTTTAATATATTTTAAAAGACTCAAAACAGCTCTTGGATATGGTTTTAATGGCCATTGACTTCAGAGCACAGATTGTGAGATAGTAATGGAACCACCTTACAAAATTTCTTTCTCATTACTGGCCTATTCCCAATATATTATTGGGGGGACATTGTCGAGCATGGGTCATTTGTACTATCTCATGCTAAGTTTTGTGTATTCAAAGGTTGTACTTTTTTAGTTATGACACCAAAACCAAGACAAGCCCAAGCGTAGTGCCAGGTCTAGGGACGTAGATTATCTATTTGGGTTTAATTAGTAATCATCTTGGAGTAAAGTAACTTATTTGGAACTTTGGGAGAAAGCTATTATCACTTTTCCACTATAAGAGAAAATGGCATGTACCTGTGCTCTTTGAGTGGCAAAGCAATCTTGTGCTCACTTATCTATAAGTTGACAGTTCTAATCTCACAAATCACAATATAAACTTTCTTTAGCCATTTTCACATAAAAGCCTATTTCTAACTGCTACTGAGCCCTACCTATAATAATTATAATCTCAAGGTTAATTTCATCTATAACATGAAACATATGTCATTTGGCCTGCCTCTGTTAATATTAATTCATAAATTATATGATTACCACTAAAGCACCACCTCCAGTACTTATTAATTATGTTACATGATCTTTAAAAAGATGGGAAAGAAAGAAATGTAAATGGATTTTAAGAATGGAATATTCTGAGTCCCTTTGGTTTCAAAGTTTACCATATTTTCTCATGTGCTCTCTTACAGGTGAAAAAGAATCGATTAATGTAGGGGCTGCATTAAAGCGACTTGAGGAGCAGTATCAACAGCGTAAAATGGTGAGGCAGTAGTAGATGTGCCATCTATAGCTGCAATAATTTTAATTTCAACCTATAACGATAGCAACAATGTTTCTCCGCTTTCATGTTTTTTATATCTATTTATTAAATAAAATTTATATTTTCAACATTATTTTTTCTGCTCCACTCTTTATTAACTTTATTACCTCAGGAAAGGTGATTAATGATAATTGTTAATCCTTTTTAGGCTCTAAATAGCGACCTGGCACGGCAACAAGCTGATCTAAGAGAGCGAGTTGCCAATAGACGTCAGGCTGCAGATGACTTGGTTTGGGAGAAAGCAGCCATGGTTGATGAAATGTTTGCCCAACACAATTCAGCTAAACAAGCTAAAAAATCTGAGCTGAGGAGACAAGATACATTAGTAAGTACACATAATGACTGATAAATATGTCACTCTCTAAGGCCAGCTTTGAGAGCTTTTTAAATGGAATGGGAATGAAAAATGAGTTCAAAATAGTAAGAAAAAAAAATGTATATACAAAGTGTTTAAAAAGGCATTCATAAATCATTTTTGGTTAGCTATAAGGGAAGAAATATTGTCAAAATTTTACCAGATAATCTGTATTCACTCTCAGAAACCTATAATAACTAATGCATAGTCATACAGAGGGAAGCAAAGTAGCTTAGTAATAGATCACACACTTTCAAATCAAACATCGAGGATTTTGTCCCCCATTCAGGCCACCCTGTTCCGTACTGGTTTAATCCATGTCAGTAAGTTGTGACCAGCTGAGTCAGAAGTTATGGTATACCGACTGTACTCCTGTGTGGCAGTACCTATTAATTGTCAGACCCATGTCTTGGGACCTGTGGCTGTATGCTATAGGGTCCTCCTTGAAAGCTTAGGAGAGTGTCTTGCTGATGTGCCATACATAAAATAACGCATTCCTATCCATACATCGGGGAGTACATTTCCACCCCATGCTCGGTAAAGAGGAAAACCAATCTATGCGCATCCTTATGTCAGGGGTATATTTCTACCCCATCCACTTCACACCTTGAGCATGACTTTATTACCACCGATCTCATGAACCCAACTTTTGTGATCTTTCTTACGGATTGTCCTTCTTTCAGAGGGAAGTAAAAGAAAATGTTCTAATGATGATAACGTCAGTTAGGAATAATCAATATTTTTACTTCTTTGAGGATTAGGGGTCAAAAACGACCCCTCTTTCTCAAAAAAATATATGTTTAGAAAATGATCGATGGTCAATATGGCATAAAGCCTTTTCCTTTCAATCGGACAGAATAATTTGGAGAAATGAATGACTGAGAAATATATAAAGTTTCAAAAATAAATTCCTACAAGTATAGTAAAACACAGAATAACTCACCCCATGGGTTGAAAATTACCCCGACTTGGTTAGGGTTACCAAAAAGCTCATCAATTTCATAATATGTCTTTAAAAGTTTTTTCAAACACATGCAAAGGATGATCAACAAATTTCTTGGTGACACTTGATAGTGACCTGAAAGTATTGTGGTTGCCAATGAAATGAAAAATAATCTGATGGACTCAGCTTATTTTAGCCTCAATTAATGGTGTAGATGATTCATAAAATAAGATTTAACATTAAGATAATGGGATCATTTTGGCATTTTTGGACACATTTTGGGGGAATCGCAATTTGAGGGGAACTTAACAATTTGCATCTACAAGCTGTGCTGAGTAATGGAAGTACAGCTCTCATATTTTTAACATGTACAAAAAATTTTGCCATTAGCACAGTATAAGTTTTGGAACAAACTGTTTTAAATGCTGCCAGCCTTACTACATGATGCATTGAACATTATTCACCTGCATCCTTACTTATTTTGGTGTTTATGGTATGGGTATGTAAGGAGTATTTCACTTGCTTTTTTTTTAATGCAGTTACAGCAAAGACTGCAACAGAGACGTGCAACAAAGGAAGCAGAAAAAGCCAGGCAGGCAGCAAAGACTGAGCAAGAGAAACAAGCTGATAAATTGGAAATAGAATACCGACTGTACTCCTGTGTGCATGTACCTATACATTGTCAGACCCATTGGGACCTGTGGTTGTATAGGGTCCTCCTTGAAAGCTTAAGAGAGTGTCTTGCTGATAAAGAAAAGCGTGAAAATTACAGGTTTAACATGGAATAAGGAACCTAAAGTAAAACAGAACTACATAAAGTACACCTTGACCACAGCAACCATTGTAAAAACTTCAACGAATTATTGAGACAAATGTAAAATGCATGCAAACTGTTACAACTGTGAAACAGTACCCAAATCCAAAAAGTGTGATGGATAGGACAGCAAGGATATAAGTCTTTTAGAGAAGCAACTACATATAAGGATAAAATCAGTAGTGCCAAAGAACTACAAGAACCAAGATTTGAGAGAGGGAAGCTATACCTCCACCAAATAAGGCAAAAAGCATGCATAAGAGCTAAAATACATGAAGGCTCGATACCCCAATTTTTTTGGGGGCTTGGGTTTGGTTGTTGTTGTTTTTTAACCAGAATGAATAGAAAAAGGGTTAGTGAACAGTGTACATAGTTATTTAAATTTTTTTTATTGGTTTTAATGTGTTTAGTATTTCCATAATCATTGGGAATAGCTTTGCTAACTGTTTTATATTTGATTCTTTCAAACTGTTTATTCTTACTTTTTTAATGGAATACCATATAAATGCGAACATTTGGCAAGGCAGCCTTGTGTGGTTGTAGTGGATAAAAAAAAATGAAATTTGATAATATCCAGTTTGTTGGAGGCACAGTGGACATGTTTCAACCCTAATTGTATATGGTGTTTTCTTACCTGAACCGTATGTCGGGGGTACATTTAGACCCCATGTGCCATACATGGGAAAGAAAATAACACATTCCTATCCATACATCGGGAAGTACATGTACAAAAAATTTTGCCATTAGCACAGTATAGGTTTTGGAACCCACTTAATATGATAGTACATACTACTTTTATATGCATGGGTTTAGTTTTATGAAAAGTATAATTCATTCATATACTTTCTGGTCGATACGGAACTTTTTTAGTAGATTCACAAACTGTTTTAAATGCTGCCAGCCTTACTACATGATGCATTGAACATTATTCTCCTGCATCCTTACTTATTTTGGTGTTTATCGTATGGGTATGTAAGGAGTATTTCACTTGCTTTTTTTTTTAATGCAGTTGCAGAAAAGACTGCAACAGAGGCGTGCAACAAAGGAAGCAGAAAAAGCCAGGCAGGCAGCAAAGACTGAGCAAGAGAAACAAGCTGATAAATTGGAAATGGATGATCGCCTAGCCACCCCTGTAGCGAATAGAAGGGTAAGGAAATAAGTACATTTGGAAAAAATAAAAATTTACGGAGGATATCTTATACATCAGGAGGAATGCTTTTTGTTATAATTAATTTTAATTTCATGTATTTCTTTTTTTTTATTCAATGTGAATGTTCTTGAAGAGTAAAATAATTAATAACCTTGCATAAATGTTTCAATTTAGGATTGACTTTGAATTTATGTTTATATCTCTCTGAACTACAGTTCTCAGTACCAGCAATGACAAGGGAGAAAACTGTAGTTGATGTGAACGTGACAGAGGATCAAAAACAGGCCATGTATGATCAGTTGTTGGAGCAAGAACGTTACAAACATGACCAGATCACGGCTGCACAGGCCCGCCAGGAGATGATGGTCAGTGTGCTGGCACCATGGTGTATTATAATTATATTAGCAAGAAAATGTTCCCTTTTCTCCTCAAGGAATCGCTTCAAATACATTGCTTGATGAAAATAATCATAAGCAATAGGAGTATCTTAATATCACTCTCACGTTTTTTTTTCACATACACTGAGACTAGCACTAAAGGGCACCTGTAAATACTTTACGTATCATTGCAAGTGATTTTATTCAGTATCTAAATGTATGTTGTATCATGTTATTCATACAAGGCTTGTAGACTTGAGATATTGCAACACATGGCTGATGATTTTTCAAGCAACCTAAAACTTTATTTGCTTTAGAAAACGATATTATATTCTACTGGCTGCATGTTCTAATAACAAAACAAAAATAGCTATGCTGGAAAAGCCCTCAGTATCACACAGACACTGGCATGATCAATATTCCAATAATACTAATTATAATGATTGACATATATAAAGCAATAATTAGTAACTTACATGCATAAATATACATAAAAAGTATGCAATAAGGAACTGTAAGGCCCTTTTCTCTATTTGGTTAGCCTGGTGGCTTACAATAGCTCAGCAACTAAGCGTTGGGTTCGTCAGTAAATATATGAAGTACTGAGGAAGATAAACGTAGGAACTGCGGGATTTCAGAATAATTAAATAGTTTGCAATACTAATTCCATTGTTTTAGCAGTACCGTACAGGTACCTACCCCACATAACCTTATTTAAACAAATATACATAAAAATGAATCTGTATTTGTCATGCAAAAAATAACCTTATATGAACAAGTATGCATACAAATTAAACCTCAGAGGGTATGTAAAATCAAAACATAGAGTATTACAGGTGTAATACAAACTGGAAAGGGATACAATCATAAGTGAACATATACAGTTTGTATGAAGATTGCATTGTAAGTTTTATAACATAATTATATTGTTTCAAACATTGTCTCTTTTTATATTTCTTGACTCATTATATTAAGACCTACCTTTTAGGGGTGATCACTTCAATATTGTATATTTTTTTAACTAGCTGTGGATAATGCTTCTTTTTTTTAACTGATCATAAATGTATAGCGAACATTTTTAAGGCAAAATCTCAGTTCTTCAAGATTATTGGCAAATAAAATTGTTATTATCACCCCCATACAAGTTTAAATTGAACATCCGCAACCCATTTATGAAAAATGATCATCTTACACATTGTCAATAACATAATAATTATTAACTTAAAGAACAAATTTTGCTTTGACGAAATGTTAGTGTAATATTTACAATTCAAATGTGTAATAATAATTTATCGCTGTCATTTTTTTTTCCAAATAAAGTTGAGACTTTTCGTTTATGAATAGCTCAACCACATGATTATTATATTTGTACACAGGTTAAGCATGATATCAAACTCTTCACAAAATACAAATTACAGGAAAGAAATCAAAATTTTCACAGATAGCAATTCAGATTGTAACTGTTAAGTAGCAATAAATATCCTAATTTTAGGGCTTGTGGTACTAAGCCCCAAAAGTTCTACTCACAAAGAGCAAGTTTTATTTGTGTCACAAGCTGGCACAAGAAACAACAGACAGAATTAAAGATGACTTGATTAACTAAGACGGTTTACTGCCAAGCAAAATAACATCTCTCCTACCCATCTGCTCTTCAATAGTTGAAGAAACGTCTAGAGGACCGGAGCAACAAAAGAGAGAATGAAGTTGCGGCATTGTTCAGTATAGGAGAAAGACAAAAGACTTCACTGCAAGAGTTTAAGAAGGTTGGTTACCTGCTTTGAGCTTATGTCTTAATTATGAAAAGTTAATTTCTTTTTTTAAATTAATGAACATATATGAGAAGTAGAAAAGAGAGGAACAGGCTTAATCGTGAAAGATCAAAAGAATTGTTTCCACCATCATAACTTCGTTAGCCCAACTCAAGGGTCCACTTAGTTTTTGAGCGTATAGAATATTTTAAATTTAACAAGATGTTGAGAGCTAGACTTAAGCTTATCCACGGATTAACAGGTTATTCCCTCTGACTCAAAATTATAGCTGAACAGTAAGTAACAGTAATAATAATATTGTTGTTGTTGTTGTTGTTTAAGTCTTCACTATTATGAAGAGTGAACCTTTTTTTCCTCTGAAATAATTATAAATCTTTCCTCAAATTAAATGCTTTATAGGGTGAACGAGAGAGACAATTGGCTCAGATGCAAGATCGTATGACAAGAATGCGTGAGAGTCGATCACAATCTCCTGCAAAGAGAAGATCAGAACCGTCAACCCACAAGTAAAATCACAGGATGCCAGATTGTGGTCAAGATACTGCAATAGTCTTCACCAAAACATGATATTCTGTTTTTTTTTTCAATAAAATTAATTCATTATGCTTTGTTTGCTTTATTATATACGCACTAAATCCGTATTTTTCTAAATTTTCTATAAATGATAACCAACTTTGTAATTGGCTTATGTTTAAATAATACAGTTAATACTTTTTAGCATCATCATTTCATCTTTGTTGTGACTTGATAATTGAAGAGCTTATTTTAAGATGGATCTGTAAATTGATTTGAGGGTTTTCCATATATTTTTCAAATTGTATAAAGCATGTAGTGATCGCTGATGATTGCAGAATGGGCCATTGAATAAGTGTAATCCAGAATGCAATTGCAAATATTCAAATATCTGTGATAAATAATTTAAGTGAATCTCCTTTTGCAGAAATTTTCCACATATTTTTTTTTATTGGGTTCAATGATATGTTTTTCTGACATATATAAAAAAAATGTAAAGCATAGTTGTAGAAATTGCGTTTTTACCAAAAAGACTTGTTAAATCATTAAAATTACTAAAATCACTTTTATGTTAAAAATGTGAAACTCTCTCTCTCTCTCCCTCCCTCCCTCCCTCACTCTCTCTCTCTCTCTCTCTCTCTCTCTCTCTCTCTCTCTCTCTCTTATATTCATATTCTTTGAAGGTTTAACCAGTTCTTGAATAAATGGAAAACAAAGTAGGGCTACTTTTATTTTGTTTTTAAGTATTAAAAATGACCAGTGCTGCCTCTTCGTTACATCTACACTATGATGCTGGTAAATACCACAACTATTCTCAATTAAACATTTTTATCCGTAGAATTATATATTCAACTCTCTTTTTTAAAATAACTTTAGGTTGTTTGTCTTATACCAACTCTGGCAATTCAGGTTAGACGTTTGGAAGTGTTTCAAAATTAACGACGGTATCTAATGTTTACTATAGTATGCCTATCTTTTAATCATCACCTATAATCCTTTTTACTCTAGATTTGCTTTGAAATAATATTATATGATAGATTGTGAAATTTATTTTTTTTTAATTACAATTTTTCTATCTGTAAACGTTCCATGATTCCTTTACCCATGAAGCCTTTCATTTGGTGTAATCTTTGTTGTTTTGGAATTTTTAAATAGATTTTTAATAATTGTTTCAGATGTACTGCATTTTGTACTGGTTTTTGTTGCCTTTTTAATCTAACGCTGTGATTCAAGAACTAATGCAATTTAAATAAAAGAAGGGGAAAAAAATGATTTTGTTTATGATTCTACTGAAATGAGAAAATCTGAAGAATGTGCGAGCATCATTCAGTGTGGTTTCTGCTTTTGAAGAAAAAGTTGCATCAAAATCTTTATCGAAAACCTATGTTTAAATAGCAGCAAAGTTAATATTCATCATGTCTTTATGTTTTATTTCAAAAACATATCTCATGAAATTCATTTAAGTCAATCTGTATTGAAAAAGAAACAACAGGATTTTGTGGCGGGAAAGAGATTACAGTTCTCGAGAATAATCTCATTGTTGTACAAAGTACATAAGAGGTGTTTAAAATATGGTGGAGATAAAATTCCAGCAGGAGAAAGCACATGGATTCACAGTGTAAGGAAAAACTTATTTTTCTCTTCTTTGGGAAAAAAATTAGAGACATTTTAGTGATGTTGTTACTGACAGCCTTTGGCATTTATCACCCTAAATGATATAAAATTAGAGGCAATTATTCAGGGACATGTTTTGCATTCGTTCAGTAGTTTCTTTGACAGAAGCTGTGGCTATTCTAATGGCTATATATCTATGTTCTCTATCCCCTTTTTAGCGTCTTGTGTCCTTTATTTTCTTTAAATCAGAGTACTCTTGGAAAAGTAATCACATAAGGAAATGAAGAATAACTTGAAAGATTGTAGATGTA
The DNA here is from genome assembly GCA_003991915.1 of Elysia chlorotica. Classification (NCBI taxonomy): domain Eukaryota; kingdom Metazoa; phylum Mollusca; class Gastropoda; family Plakobranchidae; genus Elysia; species Elysia chlorotica. The sequence goes on from RQTK01000720.1 coordinate 253,788, forward strand.
GAATTACAGTGAGTTTTAAGAGTAATCAAATTAAAATTAAAATTATCACAAAGTAACAAAGTCGGAGCATCTCATTCCAACTAGCATATCGATTTAAATTGTGCACACTGCTCGAGAATCATCTAGACTCTTCTTTTAAACATAGTTATTGTCATTTTAATCATATTTTTACCCACCCATTTATTATTTTCTTCAAGTCTTCCGTGTCATGTTTTTTTTTTCCTGCAAAGAACGTTACCAAGAAACTGACTATATATAATGTGAAGAAAAATTAGGATCTCAATATAATTTTTCTATCACTCTAATATAAAAAAAAACTTTCTTACACATACTTATAAAGTTATCTACAAAACTGGTAAAGTCGGCTTGGCTTTATTTCAATATATTTGGCTAAAACTTATCAGTACCTTAGGGATCCTACTTTTCCCTTGCTATTTATTATTTTAAATGGTCACACAATATAACAGGGTTTTTTTTCATTCATTATATGCATTCAAAATTTGAACTGTCTGTAGGTCAATTTCATAGTTTTATACACAAACACATGACTATCTCAAAACTTGTAACTATAAAGAAATGCTCAAAAAGATGACTTAGTTTTTACAAGATTTATTGGACATTCAAAAGAAAACGGTATAAACGAACCTAGTAGGTATATTTGATGTGAAGGAAATACTGATCAATCTATTAATACTTTATTGTGAGTATAAGGGTGGTGGTGCAAAGAGATGAGGAAAACACGTATAAGGAAACATAAAAAAAAATTTAAGATAATTTTAGGAATCATGTGTCAGTCATATTCAGGCTATCAAGGCGAGGCTTAGAAGTATTAGGAACATCCTTACAATTCCCCTTTTTGTATGATAGGTACTCTAACAGAGAAAAAAAATCATGTGTACATACATTTTCTTTAGTTGCATATTCTTTTATAAAATCAATACAGATATGCAAAACCCTCAAAAAATTCATAGTGCATTTTCCAATTTAAAAAAGGTATAAATCCAGTAGAAAAGAAATCAATTGCTGAAACTTTATTATTCACGTTTAACTACTTCTGCTCTTCCCTTGTGAATTTAAGGATGTTATTTTTAAAGAGGTGTTTAAACAGCAAAATATGATTTTCAAAAGTGGCATTAAGCTGTTGTTTCTTTGTTGCTGTTGCTTTTCTTTTAGAAAAATGAATAGTTAAAAGAGACTCATGTTTCTAAGCCAATGATGAGCTATGCATCTTTTGGAGCAAAATGTGGATGTTAAATGAGTAGGTCTACATATCCCAAAAAATGCTGAGCATTTGGTACTCAAAATCTTTTTTTACAAAATCTAACGTTTCTCATCTCTGTAATGGTTACTGTGTTACAAGGGAATACAAGAAGAACAATTGATGCACTGCAAAAGGTTCAAACTTTGGTGACGCTAAAAGGAAGATTTTTCTTATTGCATTAATTTTTTTTTGACAGAAGCTTTCCACAACAAGCTTTTTGCATGTATTAAAAAGGAATATTGTATAATATAAAGGCAAAGCAACATAACATTAACAATAAAAATACATACCAATACCACAAAACAATTTCTTCGATAAAAATAGTGTGTTACAGTGTATTACGAGTATTCCCATGATCCATGCTAAATAAAAACAAAAATCAGTACAGTTACCCTAAATGTAACAAAGTGTATAATAAGAAATCACATATGTATTATGCTTTCAGTTTCAGTATTGAATATTTCTTTTGCAACATATAAATAGTTGATGTGTCAAAGTTATGACTTTGCTAACTTCTTTTTTTTATATTTTTACCCAAAGTTTCAATATATGTCTTTTGGGAATACAATTATACATGCAAGAATGAAAATAGAAAGTGTGTGTGACTGGAGAGTTGGCCCATGAGTTAACAGAACTGGTTTTGGTCTGAGAGCCAATTATCAGTCTATCCATTCTAAAGTACATGTATTTTACCAAAGGTTAAGATTGAAATACATATATACAAGTAGCCTATTTTTTTAAATAAAATGTTCATGCTCTGTAATAGTGTAAATAGCCAAACTGACATACAAATAAGTGACCTTACAAATAAAACTTTAAATCAGTATAGTAATAGATAAAATAGAACTTAAAATGTAGAATGGCCACATCTTTAAAAAAATAATAATTATAAAAAAAAAAAAAACGAAGGAAAAAAAAAAGCAAGCGAATTCTACAGATAAATTTATGCTTTTTGTGTTTTAAAAACCATAAGAATAGAAAATCACAATGAAACACAACCAAAATGAATTCATTTATACATAATACATTTAAACAAAAACTGATAATTAGTGAAGTTTTAAAATATAATAAATGTTTGCATTTCTGATCTCACTGTTTGTGATGCAAAAAATAATTGAAGCTGCAAGAAAGGTTCAAACAAAAATGTATGCCTTGTAACTCTATTAAATGAACAAAAATGTAACATGAAAATATTTTCACAATTTTCATCCGCTTTAATTTCAATAATATTATTTCTTCAAAATATTTGATGTAAAAGGCTCTGAAAATGTGAAATTATCTTAGAGATACAAATGGATGTGTTTACTATTTCCTCTATTAGTCCATGAAATTTCAGTGATCGTTTTTTCTGACGCCAATACATTTTAGGTTTTTTTTTCCTATTTAAAAATCACCAACGTCTACAGATCTACAAACACACAAATATTGGCAATGCTTAAATAAAAAAAATAATCAATGCAACACGAATAAAGAAAAAGCACAAAAGTTCAATATATTTAGAAGAAAGTTTATCACAGTACGACGTCTATCGGTCTTTAAACATGTAAGATGGTTACGTTTGAAATTTTTTTTTAAGATATTAACTCTCAATAAGCCGTGCTTCTTACAAAATTGTCATGGATCATTCCATATACTAATTATACCAATACATTTTGATGTGTATCTACTGAACCGATTTAAAATAGTTTGGGTCTTAGAATTCTAAAATACTTTTAGACAAAGGAAAATAATTCGATTCTGTCATGTGGCTATTTTGTTGCATCACAAAACACAACTGTGGTTCCTTTAAAACACAACAATTGTATCTGTTCCAATACCATGCACATAAAATAGATACTTTTCACACTTAAACAGTTTGTATTGTACAAAAATTGTATCACAGTGAAACTAGTGAACCCTATTGGAACAACCCAAGAGTCCATTTCTTGTATAAAAAGTGTCCTCTACGATCTTGTTCCGGCCATGTTTTGGTTTTTTAATGTCATCCTTTTTGATGACATCACTCAGTCTCCAACCATACTCCCATGAAGAGCAAGTCGGGAAGGCAAACTTTTCCTCTGGGATTTTACCATATCTCTGCTGCAGGTAAATGTAACGGCCTTTGCCTTCCTTGGTGAAGCCATCATAGAGGGCTTCCTTGATGAGGGGTGACACAGGTCGCATCTCAGGTGCATCTACTGCTATGTCAGTCCTGGCTCGCTCCAAACCATGAGGGGCGTTGAAATCTGCCTTTTTTCTGTTAAAGTGTGGCTCAGCAGATATAGGAGGCAGACGTTCTAGAAGTGCATCAGAGGGCTTATTATCTTCAATTTTCTTTCTGAATACTTCAAGTTGGCGGGGCTTATTCCTGGTTTGTCCCCTCATTTTAGCAAAGGAGACAAGCCGAGCAGTGGCTTCTTTCTCCACTGACTCTTTCCAAAAGTTTTGCATCTGGGTGTTAGCATAAGGATTTCTAGCCATTTTGAATCCTTTTACTGTTTCATACAAATAAAATTTGATCCTATTTGTCTTCTTTAATGTGAAAAATGGTATTACTTTACCTTCACAGAACACACTGTTGACTATCAATGTACAACTTCCCCTTCATCGATTGTATGTCAACGTCGTCATGCCAACGTGACATCATAATATCGAAGCACACGTGAACGAGATTTGTTCACTTCACAGAATCACAATATACACAAACAAGATGGCGCCCCATTGGCCTGAGGAGGTTGATGTCTTCACAGTTCCTCATTCCAGGATGAAAAAACTTGTTAACCTTTATAAGAGCATGGTAAACATATAGACTATGTTTCATGCACCTTGTTAGCCACTCTCAGTCTTACGTTTTATTGCTACAAGATGTGAATCTACTAACTTCACCTAGAATCAAATTATGAAACTAATCTAGATCTAGATCTAGAACTAGGCCTAGATATATCTAGAATCTAGTCTAGTCTAGATCTAGATCCCATTAAAAACAAACAGTGAAACACACATGTTTGAGATCATATTGCTAGGCCCTAGATGGCACAATTCACAAAACAGAGTGATTATTCCCAGCTGGGCTGTCAATGCTAATTTATATTGTTCCCATTCTGTTTTCCAAAGCCAATCTCACTGAAACCTAGGCCTACATTCAACTTACTCTTACAAGTTAGAATATATCTTTCGCCATCTGTATTTGACTTGAGGTTGAAATCTAGATCTTGATTAGATATTTATGATTCTACTCAAGTTGCTAGAACTAGATTCTAGTCACCTGAAGATTCAGAAAAAAAAAGATTCAGCTGCTTTTAATACACCCTCCCCCCCTTTTGCCCACTCAAATAAAAAACAAACAAAACAAAACAACAGGCTGTGAATAATATTTTTAACTATTCACAGCCTGACTGTCCCTCACAAAGACATGTATGATAAACATATGGAAAAGGTCGACTTTAACTTTCAGAAGGAATTAAAAACAGGCTGTAAACGTTTAAATCTGTTCAGTCATGCTGTCCATCATTGAAAAAAAAACAACGAATTTTTTGTCAATAACAAAAGGCACTGTCCCTTTCCACAGTTTGTGGGCGTGTAAAAAAAAAAGTACTTCTATTCCACTATTCATAGACAGTGAAAAACCATGCCATTCTTTCCACTGTTTAAGTGCATGCACAATGGCGTTTGTTACTTGTAACTAGGTTGTTTTCTTTCTTTGTGGTCGTAGTGGTCACAGTAGCTTACGATCAAAGTGCTGTCATGTTTACTCCTTTCACTTCACAGCTTGCTAGATCTAGATCTAGGCTCTTAATCCTACAGTGTCGCTAGTATTTAGTGTGGTGTTGGCACAGTTGGGCTATATTTGGTAATTTATATAGGGGTCATAAATTGGACTGGGAGGCAGCAAAAATGTATTATTTAAACCATAAAACCCATACATTTTTTGAAAGCTGAAAGGGTCTAGAAACTCTCTCTCTCTCTCTCTCTCTCTCTCTCTCTCTCTCTGTTTGTTTCTAGATGAAAGACTCAGTTTTGAAGAAGATTGGTGCAACAAATATGAATGTAGTGGTATTGAAATCTAGAGATCTAGATCCTATATTTTTCTGGTTTGGTGTTTAAACTATGTTAACAGTAATAACACAGCCATGTAGATCTCGATCGTGACATCTTTTGATATAGATTACAGGTGTCCTAGTAGATTTAGATCTAGGATATATAATGATGAGGATCTACATACATCAGAATCAACGTGAGTTGTCTATCTGTCTGGTTAAAACTATAAGTATGCAACGTATCACATTTAGTAAAAAGATGTAGGTTTTCAACCTCACATGGGCGGTAAAGAAGAACGAAAGTTTTAGTCCACATTCTATAAATGGTGGAAAAGCGTCATTTTTTTCCCCACCGTCGATAAACGGTCGAAAAGGGTGCGGCCATAACAGAAAGAAAAGGTTGGGAATAAGATTAACTTTAACTTAGTTAAGTCACATCTAGTGGTCTATGGAATAGACTGGGTACTTAGCTTTGGCAGCTCGGCTGGGAATAATCGCAGCCTTCACAAATTTGTTAGATCTAGATCTACATTGGAGGTGTGGTTAAGTTTCATGTGGTGTAAAATTTATATATATATATCTCTGAGTTTTAGTGTATTATTTAAATGCCTAAGGTGATTTGATAAAGCAAGCAAATTCAGAGGATAAATTTCTCTGATGTAATCAGCCCTCAGGAGCCAAGAAAAGTAGCAACAGTAGAATGGGTAAATAAGAAATAGATCGAGAATGCTCCATTAGCAGCAAAGACTCCAGATCCCGTATCCCAAACGACATTAATTCTATATGAGGAATTCACAAAGACTCACACAAAAATCTGTTAATACTTCTAAGGCCTTGGTAGAACCCACAAATCTGTTCACTAACCTCACACTGCATCAACGCACCTAGGAAAACAACACTTCTCACAACGCAATTTCACTACATCTCATTGAAAATTAAAAATTTAATGTATTTGGTATTAGGTGTCTAATCTCAGGACTTTAGATGGATTTCAATTTAAATGAAGACAAGATAAATGATAGCCTTCTCACTCTGAGAGGGAGATTTCATTTGACTGTGTGTGTGAGTGCATTATCCATTTATGAGTGTGAAAAGTAGATGCTTAATATTCTCTCAATGTAGCTCAAAACCAAAAGAATGTATCAATATTTATAACATTTTAAAATATGCGCTGAGCTTCTTTTTTGGAGGAAAGGAGTGGTGACTTTAATATTTTCTATTTTTTTAAAGTGGATTCTACCAACCAGTGATTGAACATAATTTATATTTGAATCTGAACCATAGGTGATGTCAACAGATTTTGGGGACAAAGTTCACCTAACAAGCCTGTTGCAGAATCTGCACAATGTGTTTACAGAGCTAAAGGCGCATGAGCGCATAGAGAATACATTCATCATGGGAGAACTGAGGAGCAAACTACGTGCTGCCTCCATAAGCAACCCTGCCGTCTGCAACTGTCACAGCGACAACCGCCTAACAGAGATGCAGGATCTTGTCTCAGATGGCTATGAGTGAGTTGAACTTACTTAACACTTTCAGAAACAAAAGTCAGAATTACCGGCTCAAAATCTGGTCCAAACAAGTATACGTAGAAGTATTTAGTGTACGAAATATCAAAGTGTACAAAGCCTGCCAATTCATCTTCCTTTTTCACTTCATTTGAAGGTTGGACTTTGTTTGCAAAATGGCTGAAGTTAATCTCACCCCCAAGGTGAGTTACCAAGAGGCTGCCCAAATTTTATTCTCATCCCCTCGCCTCACATCCAGTGGAGTGAGAATTACCAAAATGGTGCCCACATTTTTTTTTCACCCTCTCACCCTCACATTCAAAGGGGTGGGGAGGGGTGAGAATAACCCAAAGACATTGTAATTTTTACCCTCACCCCCTCACAAAGAGAGAGAGAGATTGGCGGAGGGGGACGTTTAGAGATACATTATTTAGATCTAGATTTTGACCAGATACATTATTTATATCTAGATTTTGACCAGACCTAAGGGAAAATAAAGTTTAAATAAGTTTAAACCAGTATGAAATATAGTCCATTGTGATTTTTTTATTTGCGGTTTACATGTCGGTGTGCATCAGGGTTATATAAGTAAAATTTCTAAACATGATGCTTACAAATCCATTAAAATGCAACAAAGTATCCTTCACTACTTATCCTAATCCGTAATTCATCTATTTTTAGAGCATTTCATTTTTATGATACATACTCTTTACGTCTCACCAGATGGGCAGAGAAGCCTCAGCGAGAACGCCAAATCTATGGACGTAAATTAAGATTGGCTTTGGAGGATTTTACACAAAATTTTCTACCTCACATGGATATGGAAGAGGAGGTAGTCAGTCTTTTTTAGATTCATGTGTTTTGTTCTAGATTACTCTGTTCTCTCTCTCTCTCTCTCTCTCTCTCTCTCTCTCTCTCTCTCTCTCTCTCTCTGTCTGACCCCTCTACACACACACATTTTATATTGAAAAAATGTCTCTTTCTTTTTACTTTTTGGTAGCCTTTGTCTTTTTCAGTTATTATCCTATTGTTGCCTGTAATATCTCTTTGCCCTGCTATTCTATTACCCCAACCTATTATTTTTTATATCAATAAAGAACCAAACATAACACTTACTGTTTGGAGCAACAAAAAACTGTTATTTTGAAACAGAAGTAGAACCGTATGCAAATTTAATTAGTTATTTCTGTAACAACTCAGAACTGTCCCAAATGCTTTCAATGAATCATTCTATAGCAGATGTTTTTTAGTTGTTATTGTTTTCTTGAGTAAAAAGTAATTGGTAATGATATGGTTTTCTGTTGTTATTTTTCTAAACTAAATTATGATGCAGTAGTGCACAACCATAGTGGTACCGGCTACAGCTGGACATATCAAGAATCCTTGTTTTTTCTACTATACAAAGCCTATTACTTTTTCTTGGGTTTAATGGGACAAGCAATGGTGAGCTTTGGTTCCAAAATAACAGTCTGTCAACCCGTTCGACATTGTGATGAGCCAGTCAGAAACCTTAATATGTTTTCTTACTGTTTTTGCCCTAAGCTAGGTCTAGACAAAAGATGTGGACTTGTAGGGTGATACTGTGTGTGATAATAATACAGTGGGGGAAGGGGTGTTTAAGAGGTTTGCAGTCAATGATGTGAGGATGGTTAGTCAGCTCAAAGTGACGAAAGAGAGAGAGGAGGGTAGGGGGGAAGGTGGTACTGTTATCTGTAAGGCCTAGTTCATCACTGACTCAGAGTAACAGTGGACAAACAAAAGAAGACGGAGAGCAGCAAAAATTAAACAAACAAAATCATGATGAACTAAAGTAAGGCAGAAGGCTCACAAGTATCTTTAATTTTATTGTTTGAAAAGGGATGTCAAAAATATTAAAATGTTGGCTTTTCGGTGGTGTTTTTCTTGGTATGGCTATAGCGGGAGCTTGCTTACAGCAGGATTTTTCTTCTGGAACCAAAAATCCTGCTGTAGTCATGTTTTACTGTAATTTGTTAACTTCATACCCTTTATCATTTGGGTTGTTTTGTCCAGAATAGCCTAATGGTTATGTCTCTCTTTCGCTTTCAGACAAGGGCCCTGGAATTGATTATTTTTTCTTTTAATGTTTTTTAACCGAAGATATCAAAATTTACATGAAATATTAAGGAAAGGCAGTTATTTAAATAATTTAAATAAAATTGTTATTATCCAAAATAATGGTAAAAGTTGTAGATTTTGTCTCTGTTTATTAAGATACAACCTAAAGTTACAACCACAATATCCATTAAGATTTTTTTTTTTTTAAGAAATTGAAATATTTGGGGTATTCATTTCTCTAGTTTTTACTTTACAGTTGCATCCAAATGGAATATTGTTTACACATATACACTATTGTCTCTAATGAGAAATCTTGATTGGTGCTTTCCTTCTAATTTTGCAGGTGTTTCAACCAATGTTGATGGAATATTTCAGCTATGAGGAGCTTAAGGCGCTCAAAGCAAAGGTCATCAAACAACATGGTATCTCCAAATTTGAGGAAGATTGTCATGAAAAATTTGTCTCGGAGTCTAATAAGTGTAAGATTTGTACTTGCTTTTGCTTAAATAATGGACAAGCAATGAACATTTTCTTTAAATTTGCAGATTTTCCAATTATTATATTTTGAATAATATATGTGTGTCGACATTTTGCTGTATTTATACATTTTGACATATTGATACCACTGAAACTACCAAAATTTAAACTTTAAAGTGGTGAAAAGGGTTTGAAAATATCTTCATTTTTTTCATAAATGCTAAAAACGAAAGTTCGGTGCTATGAAATTCTAAAGAATGCTTAGCATGCAACGTCTGTTTTAATTACTGTGTTTTTTCAAAGGGTAAACCATTTTACTATCATTTTCTATTAGTTTAAACTTATATTGTGCAATATTTTGTACTTATACAATTTGTACCTTTCATCTGTGCTAAAGCAATGCAAAGAAGAATTGTTTTTAAGTTCCAGTCGGTTGGTTTCATGATCCCCTGATGACTGTTTTTCTCAGTGTTATTTCTATTATTTTTACCCAAACATTATTTGAGGATCAATTGCAAGCTAGAAGAATATACATATAATTTACCCCATAACATTCCTAGACCTAGATTCTAGATTCGATCTAAAACTAGATCTAGACCAACATTAATGTGCAGCTAGATCTACACCTGGCAGATCCGATCCTGATAGTTCTTGATCTTTATTCAATGCAGAATCTGTTCTTATCTAAGACCATTGCATCATCGTTTGTTATTTTTTGTTTCCATATCAATTACTACATTTAAAAACAGGTGAAGGAGCAAGAAGGAATGCAAAAACCAAACATCTAATAGCCGTGATGAACATCTACTTTAAATGGGACAAAAAAACACGACTTAATTGGAGAGAAAAAGAAACAATAAAATTAAAATTAAATAAATTATTTATTATATTATAAGAGAGAGAGAGAGAAGAAGAAGAAAACAAACCATTTTGAGGCATAAAATCATAATATTTACATTAATTTCTGCCAAAGAAGTGAATTTAACAAGTAACTTTATTGAAGTAAAAAGGTTCAGTAAAGTACATGAAAGAAAGGGAATGAGAGAAAAAACAATCGATAGAGACTGGAGGGTGAAGGAAAGTGAAAGATGGAAGGGAAGGTGGACTGGCAATACTAATATAATTCGATACCAGTTGAACTAAGGTAGCTACGGGTTATTTTCCCACATTGGATACTCAATAAACGGTTCCCTGCTTTGCGCAATGTTCATGCTCTGTGTCATTGGCATCAACATGTAATTTTTATTGATTTAAGTTCAGTTTTGAGAAATATAATCACAACTTTCATTTATCTTTCACAAATATTTTGTGACTGTAACTCATGTCGAGGAACTATTTCACTTATCCATAGTAATGCATTGTTCTCTTTCGGGTTTTTTATTTCATTTTTTTTTTATTGCTTGGTGTAGCTGAAGAATCAAGCAGACATCTCCCTGATGAAGAGGAAAAACTGTGTTACCCTGACCACCTGCCCAATGAGCTTTGCTTCAAAATTCTCTCATTTTTGGGACCACAAGATCTTTGTCGTGTGCGCCAGGTATCACACAGGTGGGCTAACCTAGCCCAAGATCCAGAACTGTGGACTGGCATCTTCCCCGTACATTGGGCAATGGGTAGGCAAAGGGGTGCTGGCTGGAAGCTTTTTTTTCTAAGTTAACACCTATAGCAAAAGGGTGTTGGCTGGAAGCTTTTTTTTCTAAGTTAACACCTACAAAAAATTAAAACTATTTCGAAGTAAAAACTTTAAAAAGTAGATGTTAGCCTCATAGTCAAATGAACCAAGTAAGTATTAAAACTGTAAAGTAAAATCCCATTGTGGATTTTTGAAAGGTCTGTTATACTAAGCCTGGGTCTTGATAAAATGTAGAATCAGAAGCGTGGAACAAAATACGCTTTGTTACGGTCCGACCACAAAATGTAGTATATTTTAAAGAGGTGCGACCAAAATGCGTATTTACGCTTTGGGCGAACATAAGATATCCATTCATTTATCTTTCTATCTACTTTGAACCTCTTTCCCAAGAATTTAAAAATAAAGGAAAGTATAATTAGCATTACCTTCAAAATATACACACACAAATTTCAGTGTCCTTGTTAACCATCTTTATTTTCCTTTACTATATTCCTTGTCAGGTCAATGGAGTTTTCATCCTCAGTCCTTAGACGAAACAGGCGGGGAAGGCACAAGCTGGCGGAAAGGAGGCTCATATCCCAAAGAACAACTTTATTTCTGCCCGGATGAGGATGCAGATATAGATGAATCTGGCGGAGACACTGATACCCATGGGGATCCCACAGACAGTGATGAGTGTAGGATCTCAGAGGTAAGGTCTCGGACATATTTTAAATCCAAGTAGAGTTGGCATTTTTTTTCGGGAAAAGGGTGGCAGGGGGCTGTGGAGAATAAGCACAATATTTTTCAGCTGAAATTCTCCTTGAGTTATTGTTTTGTTGACTGAATTACTTTATTCTGTAACTTTTATTATATTATGGCATCAATGATAAATAAGTTGTATGTATGTCAGTGTGATTGAGTTAAGATCTAGGATGTTTATAAACAGTAAAATTGATTTCTGACGTTAATTTCATCCTTTTTGCTTAATCTAATAACATATTCTTTGTCACTTCCTTGGTCAGATTCAGCAATATTCAGAGAAGCTAAACTGTTGACTGCCCTTGTCAAGTATTTGTTACCTGCGGTTGGTTCAGGGGTAAAACGATGTGATCTTGCCTTCAGTAGAGGTCTCAGCAACAACTTGGTGAGTCTGTTGGGTGATTAGTCAACAAGTTGATATGGTTGAATATTCAAATTTTTTCACTGAAAACATAACTACAGGTGGTAACTCTTACCAAAGATAAGAGTTTAATTGGAGTAGTAATGACTTCAGATATGTGTATTTTAATGGTTTCAATAATTGTATCTCTTCTGTTCTGTGATTGTGGTCCTATTTGTAGTTAGTAAATCTCTTGATTCTTTTATGATAATATTGATTAAAAAGAAGAGTTTGAAGACTGAATTTGACTTTGAAAGGATTGTGATATCTACTATCTCCGTGTGAAATTTTAGTTGCAGCTTAAAATCCAATAATGAAGTTGTGTGTGTGTGTATA
>RQTK01000721.1:0-26586 GCA_003991915.1 Elysia chlorotica
AAATAAATACCACCATTTCTTAACCCTTTGAACCCTATTGCCCTGACCTCATTCACCTATATTCCTGGCCCCTCACTGCTCTTACTCAAATATCATCAAAAACATGCCAGATGGACGCGGACATCTTTAACTGACACTATTTATTATTTTAAACAGGATGTGAATCTTAGTGGTAGTTATTTATAGCGCGTTAGATCATACCCCTCCAATCCAAATCCCGATATAGAGGTACTACGGCCTAGAGTCAAATAAGGCAGATACTGCTGTAGCGGAATTACGGATAGTTGACAAATAATTACATCCCGCTGTAGCGGGATTACGGGTTCAAAGGGTTAATGCAACATCATCAAATCGGTATATTGTTTTCCCAGTCAACTTGGTCACAAAAGGAAAAACAATCATAACTGTTTACATGTATTTGTATATACCATCCCAGACTTGCGGGCTCGAACTTGACATCCCACGATCTGAATCCGGCCCACCGCAGTCCCAGCATGTCGCCCAAGGTATCGAGAAAGAACGGGGGCGGTGCTGGGGGCGCCCTGCAGAAACCGCCAGCGATCAACAACAACCCTCTGCTGGTGAACCCCTCCAAGGTCAGCTCGCTTTGTCGTAATTCATACTTGAAGCTGGGTTGGGGGTTGGCTTGGTTTTAACGTCCAACAGCAGCACTACATAGGCTATATTGTGGACGGACCCCAAGACGGACGTCTGACAATTTTATGTGCTGCCACATACGAGACAGGACGGATACCATGACTCCTGTCTTAGCCGGTCACATTATACTGACGCCGACACGACCAGTAGGGAACGCAACAGCCAGGATTCGAACTCGGGACCTTTTGCGTCGGGAGCTGATGTTCTACCTCTGGACCACCGCGCCCCCCCATACTTGAAGCATTGTGGACTTTTCGGGCACACATTGTGAATACTAGTTTTGAGCTGTAGCCGCATGGACATTAAAACTACCCTGTATTGACCCTTTTCATTTTGAAACAAAAATGATTGTCTCTAGATTTAGAGTTTTTCAACCTCCTAAAGTGCTTTTGATCCTTTTTTAAACACAAGAAAGTTCTCGGAAAGTCAAAATCCTTGCCTGAGTTACCCTGGGTGCCTCACATATTGAAAAAGTTAGTTGGAAAGGTTGATTTTTTTTCACTTTGGTATATTGTTCCATTATTATTAGCCATGTGTAGTGATTCATTTTTGTTTCACCACAAAGCACTGGTTGTGTGAGAGTAAGAAATACCCCACCTTTTCATGCATAGTTTGATTCTTTGTTTTTGACTTTATTTCTGCTACGAAAGTCTGTTTAGAGGGAAAATAAATATTAGTGTAATGTTCGTTTAAGTGTGAGTAGAAAAATTGTTTGACTAAATGTGATTCTTGGTAGTAAAAATTTACAAGCCCAAACCTTGAGCAAGCCTAGGTTACCATCATACCCCACTGACCACACATTGTCTCTCACTTCTTCTAGCATTGTAACTGGCACTAGATGACGAGCATATAGCATAAGCGTTAGTAAACTGTTGTCATTATTATATGATTGTATTGTTTGAACATTTGTGACATGGGCATGTATGCCTCTTGCATCTTAATTAATACGAAACGAAAACGAAAACTTGGATATCTGTTTGTGGGTGTACACGCTTCAAATAAGTTGATACTTGATTTGTTATTTCTGGATCATCTTCATGGCTCTTTGCACCTGTGCAGACATTCAAAGCGTCTATTCTTTGTAGCCTAAATCTTGCACTTATCCTTGAATCCGAGCTTTGCTTCTCCTTTGGCTTATTTATGGATGTGAGCAATGAATAAGAGAATGCAACCTTAGACTTGTGGGAACTGAGAAATTTTTCATACAATTAGCGTAAAAAGCCTGGACAGTTTACCGCACAGTGGGTTAGACTATGACGGTAATCAGTAATAAACCAGTCCCATTATAAGCACACATTAAAACCATCATAGCTCTCCTGGAGTGGGAGAGGGGCTGAACTGCTGCAAGTGGTTCAGCGTTGGTCCAACAAGTGAGAGGTCCCTGCATCGAAACTCAAGATTGTAAAAAAAAATATTTATTAATTTTCGTCTGCTTCTGGTTGGGTTGGTGTCATTATAATGTGACCAGCTGAGACAGATGTCCGTGTAAAATTGTCAGACCTTAGTCTTGGGGCCCCTCCACAGTAAAGCCTATATAGTGCTAATGTGGACGCTGAACAGCAAACAAACAAAGCACGTCTGGAGTTACAAGAGGAGACTCCCACTTTTAAAACTTAACTCTGATTGGGAGAATCTGTTTTTCAGTACACTTCATTAACCAATGAGGGAGGGAGGCTGAGGAGGAGAAACCCACTTTTAAAACTCAACTCTCATTGGAAGAATGTTTTTTTCAGTACACTTCATTAACCAATGAGGGAGGGAGGCTGAGGAGGAGAAACCCACTTTTAAAACTCAACTCTCATTGGAAGAATGTTTTTTTCAGTACACTTCATTAACCAATGAGGGAGGGAGGCTGAGGAGGAGAAACCCACTTTTAAAACTCAACTCTCATTGGAAGAATGTTTTTTTCAGTACACTTCATTAACCAATGAGGGAGGGAGGCTGAGGAGGGACACGACCCTGGTGCGAGGCAAAGACTTTGAGATTGTACCGGAGTGTATTTGGCGGGCTCTGACCTCGTGGTACGGCGAATCTGTGGTGGCCCTGCCTAGAACTGTGAGTGAACAGCAGAATCCAGTTAAGATGAAGTGTGGCTTTATAGAAACTTTTTTTAAGGCACCCATTCCTCCTGTTTTTTTTTTGTTTTTTTTCAATGTCTACTAATACACTAAGATTAACCTTTTTATCACGCTGTACACATAGTGTGCACACTGATATACTCTTGTGCTAGCACCTCTTTGTATTTGTAAGCACAACTCCTACGTCAAAATAATAAAACTTAAAGCTTACACCTTTTATGAAGTTTTGAAAATTCCCCAAAGTAGTGCGCACACAAGGAATAGACCTTATATCATGCAATGTGAAAAGTTTAGATAAACCCTGTTTAGGATAATCTGTTGTTGTTTTTTTTTCCCCTTGTTATGAGAGGGAATTTCAAAGTTAAATTATGTGGGTTTTTTTTGTTTTTTTTTTAAAGGTTACATTTTACTTCACAATACTGACTTGATTTTTCTGTATTTCCAGGTGATAAATTCGTTTGCACATAATAACCGGTCCGTCCTTGAACTTTACCCAATATGCGTGAAGATCATGCGGCACCAAATCCCCAGCCAGCGACCCCAGCAAACTACTACAATCACTGGCATGATGGCCGGCATCGGTGGGATGGCCTTCAGTAAGTAGTTACTAGTAGTTGTAGTGTAGTATACACCTGCATATTTAGCCTGTTAATCCAAGGTATTAGCTGTCATCAGCAGTCTGAACCTCTATCGAGTTTCAGATTTTTATTTATCATAAATGTGACTGGTATGGAATGAGTAAAAAACAGTGCAGATGAGTCCATCAGGTGTGACATAGTCATATTTTCTGTATGAATAGTTTTCGAGGGACGCGGGGGTTGCTACTGGATATCATGTAATCACTGGGCTTTTTCGACATTAGCATATCAGTGTGTTTTTAATATCAGTATCTATTTCAAGGGAGAGTGAAATTTAAAATGTGCCAATTGTTTTTTTTTTTTTATTTAGTAAAGAAAAACTATAGTAGACTTTGTACAACTATAACAGAAACAAATGCTTTAAAATAAATCTCAAGTAAAGGAAAAAAAGATATGTACCATTCAGCTAATTCAGTGGCAACAGGGGTGTTTTGTTGTTTTTTAAATGTTCCCTTTTTATGTTTTGAAGTTTTGGATATGCTGAAGAGTATTTTAAATGTTAGTTAATTTTGAATTTAGTAGACTTTGTTTAAAAGCCAACAGCAGAATCCAGTTAAGATGAAGTGTGGCTTTATAGAAACTTTTTTTAAGGCACCCATTCCTGCTTTTGTTTTGTTTTTTTCTATGTCTACTTAATACACTAAGATTAACCTTTTCGTACACATAGTGTGCACACTGATATTCTCTTGTGCTAGCACCTCTTTGTATTTGTAAGCACAACTCCTACGTAAAAATAATAACGTTTTATGAATTTTTGAAAATTCCCCAAAGTAGTGCGCACACAAGGAATAGACCTTAAGTCATGCAATGTGAAAAGGTTTAGATAAACTCTGTTTAGGATAATCTGTTTTTGTTGTTGTTTTTTTGCCCTTATTATGAGAGGGAATTTCAAAGTTAAATTATGTGGGGGGGTTTTTTGTTGTTTTTTTTTAAGTATACATTTTCCTTCACAATGCTGACTTGATTTTTCTGTATTTCCAGGTGATAAATTCGTTTGCACATAATAACCGGTCCGTCCTTGAACTTTACCCAATATGCGTGAAGATCATGCGGCACCAAATCCCCAGCCAGCGACCCCAGCAAACTACTACAATCACTGGCATGATGGCCGGCATCGGTGGGATGGCCTTCAGTAAGTAACTTTTAAGTTCTATCAAATGTGTTTCGCATAAAATCGAGTTTAAGAGCTTAAAACAAAATTACAGCTCTACCATTTCTGGAACCAAAAACAAACTTTATTTCAAAATAAAAAGAGTTAATTGATCCGACTTGGTCTGCTCCAAACTTCTATCAGTGACTTGTGTCTGATTCAGCCTGGTTGCCTCACATACGGTGATGGGCTACAGAAGCAGTGCAAGTTTCTGTTCACGTTTTGTTACAGGTTTTAGATGCCCAAACTTATTTGTTTTAACGCTTTCCTGACGGGCTGAAACAGTAGATATGGTATCCCGACACTGTCTCTGTTTGGCAGCACGTAAAATTGTCTGACATTAGTTCTGGGACCTGTCCACAACATTGTTGTCTATATAGTGCTGATGTTGGACGTTAAGCAACAAAGTCACATTTTAACTTAACCCTTTCAACCCTGCAACCCTGGCGAGCCGGTTCAGATTTTTACAACTCTTTTATTTATCATAAATGTGACAGGTATGGAATGAGTAAAAACAGTGCAAATTAGTCCATCAGGTGTAATATATTCAAATTTTCCTTTATGAATAGTTTTCGAGGGACTGGGGGTTACTGCTGAATATCATGTAATCACTCGGCTTTCAGGCAGGCATATCCCAGAGTTAAAGTTATGCCATTTCGTCATTAGCATATAAGTGTGTTTTTTATATCAGTATCTATTTCAAGGGAGAGTGAAATTTAAAATGTTCCAATTGTCGTTTTTTTTAATTTAGTAAAGAAAAACTATAGTAGACTTTGTACAACTATAACAGAAACAAATGCTTTTAAAAAAAATCTCAAATAAAGGAAAATAAGATATGTACCATTCAGCTAATTCAGTGGCAACAGGGGTGTTTTTTTTTATTATTATTTTTTAATCTTCCCTTTTTATGTTTTGAAGTTTTGGATGTGCTGAAAGTTATTTTAAATAATAGTTAATTTTTTATTTAGTAGACTTTAAATTCATAAGGATTTGTTTTGATTATATTTGAAAAAAAAATGTTCTGAAATTTCGAATGTGTAAAGGGTAATTGCAAATCTTCGTTAATTTTGCATTTAGTAGACTTGAAATACTCAAAGTCCTGTTTTAATTAGATATGAGAAAAATAAAACAAGAAAGGAAAAGCCCTAATAATATCTTCATCACCATTCCCCTCTCTTGTTTAGACTTGACAGCTAACCCTGCTCAGCCGAGACGGTACCACGCCCAAACGGCATCCTTCAGCCGCAAGCACACCATGCGCCAGATCTACGAGTTCCTCGGGGGCAAGCTGCGGTTCTACAGGGAGGACTTCAGGCTCTGGAAAATCAACCCTAAAGATGATGTAAGATTGGTTTTGCTGTAAACATCATCATCATCATCATGTTGGCTTGTCCGTTATGTCAGAAGTACCTCTCACACAATCTGTCTGAAAAACTCCAGTTCTTGGGCTATCTTTCCTGTTGTAAAGATAAATGGATAGATGAATTCATTATTTTATTTTGGTCCTTATTTTCAATTTTTGATTTGAACTAACCTTTTGTCAGGTTGGATTGCTAATGAGTTGGTTTTTTTTGCTTATTTTTATATATATATATATTTTTTTTTGTTACCTGTGAAATAACAAACATCTAGGTGTCATAACATTTCCTGGAATTATGAGAATATAGTGCTAGTAACTTTGTATATAAAGGGTGCTTTCATTTTTTTTCTTTCTCCCTTAAGACCAGAAACCCATTACTTTGTTCTTTTTTTTAAAAGGGAAATATGATGTAGTTAAGAAAAATAAATGATAAAGAGGGAAAAACAAATTTCTATTTTTTTAAACATAAGTAGGAAAGGAAAAATTATTTTTTTTCATAAGTCTAATAATTGTTTTTTCCAGAGAATGCCTGCCTCTTTCTGTTTCTATAACTTAGTCCTGTCTTCCCATGAAATGAAAATATGAACTATATGATTCTGCATAAGATACTGTTTCTTTTCTACTACTTCTAGAGAAACAACATGTCTAAAACGTTAAGTACAGCAGATACATTATGTATTGGAGGCTGTTGAGTTGGTTCAACGTCCACCATCAGCACTACATAGACTATATTGTGGACGGACCCCAAGACTGATATCTGACAATTTTATGTGCTGCCACACACAAGACAGGGCGGAGATACCATGACTCCTGTCTCACCAGTCACATTAAACTGACACGAACCCAACCAGGGCACAGCCTTTTATAATTTCGTTTTTCTTTTACTTACATGGCTTTCACTTTCTTGCTATTTTCAGCAAAATCTCACTCTGTTAGAAGATGAAGATAAAACTGTTGAAGGTTATGGAATTGAGGATATGCAACAAATTTTACTTGAAGGTAACAGCCTTTTTTTTTGTCTGGGCTGCATGTTGGTGAGAGAAAAGAAGTATAAACAAAAGTTCAGCTCATAACAATTAAAAATTTTTGATTGAGAGTAAGATAATTCTAGACTGTAAAATAATTGTTTTTGCCCAAGATTGATCCAGATGGATGTGAATAAAAAGAAAAACTAGGAAAAATGTACCATATTTCAACATTTATAGTGGCAAGTTATCTTCTCACCCTTTTTTTTTATATTCAGACTTTCTCTGACTGTAACATGGAAAAAAACCATTAAAATAACAAAATAATTTATCATTTAAAAGCTCTTTTTTTATTGTTTAAGAGTAGCTGAAATATAAGATCTGTTTTGAATATCAGATTATTTTTGTCACTTTTTTTTCACCCCTTCTTAGTTCGTAACAAAGATCTCACATGGCCAGAGGAAATGTCGCAGCTTGCCAAAAATAAAACACTCAAGAAAGATGATGGTATGCATCAATGGTTGTTTTTAAAGTTTAGTGGTTTTTATATGCTTCAGTGTTAAGAGACAAAGCGTTTTCAGTAAATCATATCAAGGAAAATGTTTCCTTATATCTTTTTATACATTTGTTTATACTCGTTATATTATGTTTGTAGAAATGTGTGTTTAACCATGGTCCAATATCATCTTCTTGCTGGGATTAATACATTCATCTTATCTTTATTCAATGCGCACCAAAACACCTTTTTTTTTGCAGGAGAAAATATATCTTATCTTAGCTGTATTCAGTGTCCATTCAGAAGGGTTTCCGTCCTAGATAAACTGTTGTTTTTGTATTTCCTTATTAATTTTACTCTCAGAATGGTTTACCTTTGAGATAAAGAGCTTTACCTTGTATCTATGCAGTGCCCACCCAGAAGGGTTTCCGTCCTAGATAAACTGTTGTTTTTGTATTTCCTTATTAATTTTAATCTCAGAAGGGTTTCCCTTTGAGATAAAGAGCTTTTACCGTGTATCTATGCAGTGCCCACCCAGAAGGGTTTCCGTCCTAGATAAGCTCTTGTTTTTGTATTTCCTTATTAATTTTAATCTCAGAAGGGTTTCCGTCCTAGATAAAGAGCTTTAATACCGTGTATCTATGCAGTGCCCACCCAGAAGGGTTTCCGTTGAGATAAAGAGCTTTACCGTGTATCTATGCAGTGCCCACCCAGAATGGTTTCCCTTTGAGATAAAGAGCTTTAATACCGTGTATCTGTGCAGTGCCCACCCAGAATGGTTTCCCTTTGAGATAAAGAGCTTTACCGTGTATCTATGCAGTGCCCACCCAGAATGGTTTCCCTTTGAGATAAAGAGCTTTACGGTATATCTATGCAGTGCCCACCCAGAATGGTTTCCCTTTGAGATAAAGAGCTTTACGGTATATCTATGCAGTGCCCACCCAGAATGGTTTTCCTTTGAGATAAAGAGCTTTTTTACTGTTTATCTATGCAGTGCCCACCCAGAATGGTTTCCCTTTGAGATAAAGAGCTTTTTTACTGTTTATCTATGCAGTGCCCACCCAGAATGGTTTCCCTTTGAGATAAAGAGCTTTACCGTGTATCTATGCAGTGCCCACCCAGAAGGGTTTCCCTTTGAGATAAAGAGCTTTACCGTGTATCTATGCAGTGCCCACCCAGAAGGGTTTCCGTCCTAGATAAACTGTTGTTTTTGTATTTCCTTATTAATTTTCCCTTTGAGATAAAGAGCTTTACCGTGTATCTATGCAGTGCCCACCCAGAATGGTTTCCCTTTGAGATAAAGAGATTTACGGTATATCTATGCAGTGCCACCCACCCAGAAGGGTTTCCGTCCTAGATAAAGAGCTTTAATACCGTGTATCTATGCAGTGCCCACCCAGAAGGGTTTCCGTCCTAGATAAAGAGCTTTAATACCGTGTATCTATGCAGTGCCCACCCAGAATGGTTTCCCTTTGAGATAAAGAGCTTTAATACCGTATATCTATGCAGTGCCCACCCAGAAGGGTTTCCCTTTGAGATAAAGAGCTTTACGGTATATCTATGCAGTGCCCACCCAGAATGGTTTCCCTTTAAGATAAAGAGCTTTACCGTGTATCTATGCAGTGCCCACCCAGAATGGTTTCCCTTTGAGATAAAGAGCTTTACCTTGTATCTATGCAGTGCCCACCCAGAAGGGTTTCCGTCCTAGATAAACTGTTGTTTTTGTATTTCCTTATTAATTTTAATCTCAGAAGGGTTTCCGTCCTAGATAAAGAGCTTTAATACCGTGTATCTGTGCAGTGCCCACCCAGAATGGTTTCCCTTTGAGATAAAGAGCTTTAATACCGTGTATCTATGCAGTGCCCACCCAGAATGGTTTCCCTTTGAGATAAAGAGCTTTACGGTATATCTATGCAGTGCCCACCCAGAATGGTTTCCCTTTGAGATAAAGAGCTTTACGGTGTATCTATGCAGTGCCCACCCAGAATGGTTTCCCTTTGAGATAAAGAGCTTTACGGTATATCTATGCAGTGCCCACCCAGAATGGTTTCCCTTTGAGATAAAGAGCTTTACGGTATATCTATGCAGTGCCCACCCAGAAGGGTTTCCCTTTGAGATAAAGAGCTTTACCGTGTATCTATGCAGTGCCCACCCAGAATGGTTTCCCTTTGAGATAAAGAGCTTTACGGTATATCTATGCAGTGCCCACCCAGAAGGGTTTCCGTCCTAGATAAACTGTTGTTTTTGTATTTCCTTATTAATTTTACTCTCAGAAGGGTTTCCGTCCTAGATAAAGAGCTTTAATACCGTGTATCTATGCAGTGCCCACCCAGAATGGTTTCCCTTTGAGATAAAGAGCTTTAATACCGTGTATCTATGCAGTGCCCACCCAGAATGGTTTCCCTTTGAGATAAAGAGCTTTACCGTATATCTATGCAGTGCCCACCCAGAATGGTTTCCCTTTGAGATAAAGAGCTTTAAAACCGTGTATCTATGCAGTGCCCACCCAGAAAGGTTTCCCTTTGAGATAAAGAGCTTTACCGTGTATCTATGCAGTGCCCACCCAGAATGGTTTCCCTTTGAGATAAAGAGCTTTACCTTGTATCTATGCAGTGCCCACCCAGAAGGGTTTCCTCTGAGATAAAGAGCTTTACCTTATCTATGCAGTGCCCACCCAGAATGGTTTACCTTTGAGATAAAGAGCTTTACCGTGTATCTATGCAGTGCCCACCCAGAATGGTTTCCCTTTGAGATAAAGAGCTTTACCGTGTATCTATGCAGTGCCCACCCAGAATGGTTTCCCTTTGAGATAAAGAGCTTTACCGTGTATCTATGCAGTGCCCACCCAGAATGGTTTCCCTTTGAGATAAAGAGCTTTACCGTGTATCTATGCAGTGCCCACCCAGAATGGTTTCCCTTTGAGATAAAGAGCTTTAATACCGTGTATCTATGCAGTGCCCACCCAGAAGGGTTTCCCTTTGAGATAAAGAGATTTACCTCATATCTATGCAGTGCCCACCCAGAAGGGAGCCACAGGCCTGAACAACCTGGGCAACACGTGCTTCATGAACGCAGCCCTGCAGTGCGTGTCCAACACGCGGCCCCTCACAGACTACTTCTACGGCAAGCTGCATCTCTTTGAGCTCAACCGGTAAGCCCTTTAAATGGGTTAAATTAAAGTGATTCTTTTCAAACGTGTAACTCAATTTTTTCAAAAAGTGGACATAGAACTAGTTAATTCTCAGCCCACAAAAATTTGTAGGTTTTTATTTCTTGCAGTAATTTAATCTTGTCATTTTTTTGTGCCTTTGCATGGTTCTTTTTTACTGGTGGTGGTTCGAGAAAACCAGCTTGAATTTTTTTTTTTTTTTTTTTGTAAGGTGTTGAAACATGTGTAAAAGAACAGTAGGAAAATGTTTCAACAATATGATATGTCAAATTTTTTCTTCACTTTCATGGTCAGCCATGCAATTACAAAATGTTCAAAATTCTTCCTGAACGATGATATCTACATGATTTTTTATACAAGTACTCTATGATATTGCAAAAGCCAACAGTGGCAACTGCAATCAGTTGTTTTCTTTAGCTGTCAACTAAAGTCAGCATTAGTAGCATTGAAAAGATTAAGCATATCCAACAAGAATCTCATGTTGGGGCAAAACCACAGAGACCTTAAATGGTCCTCTTGGGAAATTTTAGTTCCATTGCTTCGTAGACAGACGAAAATATTGTCGCTTCTTGTATGTGTGTATACATGCAAAGATTTTTAAAAAGTTACTATTCATCTCTTACTAAAAATCAGCATTATAAAACGAGGGCATTTTTAAAAATACAAAAGTAAAATTGATATGTAATTATAGCAATGGTGAATGTTATATAAATGAACAAAGTAAGTGCATACACATTTGCTATGATATATCAAAGCAATTTATATTTTATTTTTGTATAAAAGATTAGCGACTTTAGAGCTCTAAATGACGTTTTGATTCTTAGGCCAAAAGTTGAAGGTCTGTTGGAGGCTGAAGCAACTCTTGTTTTATCCCTTTGATATCCTTCAGAGGCACAGACATATTTTTTATTTTACCTCTTCTTTAACTTTTTAAAGAGGACAAGAAGATAATAGATATTGTGACTTTAAGCAATGGGAAACAAAAATTGAATTTGAAATGTTTGTGAAGAAAAGGCATTTTCATTATAAAAAAATTAAATGGAGGAGTGTGGAAGGAACAACAAAAATCATTGGTTTGATAACTAAAAACACTTCCAAGGGCTCAAGGAAGATATTATACACCAACTGGACCCCAGAACGAGATATATGCGACTTTGGTCACATTGTACTGACACTGAACCCATCAATATGGAAAAATTGTGGCTGCCAAAGTAGGAATCAAATCTGTGATATGTACCCATGACCACATGACCACATGACTTGGAAAATTTGCTGACATGGGATCAAATCTGTGATCTTTGAGGAAAATATGCTCGCTCTACCCTTGACTACCGTGCCCCACCATGGAGGAAAAATATCATTGACATTTCTTTGATTCCTATTTCGTAATCAAGTTTGTGTAATCGAGTTATTTGATTTATGTACCCATGACCACATGACCACATGACTTGGAATTTGCCAGAGACATATGTCCTGGTATCCTCGCTCTGTCTCTGTGTACCAACATGTGAAATTGTCAAATTGTGAGATATTTTCTTGGGACCAGCTTGCTATACAGTCTAGTAGTCAACTATCAAAGATTTTAATATGTGCATTCTCTGCTATCCCCACCCCACTGTGGTTGCTACAGATCATGAAACATGATTTGATTGCTCATCTTTGTTTCTTTCTTTTTCAGAGACAATCCTCTAGGTATGAAAGGCCACATTGCTCAGCGTTATGGCGAGTTGGTTAAAGATCTCTGGAGTGGAACGTCACGGACTGTGGCTCCTCTAAAACTCAGGGTGAGGACCGTAACCCTTTTCCATCACTCCGCACACATAAGCGTATTGATAGGCTTTTGTGCGAACACCTCTTTTTGTTCATATGCACACCTTCCATTTCAAAATAATAAATAATGAAAATAAAATTCACCAAAATAGTGTGCACGCAAGGAATAGGCCTTAAAAAAAGGAGTGAAAATTCTACAGCCTGAGAACTTACAAGAAGAGGCTTATGACTATACACTCGAGGACAGTAAAGTTGGAACTCTGACACATGTCTCATTCTCTACTTACTGTAAACCACTGTAATTTTGCTTTGTTAGTGTGTATGTGTGTTTGATTGATCAATATCTATGATAATGTCCAATCAAACAATAATTATGCATGATCCTGTTCAGAGTTATACTCTTTTTGACCCTTTTACTTGCTCTGGGATAAAATAGTCCCTTTTTGAGTTTTAATTGTCTTTTTGACGTTTCAATAACATTGCTTTTCAATAAATTTTTCGGTAAAAGCAAGGATAAAATATCAAAATTTGTCCAAACACCGTCCAAACAACTTTTGATATTTCCCCAACCTCTACATCAGATACCCCTTGAATGATTGTCTATTTGGATGGAAACTGATGATTTTTGTTTTCTTTCCTTTTCTTAGGAAGTCATGTTATGTATATCAGAAAAGTAAATAAATACTATTGATCAATTTTTTATTTTATATATATACTTATATTCTGTTCCTATTCTAGTGGACGATTGGTAAATATGCGCCGAGATTCAACGGCTTCCAGCAGCACGACTCTCAGGAACTGCTCAGCTTTCTGCTTGACGGGCTGCATGAGGATCTAAACAGGTAGCAAAGCCGTAAATCATTCTTTACATGACTCCTTCTTCTTCTTCTTCTTCTTTGTTCACTTGAAAATGACTACACAGAAAGTCTCGAATCTAGTCCACAGTCTTTTTACATGAGTAAATACCTGGTGTTCTTTAAATGGATATGTATTCGGCCTTATAGAAAAGAATAAGCACTTATCTAGGTGGTTTGATTTAACGGGCCAGTCAGCTCAGTAACGGCTATATTGTATCTAAGTGGTAATATGTTTGTTATTACAAAGCGAGACACGCTTTCTTGAATTTATTGATTATCGTTCATTTCTTTCTTGACGATTGGCTTTCCTCTGTATTATTTTTAACATCAATTTGACCAAGTTTCTAAAATCGTATCCTACAGTGCCGGAGTTGTCACATACTTAAAATAGTCATGTCCTAGATCTAATGTTCTGAAATTTTCTCAGCTGGACTCAATGTAGCTGATGACATCACGCTCCACAGAGTTCAGCCGGGATTTCCCTATGAACTAAACTTATGAGACATCATGTGCGACTGCATCTTATTTTCACCCAAATTCTGTTGTTAGATCCAATTTGAGTTTAAACTAAAAACTTGTAGTATTTTAAAGTTTTCATGTAGATTCCAAGTGAGCTTTATCATGAAACTATTTGGCATAGTTTGGCCAGTGTTAATTTTTTAGGTGATTAGGCTTGTAGGCTGAACAAAGAATTGTAGGCATGTATTGTGCTGTTCTACGTAGGATAACAATTTAAAAGAAATAGATTTATACAGTCAATCAATATGGTGACTTGGGCTGTACTTAGGAGGCCTTCAATTTCTTTTTTCATTACTTGCTGATCAGAGTTCACAACAAACCGTACGTGGAGCTGAAAGACAGCGACGGGAGACCAGACAGAGTGGTAGCCAGGGAGGTGAGTTATCTTCCCATTTCTCAATTTCGCGGCTTTCCGTCGCTTGTTTGAAAAAAATTGTTTCTTTTTATTTTTCATTTAAAAACTGAAGTTGCTGGCTAGTCATAGTATATTTTCAGATTTTTTTTTTTTAGCTTTTTAGGATTGGCTAAGAAAGTATCAGACCTGCCAAGGCAGCTTTAGTTATCTTTACCTTCAAGATATTTTCCCTGTTGTGTATAGTGGTTATTATGGTCATGAACATAGCCATACTAGTTCTATTGATAGGGGTAAAGGCATAGTCATATATGTACATAAAAATTTAGCCATACAAAATCTGTAGATAAGGGTAAAGGCATGGTTGTTTTTTGTGTATACAAGAATGGAGCCATACCGTTTCTGTTGTTAAGGGTAAAGGCAGTCATTTTTGTTAATAGGAATATGGCCGTACAGAAACTTTTGATAATTGTAAAGGCGGGTCGTTTTTTTTATATTTAAAAATGTAGCCATGTTGACAATGGTAAAGTTGTTTTTGTGTGTTTCAGAATGTAGGAGAATAGTAATACTAATTCTGTTTATAAGGGTAAAGGCTGTTGAATTTGTAGATATGAATTTAGCCATTCTATTTTTTTTTATAATGGTGAATGCATAGCCATTTTTGTGTGTGCAGGTATGTTGCCATACATAATCTGCTGTAAAGAGTAAAGACATAGTCATTTTCGCGTGTAGAGGAATTCTGTAGACTTGTATAAATGTTTCAACTACCGACCACCTCTCCAGGCATGGGAAAACCACCTGCTGAGGAACCAGTCTATAGTGGTCGACCTGTTCCACGGCATCCTCAAGTCCCAGGTGAGGTGCAAGGAGTGTGGCCACGTCAGCGTCCGGTTTGACCCGTACTCCCACCTCTCGCTGCCCCTGCCCATGGACAGCTGTATACACCTGGAGGTCATTGGTAAGTGTTCCATGTGAACAGTATGTAGAGGTGGGGGGACAGAGGAATTGAATCTAAGCCCCTGCCCATGGACAGCTGTATACACCTGGAGGTCATTGGTAAGTGTTCCATGTGAACAGTATGTAGAGGTGGGGGGGACAGAGGAATTGAATCTAAGTCCCTGCCCATGGACAGCTGTATACACCTGGAGGTCATTGGTAAGTATTCCACAGATTTGCTGGTGATGGTGGTAATCTGTTAGGCTCTGTTTGTCTAGGGGTATGAAAAATATTCACAGCCAATCACACGACTCGTCCGTAGAAAATAAATCCGAAGTCCGCAAGTAACAATTTCAAACTGTTTAATCCAACAAAACTTCTATACTCTACAATGTTTGTAGGACGGCTCAATAGTACAATTACTAGACTCTGGAAACAATGTTGACTCCTGAAATGTTGACTCTTGTCTCCCTAAATCTAATTAAGATTCTTATTTATACAAAATTTCGTCGAATCATCTAGAACAAGAATTACGTAAATCATAAGAGAATATTCTCGGTACATCTCTTTAGCAATTAACAACCAATCAGAACAAAGGTAAACAAGAGGTGACGAGGTGATTACTATTCTAGAACTAGCCGGAGGTTTCGAGAAGGGCTGTGTTCAGTAAGCAAAACTCACAATCAAATTCTTAAGCTTGAAATACAATCGTTATGCAAACAAACAAGATAATGTACATACATCTAGTCAATCCGCTACCCAAAAGTTACGCACCTAAAAAGGGTGAGGAAATGAATAGATCAACTCATAGTACAATGCGTTACACATCCCCCCACTTAAAATAATTTTTCCTAAAAATTTATTCTCACATCCAAAGCATTGTATATTGCCTTCCACTTGATACAAATATCATCAATAAAGTAGATAAATCATGAGACCTTTACTTGAAGTGGGCGTACCGGCAGTCATGCTTTACGAGTAGTATGTATACACCTGGAGGTCATTGGTAAGTATTCCATGTGAACAGTATGTAGAGGGGGGGACAGAAATATTGAATCTAAGCCCCTGCCCATGGACAGCTGTATACACCTGGAGGTCATTGGTAAGTATTCCATGTGAACAGTATGTAGAGGTGGGGGGGAAAGAGGAATTGAATCTAAGCCCATGGACAGCTGTATACACCTGGAGGTCATTGGTAAGTATTCCACGTGAACAGTATGTAGAGGTGGGGGGGGGGGAAAGGAGGAATTGAATCTAAGCCCCTGCCCATGGACAGCTGTATACACCTGGAGGTCATTGGTAAGTATTCCATATGAACATTATGTAGAGGTGGGGGGAAAGAGGAATTGAATCTAAGCCCATGGACAGCTGTATACACCTGGAGGTCATTGGTAAGTGTTCCATGTGAACAGTATGTAGAGGTGGGGGGGAAGGAGGAATTGAATCTAAGCCCCTGCCCATGGACAGCTGTATACACCTGGAGGTCATTGGTAAGTGTTCCATGTGAACAGTATGTAGAGGTGGGGGGGGTTGGTTTAACGTCCAACAGCAGCACTATATAGGCTATATTGGACAGGCTCCAAGACGGACGTCTGACAATTTTATGTGCTGCCACACACGAGACAGGGCGGGGATACCATGACTCCTGTCTCAGCCGGTCACATTATACTGACACCGACCCAACCAGTGGAACAATTTATAAAGGTGGGGGGAGAGAGGATTTGAATCTAAGTGCTGCCACACAAAGACTGGGCGGGGATATCAGAACTGGACAAAATCTGACATATTTGTGACACCCCCTGAATAGAAGCCCAGCACACTCAACTTTACTTTAATGCATTCAATAAACTCGTTTTCTTTTAAAATTTGTAATTTCTGCTTAAAAAATATTGGGAAGGGTGCGCTGAAATTTCCGGGAAAACTGAAAAGCATGAGCTCAAAATCCCTCCAAAAGTTCCACATTTTAAGAGTTAAGCCTGCTATTAAATATTGTCAACCAAGATACTTGCTAAGCCTTGTGATTGTTAAGCACAGTTTTGTTCTTGTGTATTGTGTTTCAGTCCAGAAACTGGACGGCTCGGTGCCAGTGAAGTACGGCCTGCGCCTGAACATGGACGAGAAGTACCGAGCGATGAAGCGCGAAGTGAGCCGCCTGGCCGACATTCCCGTCGAGGAACTCCTGGTTGTGGAGGTCAGCGGACCTATCGTCAAGGTCAGTTCTGGAGTTTTATATATGTCTGTGGTCAGTGATTGATTTCTGTCTGGTCACTCATTAATTTCTGTTCTGGTATTTGATTTTTCTATGGTTAGATATTGGTTTCTGTGTTTCTGTGTGTGTGGAGAGAGAGAGAGAGGGAGAGACAGACAGACAGACAGACAGAGAGAGGGAGAAAGGGAGGAAGGTGGAGGGAGGCAAATGTCGAGAAAGAGTACTTGCTCTCATAGAGACGAGATCATGAAAAAGAAGTGCTGAAATGTGGGATACAGAATTATACCTATTGGAGTATAAATATCTTAGTCCTGTACAGAATTTAGAATTGTCTGTTTTAAATTCTTATTAACTGCATATTCAGTAAAAGGGTGATAGAGCGTTGGTCTCCAGATAAAAAAGTCTGTGGTCGAATCCTACGATCTGTCAAAAATTTATTTTTTCTATTTCATCCCCCTTCTGGTTGGTTGGTGTCAGTTAAATGAGACCGGCTGAGACAGGAGTCCATATCTCCATGCCCTGTCTTGGGTAAGGGATGTAAAATTGTCAATTGCTAGTCTTGGGGCTTGCCCACAATGTAGCCTATATAGTGCTGATGTTGGACGTTAATCGGCAAACAATCAAACACATATGATAAAGGGAAATGAAAATAAAAAATGTGTGGACTAATTGACTATATCAGAAAAAATGAAGGAAAAAAGACATTGGTCTTTGCAAAGCGATTTATTATTTCCCTCACACCAACACAATATTGATTCACTCATTACAATGGGAGTTACAATATAGAGAAAATACAACATGGAATTGATTACCAAATGAAATCTTGATAAAGACACTTTGATTTGAGAACATCAAATTTTAAATACTGATCTGTACAGTTATTGAGAACTGGATTCTGAATTATTAGGCAAAATTTTATTTAACTGTTACCTCAAGCTATAACTGGTATCCCCAAATAGCATATATTTCCAGTTTATTTTTCCACCTTCTGTTTATTAAGAGACAGCCATGAAAACATATTTTTTAACTGCTTCATAATTATTACAGTTAGCAAACCAAATTTAATAGTTACTTAACATTACAAAAAGTTAGCGAACAAACTTTTAAAGTTACTTAACATTACAAAAAGTTAGCGAACAAACTTTTTACATTTAGATTAAAAGCCACAAATCTGCACAGTAACAATAGAGAACACTCAACAGGATACATGGTACTTGGTCACATAAATAAACCTGTCTTGCAGAACAATTGTTGTGTTTCTTTTTTTAGGGGATAGAACTACATTTAAGTGTGTGTAGAAATTTAATATTTACAGAAAGTGATAAATTCCTCATAAGAAATTATTATTCAGAGTTACAATTCTTAGGTAGTGGTCAGTATTGATTAGAAGTAGGCTTGAAACGAAACTGATTGAAAATTGATTGCACTTTGAGAGATTAGAACTGTCAAGTGTGGATCTATTGTCACTCATTGACAACATTGCAGACAGAGAGATAAAGCCTGAATAAAGATTACTGATTGCGGAATCACATAACTTTATCAATGTCAGGTCCGTGTCTTGAGGCTGAGCAAAGCTGCCAGCTGCTTGCGGAAGGTTTGGTTGATGAAGGAGTAGATGAGAGGGTTCGCCGCGCTGTGGACAAAGTAGGCGTAGAAGATGATGCGCTGGGGGGGCACAAGGTTGAGGGTCATGAGCAGGGCAGGGGCAAAGCTGACGAGGTACACCGCCGTCACCAGGAGTAGAACTTTGGCTGTCTTCACTTGGGCGGTCGAGTAGCGGCGTCTATGCCCCATGGTTGCGGCTGATGCTTTTGGTACTGCTGATGCTGCTGATGTTTTCGGTACCGCTGCTGCTGCTGCTGCTGATTCTGCTGGTGGTACTGCTGCCAGTGTGTCTGGGGTGACTTTTGGTCTCGGGACAAGATTTTCTATTTGCTTCTGCTGATGAGATAATGTTTGGGGTAAATGTTGTGCTCCTGTTTTGTTTTTTGTGTGGTCCAGACTGGTTTTGATTCCCTTTTCTGTGTTCAAGGTGTATTGGAATTGTAGATTATGTTGCTTTGGCAATTTGTCCCAGTTTGGTTTGAGGAAGATGCGACTCTCTGACTGTCTCCTGGTCATGGTTGTGCTAGGCTGTATTTGAGGACGCTCTGGGTTTGGGATGGCAGATGCGCTCTGAGGTCTCGCGTTTTGGGGCAGGACAGTTGGATTAAAGATACTGGGAGATGGAGAAGACTTTTCGCCTTGGATGCTCATGCCTTGAGTTTTAATCTGTTTCTCTTTTTTATAATCCAAGGAGGGTTCAGGAGTGTTAGGCAGTGAAAGGCCCATGAAGGCTAATGTGCTAGGTTCGGGAGGTGCAGTGGCGGGAGCGAACGGCGACCAGATGTGGGGTTTTTTCTCTTGGAGACTCCACGGGCCTTTGTCTGTTTGCTCAAACGCTCCCTGGCTTGGGAAAGAAAAGACTTCTCCCTCTGGGAAAATTCTGATTGAAGAGCTTTCTCTCCTGTTGTCAAATTTTGTTTGCTTTGTAAATTGTTTTGTTGTAGAGAAAATATTGACTGGATTACTTGCGACACTGTTGATCTGACTCTGCAGTTCTTCTCCAGTGTATGGAAATGGAGATGTAACGAATTTTACAGAGCTAAAGGGTGCTGCTGTTTCATTAGGTTTGCTGGAGTTTTCCCGTGTTTCGTCCGGAGTGGGCTGAGATTGAGCCTGAAGCGTCTGCTCCTCTTGAATGGACTCCATTTCGAGCTGGTTGCACAGGCTATCCTTTCCCGAACCATCGTCACTTGCCGTGGAGAGATCGCCGCTGATGTTCTCGCCGGCCAGCCAAGAGTTGTGTTCCTTGTTGAGCATCCTGACCTTGGCCCTCTGGCGGCGCGCCAGCTTGAAGACCGCGGTCTCGTGGACCTTCCGGTGCCGCTGGTGCCAGCCCGTGTGGCTGAGGGCCTTGACCAGCTTCCGCCGGAACCAGCTGGGCCGACGGTAGAGCGGCTCCGTCTCTGAGGACACGCGTCTCGTCTTTGTGAGGCCGTTCACCACTGAGACAACTGACAACTCTTCTTCTTCTCGCTGCCACTTCATCACCTCTCCAGCGTTGAGGTAGGTGGAATCCCCGCATGAGCGGCTTCGGTAGTACTTGGTGCGACCCACCGTGCAGGACCCGGTGCAGAAAAACGAGGTCTTGTCCAGGTGGGCGATGGGAGGTCCTACTGGGAGAATACTGGACTTGGCTGCCCAGTCGTTGTAGTGACCGTCATCCAACGAGGTGATCTCATCCTCGTCGTTACATACTGCGCCACTGTTGTTGATGTTTTTGCCACCAGTTCGAGCTACTGTTCTCGTCCCTTTTTCAACATTCCAGAAGTTTCTCTGTACAGTTTTGCTGCTCTCTTGTGGTTTCGTGTCAACATCATAGTTATAATTGCTGTTGTTAATGCTGTTTATACCATCAGTTCGAGTCGCTGCTACTGCTGCTGCAGTTGTCATGCTTCTTGCCCATTTTTCACCATTCTGAAAATTTCTCTGTACAGTTTTGAAACTTGTTCGTAGTTCCTTGCCATTTTCATGTTCTGGGTGCTTTCCTTGAGCCCCTTCTAGTTTAGTCATGGCGTTCCCGGCCTCAGAGCACACGGTATGTTGACAAGCTTGTGGTAGTGATTCTACTCCAGAGTCCCGTCCATTGCCGGACATTGAGTTCCTTCTTTGTGGCCTCGCGCGATGACCGTTGGTCTGCACGTGTCCAGGTTTTGATAGCGGAGTGGACGGCCCCTTAGAGAGGCCTGCGGGTGGCCGGCCCTGGTTGGTCT
Source organism: Elysia chlorotica (assembly GCA_003991915.1). Classification (NCBI taxonomy): domain Eukaryota; kingdom Metazoa; phylum Mollusca; class Gastropoda; family Plakobranchidae; genus Elysia; species Elysia chlorotica. Next base: position 20,972 of record RQTK01000721.1, read on the forward strand.
GCACGTGTCCAGGTTTTGATAGCGGAGTGGGCGGGCCCTTAGAGAGGCCTGCGGGTGGCCGGCCCTGGTTCCCCCAGCGCCTGGACTGGCGGTGCACGGCGCGGAAGACCAGGCCGTACATGACGAGGACGTTGATGAGCACGGCCAGGAAGAGCACGGCGATGGCCTGCCAGTAGTGCTCCGTGAAGGCCGCGTCCACAATGATGTCGTTCTGCCAACACAGGCCAAGGTAAAACTCCGCTGGGGGCGAGATGGTCTCATCGGCCTGACCCATCCCAAATGGTGGGGGGTTGGTGTCCCGTGGTGTGATTTCTGCGGAGGTTGCTGTGGTTTTCGTGTCAGATGATGTGGTTTTGGAGACGGATTGTTGTGTTTTGGTTTCCGGCGGTGTGGTCATGATACCCGTAGATGAGTCACTGGTCACAGAAAGTTGACCGGGATATTTTGGTGAAGACGTCACAATTTTCGGGCCTGATCTCAAAACTGAACTAGAAATTGTAAGATGCGATGGAAGAGGGGGTTTTGAAGAAGGAAATTCAGTTATCTCACTACTAATACCATGGTGAGAGGTTTCAGGGGTAAAAGAGGAAGAGGGATCCCTAAACTGAGCATCTGGGCTGGTAGTGAACAATGTCTCTGTCGTAGAGGGGAGGCTTGAAGACTTCGCCCTAGAAATAGCATGTGACCAAGTTGATTTTCCATATGCAAGAAACTGAGAAGTCGTAATTAAAGTATGAGATCGTGAAGGGGGGTTGGGAGAATTTGGCCAAGTAGTCGCAGTGAGTTCTAGCGTCACGGGTGGGTCAGGCTGTTTTTGGAGTCCTAGGCCGCTTGTTGGAGGATCTGTCATTGCTGATGGACCAAGAGTGAAGTTCGTGCCAGAAAAAAACATTCTGGAATTATCAAAAGCCTCTATGTTTGAATCCGCTATGGAGGGAGAGGGCGACGCCGAAACGGAAATTGAGGGAAAAACAGACGTGTCGAACTGACCACGGACAGTGGTGGCTTCAGAAGGTCCTATCGGGACGGTATCCCCTGCGGTATCCCCTGCGTAGTAGTCGCCGTAGTCCGAGTCCCCGGTGCCATCAGAGCCTGTGTTAAGTTGGTATACCCCCACGCCGAGAGACGGGGGTAGGGCCATGCCGGCTGAGGCTAGCACGGCGAGCAGGATTATGCCTCTGTGGAAATGGTGGAGCAAAACAAAGAAATGATACTACTACTACTACTACTACTACTACTACTACTACTACTACTACTACTACTACTACTACTACTACTACTACTACTACTACTACTACTACTGCTGCTGCTGCTGCTGCTGCTGCTGCTGCTGACTTACTTTGCGGCCCTGTACTGACTTACTTTGCGGCCCTGTACTGACTTACTTTGCGGCCCTGTACTGACTTACTTTGCGGCCCTGTACTGACTTACTTTGCGGCCCTGTACTGACTTACTTTGCGGCCCTGTACTGACTTACTTTGCGGCCCTGTACTGACTTACTTTGCGGCCCTGTACTGACTTACTTTGCGGCCCTGTACCGACTTACTTTGCGGCCCTGTACTGACTTACTTTTTGACCCTGTACTGACTTACTTCGCGACCCTGTACTGACTTACTTCGCGACCCTGTACTGACTTACTTTGCGGCCCTGTACCGACTTACTTTGCGGCCCTGTACTGACTTACTTCGCGGCCCTGTACTGACTTACTTTGCGGCCCTGTTGGAGAGCGGCCCTGTACCGACTTACTTTGCGGCTCTGTACCGACTTACTTTGCGGCCCTGTTGGAGAGCGGTCCTGTACTGACTTACTTTGCGGCCCTGTACTGACTTACTTTGCGGCCCTGTTGGAGAGCGGCCCTGTACTGACTTACTTTGCGGCCCTGTTGGAGAGCGGCCATGTACTGACTTACTTTGCGGCCCTGTACTGACTTACTTTGCGGCCCTGTACTGACTTACTTTGCGGCCCTGTACTGACTTACTTTGCGGCCCTGTACTGACTTACTTTGCGGCCCTGTACTGACTTACTTTGCGGCCCTGTACTGACTTACTTTGCGGCCCTGTACTGACTTACTTTGCGGCCCTGTACTGACTTACTTTGCGGCCCTGTACTGACTTACTTTGCGGCCCTGTACTGACTTACTTTGCGGCCCTGTACTGACTTACTTTGCGGCCCTGTACTGACTTACTTTGCGGGCGGGGGAGGTAAGGGGGTTGTGGCAATCAGAAGTTGGAGGGGATCTTTAAAGGCCGTATTATACTATTAATGTTGGCTTATCATGATTGTGATTAAAAAAATGTTGGGTAGTTAAAGGGGAATCCAGCGGCAGCGACAGGCAAGGGCCTGTCCACAATATAGCCTTTATAGTGCTTATGTCGGACGTTATGATCGAATTAACCAAACAACCAAGCAAGCAACTAACCTGATGGGCACAGCCCACTCACTCATTAGCAAGCAAGCAACCAATGGACCAACCAACCTACCAACGACAATTCAATCCACCAACCAACCCACTGATCTAAAGGCCGCGGCCCAGTCCTCCAGCAACCAATCAATCAAGCGACGAACGAACCAACCAATCAACCAACCAACTGTCAACCAGCCAACCAATCAACCTCCAACCAAGCAGGCAACGAATCAACTTACCAACCAATCAACCTCCAACCAAGCAGGCAACGAATCAACTTACCAACCAATCAACCTGCAACCAAGCAGGCAACGAATCAACTTACCAACCAAAGCAGGCAACGAATCAACTTACCAACCAATCAACCTCCAACCAAGCAGGCAACGAATCAAATTACCAACCAAAGCAGGCAACGAATCAACTTACCAACCAATGAACCATCAACCAACCAACTGTCAACCAACCAACCAGGCAACCACATACCAACCAGGCAACGAATCAACTAACCAACCAACCAACTACGATTCACCTGAAGGGCACGGCCCATAGGAACTCGTCGTGCGGACCGTCGTGGACGAGGCAGATGATGAGGTCGGTGGCCGCCAGCGCCATGATGAACAGGGTGGACGCCTGGCGCACGCGGCTCCGGGAGAAGACGGTCAGAACCAGCAGGTTGCCTGTGGTCGGCAGGTGGCGGGGATGTAAGGTCGGTGCAAGATGACAAACAATGAGACACGATGATGGTACGCAGTATCATAGGTTCAAAGAAAGAAGCATCTGCCTAAATTAGGTTCAGAGAAAGAAGCATCTGCCTAAATTAGGTTCAAAGAAAGAAGCATCTGCCTAAATTAGGTGCTGAGACAGGAGTCATGGTATCCCCACCCTGTCTCGTGTGTGGCAGCACATAAAATTGTCAGACGTCCGTCTATAGCCTATATATCGCCTATATAATATAGTGCCAACCCAACAACAACAAAAAATCCCGACCCAGCAGCGTGAAATCCTCCGTGTCAACCCTTCACTAATTCACAATCTCTGGCCGCAAGACATTACATCAAATTGAGACACAAGGGAGTACTCAGTGTCGAACAAGATATTACAGAGTACCCAGTGCAAAAATAAGACAAAGAACCATACATGGTAGAACTATAATTTTTTTTTTAAGCCCCCCAAGCTTTGCGTCCTACACCACGACGCACATGACATAACAACAGACTTTAAGCATGGGCTTATCTATGATGATGATGATGATGATGATGATGATGATGATGATGATGATGATGATGATGATGATGATAATGATGATTATGATGGTGATGATGATGATGATGATGATGATGATGATGATGATGATGATGATGATGATGAGGATAAGGATGATGATGATGGTGATGATGATGATGATGATGAAGATGGTCTTACCCGAGATGCCCACGAGGAAGATGACTGCCAGGAAGGCGGTGAGGACAATGTTGGAGTTCCACTGGGCGTGCCGCATGATCTGGTAGATCTTCTCCAGCTGGGACTGGGGCCAACCTTTGGGGAAACAACGGAGACATTGTGATAGCGAAACCCGTGGCAAAACAAAGAAGGGGAGGTTGAGGAATCTGCGCTACCGTCCAATCATAGCTCTAGCCAAGGTCGACGGAGCCAATGAGCGATCAGATAACATCGCGCATAAGGGGCTTGGTTACGTCATCCGTTGCAAATATAAAAACCCACGATGATGCTTTTTTGTTCTTTCTGATTTCGCCCCATGCTCGTTGGATGGGTGTTAATCGAGGCTATATTTTGGTATAATGCGACCGGCTGAGACAGGAGCCTTGGCGTCCCCGCACTGTCTCTGTGTGGCAGCACGTAATAAACTGTCAGACAAGTTTTGGGACCCGTCCACAATATAGCTTAGCTGCTGACACAGGACGATAATAAAGAACCAACGACAAACTGGTTTATCATGCTTAACAAACTAAAAACTGGACAGCCTTCTGTTCTGAAGCGGTATGCATGTCCGTGAAACACACGTGACCTGTCATTAAGATTGCTTCTCCGACCTGTTCTTCTTATACTCTGAGTAATTTTTTCTTTGCGTGTTATTTTATTTGTATTCAATGGCATAAGGATGAGGAAAAATGAGACAAGCAATTCTCTTCAATAATTTTTCATTGAAACAGTTTTTTTTTTTATTTCCTTCCCTTTGTCCTTTTTTTTTGTACCTACCGCTGGAATCGTAGTCATAGTCGTAGAAGGTAAAATTGCCGCCGAAATTTCTATACCAATCTGGCCATTCCTCGCTGGGCTCTCCATCACCTCCTCCTCCTCCTCCTCCTCCTCCTCCTCTTCCTCCTCCACGTTCTCCTCCTGCGGCGCCGGGGCCCACTGTGCCGTTCTGGACAATCTCCATCAACCACTGGCCCGTGCAGTTGCCTAGCAACCCACTGGGCAAGGATGCGCTGCCGTTGTTGTTGCTGCTGCTGCTGTTGCAGCCGTGGTCCGCTACCTGCGCGCCGCGGCTGCCGGCGCCGCTGCCAGACAGCCAGTCGCTGAGCGAGCTCCCGCCGTCGCCTCCCTTGGGGAAGTAGATCCATGGCGGCGCGTCGTCATCGTCGGCTAGAGGAGCAGGCGGAAGGGGCGGGGCTGTTGGGGAAGGGGGCGGGGCGTGTGGGGGATGGGACCTCTCCTCGTCGCGTCGCCATAGCAACCGGTCTCTGACGAGCTTTTTTTTTTTGGGGGGGGGGGGGGGGAGGGAAGGACACGGGTATTTGTAAACATCATGGTTGAGCATAGCTAGCTGTATACTGTTCGTTTACTGCGTATTTTTGTTTAAATACCTAAATACTAGTATCTTTTCTTCATCGTGTCACTTTGAGGTCTCTTTGGTAAGGCGATCAATAAGAAATTGTTATTGATATTGATATAAGCAGAAGAAAAAGTGTTAGGAGCAGCAGCAGCAGCAGCAGTAGTAGTAGTAGTAGTAGTAGTAGTAGTAGTAGTAGTAGTAGTAGTAGTAGTAGTAGTAGCAGTAGCAGTAGTAGTAGTAGTAGTAGTAGTAGTAGTAGTAGTAGTAGTAGTAGTAGTAGTAGTAGTAGCAGTAGCAGTAGTAGTAGTAGTAGTAGTAGTAGTAGTAGTAGTAGTAGTAGTAGTAGTAGTAGTAGTAGCAGTAGCAGTAGTAGTAGTAGTAGTAGTAGTAGTAGTAGTAGTAGTAGTAGTAGTA
>RQTK01000721.1:29709-72369 GCA_003991915.1 Elysia chlorotica
TCTGTCTCTCTCTCTCTTACTTTCTCTCTCTGTATATCTGTCTGTCTCTCTCTGTTTCTCTCCATATCTGTGCCCCTGTTTTTCCCTTTCATACGTCTATTCTCTCTATCTTTTTCACTCTCTCCCACTCTCTCTCTGTCTCTCTCCCTCTCTTTCTTTTTCTATCTCCTCCTTTCTCACTCACATACTCTCCTCTCCCAACCTCTCCCCTTTCGCTCCCGTATATATCTGTATTCCCCACCCTCCTCTCTCCCTCCCTGTCTCTATCTTTCTGACACCCCTCTCCCAACACTTAAACCCTCTCTCTCTCCCACACACTTTCTAAAAGTGGATAGATTGTATCACACATGTGTATATTGTAAAAGCTCAGTCAACTTTTCTTCCCCACCCTTTCACCGTCCGCAGCCATTAGCTCCTGTTTTTCCCATGTTTATATTGTAAAAGCTCAGTCAACTTCTCTCCCCCACCCTTTCACCGTCCGCAGCCATTGTGTCGAGTCCCGGTCCCGCTGCCGGTCCTCGCTCGCCCAACCACTCTCGCAGCCCGAGCAATGTGAGCATCAGCACCGCGGAGGCCTCCAAAGCTCCAGACCTCTTCGAGAACTTTGTCATCGGGGTGCACCGCAAAATGGTAACGCCTTGCTTATGTATATATATATAACCCTATTTATGCATCATGGGGCGGGGAACAAACTGGTTCAAGTGGTAGGGTTTTCATCTCCCAATCGGGAGGTCTCCGGTTCGAAATCCCTTATTTGTCCAATTTTGCTGTTTGTCACAAAAATCTGTACAGGACTTATTTTCTGATAAAAAAAAAATTTTTTTCAATGAAGAAATAACAGCTCTTTGTTTCGCATTTTTCCTTGTTGGTGTTTTTTAAAGCAATTCTGTAATGACAGATTTGCAATGCTTTGCTTTTTTTTTTTTAATGAAATCCATTTTTTCCAACCCATCTCTCACTATTGTCAGAATCTGTTGGACCTTTACTTCCTGTCGTCACAAAAATCTCGGCCGAGCCTGTTCGGGACGCCCATCATCATTCCACGGAAAGAGAGCACGACCAACGCGGAGATCTACCAGTTCGTGTGGACTCAGATCGCCAGACTGGTCAGCCCACTGCCGCCCTCAGAGCTCAAGACGGCCAACCACGCCCTGGACTGGTCAGTTTCAGTTACGTTTTAATCTCTTTACTTATTCTTTGTCTCCTGGTTCAACACCTCCGAGGTCTCAAGACCGCCAACCACGCCCTGGACTGGTCAGTTTTAGTTACGTTTTAATCTCTTTACTTATTCTTTGGCTGGAGAAAGTCAAGATGTCTCCTGGTTCAACACCTCCGAGGTCTCAAGACGGCTAACCACGCCCTGGACTGGTCAGTTTCAGTTACGTTTTAATCCCTTTACTTATTCGTTGGCTGGAGAAAGTCAAGATGTCTCCTGGTTCAACACCTCCGAGGTCTCAAGACGGCTAACCACGCCCTGGACTGGTCAGTTTTAGTTACGTTTTAATCTCTTTACTTATTCTTTGGCTGGAGAAAGTCAAGATGTCTCCTGGTTCAACACCTCCGAGGTCTCAAGACGGCCAACCACGCTCTGGACTGGTCAGTTTTAGTTACGTTTTAATCCCTTTACTTATTCTTTGGCTGGAGAAAGTCAAGATGTCTCCTAGTTCAACACCTCCGAGGTCTAAAAAAAAGTCCTCTATGGTGACAGAATCTCAGAATGGCATACCCACACACTATACTGATACCCGCCAAATCAGTGCGAAAAAAAATACATTTATTAAATCTTCTGATAGCATACTGTGGGCTGGTTGTATGGGTACAAATAACATGTCTCATTCTTTATCACTGCGGTTGTTTATATTTTCGTTTTGTAGCCCAGACTTTAAAACCGTTGGAACTAGTATCAATGCATATGTTGCTTAAAGGTTAATGATATGCAATTCTTTATAATAATATAATAAGATAAACTTTATTCCTCTTTATAATATAATAAGATAAACTTTATTCCTCTTTATAATAATACTAAGATAAACTTTATTCCTCTTTATAATATGATAAGAAAACTTTATTTCTCTTTATAATATAATAAGATACACTTTATTCATCCAATCAGGAAATGTGCTTCAGGCATTGCCGTTAAACACAGATAGATTCATTTCTCATGACACATTACAATCTTATTTCACATTAACAATATACATGTGTATATAAAAATTATTCTTATTTCTGTTCCTCTCCTTGCAGTGACGACAGTCTAGGGTACGAGTATCCGTTTATTTTGAAAGAAGTCCAGAAGGACGGCTTTTCCTGTGATAGATGTCCGTGGTACAGGTGAGTCAGAATCGAGGCTGCCCCACGTACAGACATGGTCACTTTAGTCAACAAAGTTTTGCACTGAGTGAACTATTGAGCGTCTTAATTTAGTAAACAAAGTTTTGCACTGAGTGAACTATTGAGCGTGATGACTTTAGTAAACAAAGATTTGCACTGAGTAAAATATAGAGCGTCACCATTGATTAAATCACACATTTAGGACACTTACACAATATTTTAGAGTGGGCTCACGGGGCTGATCAAACCCTGTATCCCAAGTTCCATTCTGATCTAACAACAACAAGAAATGAAAAGTTTTGTTTACTTTGTTGATTTGGCTTCTAGTTATGGAAACCTTGATGAGAATCTTTTTTCCAGCTTTTTAACAAACATTGAATGTGACTTTCTATCTGCTTTCTTTATGCATCTGTCTCTTCAATCTCTGACTATCTCTCTGTCGGTCTGTCCCTGCAGTTTAAAAAAAATCCCTGTATTTGAAAAGTCACCTCAACGTAAAGAAAGCAGTAAATCATCATGTTTTGCTCAAAGAGTTTGACAAATTGCGTGGCATGGTTTGGCATTTTGGGCAAATTTTATTGCAAATTATGATAACTTGGCAAATTTTGTCGAAATATTATTCAAACTAACCCAAATTCCTATGAATATAGTTGCACACAATTTTATCACTTAAGTCCATAATACAGTCTTCTAAAACAGCTTCACTCAGTCCGTTCTTTCTCTGTGTACCAGGTTCTGTCGAGGCTGTAAGGTAGAATGTAACGGCGAGCTCTATGGACGAGGGAGCTCCTTCCTGGCTATAGACTGGGAGGCCACAGCCCTGCATCTACGCTACCAAACCACTCAGGAAAAGGTTTGTTTTGTTAAATCTTTCTCTCGCTCGCTTTTTTCAAAACTTTATTTTGGCAGCCTTTCCATGACCAGTTTCACAAAAAGTACGAGATAAGAGGCATCAGTTTCCAACCTCTAAAACGGCATTGGATGCTTTTCATTGCATTACAATTTTCTTGTTTCAAACTTGTGTCTGATTCACTCTGGTTCTCTCACAATTTGAACTTAACACCAACATGACATAGAACATAGAAACTAATAATAATATTCTTAAAAAAAAAAAGAAATATTCATTCACACAGGAAATTGATCGATACATTGATACAATGTGACTGAATTCCACCACGGCAGTTCCACGAGGAGCATAGAACATAGAAAATAATAATACTCTTAAAAAAAAAAGAAGTATTCATTCATACAAGAAAATGATTGATACACTGATACAATGTGACTGAATTCCACCCCGGCAGTTCCACGAGGAGCACGCGAGCGTGGCGGCGAGTCGGCAGAAGCAGACGGAGCCCATCGACCTGGACACGTGCCTGCAGGCGTTCACCCAGTGGGAGGAGCTCGACGAGGACCAGCTCTACTACTGCTCCAAGTGCAAGGCGCACTGCCTGGCCTCCAAGAAGCTGGACATCTGGCGCCTGCCACCCATCCTGGTCAGTGTGGTTAACCAGCTCTACTACTGCTCCAAGTGCAAGGCGCACTGCCTAGCCTCCAAGAAGCTGGACATCTGGCGCCTGCCACCCATCCTGGTCAGTGTGGTTACTTGTTTTGGTGGAGGGTGGGTCCTTGTTTGGGTGGAGGGTGGGTTCTTGTTGGGTGGAGGGTGGGTTCTTGTTGGGTGGAGGGTGGGTCCTTGTTGGGTGGAGGGTGGGTCCTTGTTTGGACGCCGGTTTACATTCTCCCTGGCCTGACTTCTTTCCATCTATTGTCTCAGCATGTTTGTTTCTGAGCTTGTGTCACCATCTGGATCATGGGTTGTACACGCATCATGTTTGTTCTTGAGCTTGTGTCACCATCTGGGTCATGGGGTGTACACAAGTCCTTGCACAACAACACCGTGAGGATCCATCAATGGACGATATGATACAGTTCTGGATGCTGATGCTAAAGTCTTTTCACTGACAGGCTAAATGTGGAGGTGTAGCCATATGATACTTTTACTAGTGTCTACAGTCAGCACTTTACAGGTTATGGTTTGGACTGGCCCCGAGGCTAATGCCTGACAATTGTTCGTGTTACCACATAGAGGCAGTGCACGGTTACCATGACTGTAGTCTCAGCTGACCACATTATACTGACACTGACCCAACCTGTAGGAGACTAAGTTAAAGTCCCTAAAACTGTTTTGGTGGACCGGATATCTGGAAAACGTTTTTTTATGTTTATATCCTTGTAATATTCTTTATCTGTGCTGCTCTCCAAAGGAAGGGAACAAATAATTATGTAATATGCTTGCAATTGTCTATTGTGTGTTAATATACATGTAATAGAGAGCCACTTGAAAGACGTAGCAAGATCATTTAGATACATGTTTCATTCTTGCATAATTATTTCTATCACTCTTTTCTGTTTTTAGTTCACAATTTTATTATTTGTTGCTGTTGTTTTTCTTTTGGTCTGGCTGAAAAAAGACAATAGTTTTGGGTAGAGAAACGTGTCTGTAAAAGCTGAAACAAAATATACAAATTAATTAATGATGTCAAGTAAATTGCTTGAACACCCTAACTTTGAACCTTCTTTCATCACAGATCATCAACCTAAAAAGATTTCAGTATTTGAACGGACGGTGGGTCAAATCTCACAAGATTGTCAACTTTCCCTTGCAAGAGTTTGACCCGTCTGCGTACCTGGCGGAGCGAGACCCGCGGTCCCCGTCTGAGACGACACCCCTCCCCCCCACAGGATCATCGTTCCCCCTCCCGCCCTCTACCTCGGAGCCCCCCTCTGTCCACCAGCACCCTAGACTACAGCAAGTAGAGCAGTACCACCAGCAAGGTATGTGTCTCTAGTACTATAATAATAATAATGTAATAATAATAATAATAATAATAATAATAATAATAGAATAATTCAACAAAATACTCTTATAATTTCCTCTATTTATTTCCTTATAACTTAATCAATTAACATGTTTTAAATTGAAAAGTAAAAGTTCTAGATGGTACATGTGGCATTATCATAAACACATAAACACAGGAATAAAATACAACTTATTTACTCCTAATTAGCCATGAAAAGAAAGGGTTTTGAAAAAGGGTATGCACACACCATCATGTACCCTACTCTGCATATTTAGGACGATTAGTATAAAAAGCAGCGTTGATCTTGCTGAACCAAGACAAGGTTCCTGCCTGAACACAATTATAAAAGTTCTATGTACTATTTTATCATGGGACACTGGAAAAGCTGGGTCTGTGGACTCAGAGTCAGATGATCTGAGTCTTCTTGATTTGTCACTTTGCGTAAATCTGTAGCTCCAAATATCTATCTAAATAGGTGGTGCAAAGTGGTAAAAATAAACGTTCGTTACTCAATGAAAACAGAGTATCGACAAAAGTAAGATATTTGTAATTCGTCATACCTGGTTTTTCTATAAATATTAACAGTAGAGCTTCTAGACTCTGTGAGGTTGTAGAGTAGTCGATTCTGATGACATTGATGTAAAAAGTGTTAAATGGAAAAAAAGCTGTCTTCGTCACTATGCAAAAACCATGAGAATATATTAGTGTCTTGTTCCTGATTCACACCGATCGCTTCACTTTAAAGGGTAGTGTTTCTATATTTAGTGGGCCCTAGCTTCACATTTAGGGTAGTGTTTCTATATCTAGTGGGCCCTAGCTCAAACAATTATATCAGTGTCTTGTTGCTGATTCACACTGATCGCTTCACTTTAAGGGTAGTGTTTCTATATCTAGTGGGCCCTAGCTCAACATATAGGGTAATGTTTCTATTAATGGGCTCTAGCTCAAACAATTATTGTTCCCGATTCACTCCAGGTGCTTCACATAAAGGCTTGTGTTTCTATATTTAGTGGGCTCTAGCTTCACATATAGGGTAGTGTTTCTATATCTAGTGGGCTCTAGCTTCACATATAGGGTAGTGTTTCTATATCTAGTGGGCTCTAGCTTCACATATAGGGTAGTGTTTCTATATCTAGTGGGCTCTAGCTTCACATATAGGGTAGTGTTTCTGTATCTAGTGGGCCCTAGCTCGAATATACATGGGCGCCTAATTCCCCTGGTTACGCCACCTTTGTTTGTCGCTGCAGACGAGCAGAGCAGCGGTGATGTGAGTGTGAGCAGCAGCAGTGTGTCCACCTCGAGCTCGCTCGACTCGTCCCTGAACCTGCAGTCATCAGCAGCATCATCCTCAGCCCAAGCCAGCGCGGGCGTTACACAGCCACACATCTCCAGCACGGGCGTTACACAGCCACACATCTCCAGCGCGGGCGTTACACAGCCACACATCTCCACCGCTGCCAAGGTGGGTCTAGCTACAGTTTTTTTTCTTTTTACTAGCTAAGAATTGCAAACATCTTTCTGTTATCTTTATCTCTAATGGTTCAGCTTTTTATCAAATAGTTATTCTGAGCTCGAGATTCGTCATCTTTGATTGGTTTGTAATGTAATGATAGTTCCGGGGCAGAGCTATTTCTTCATGGTTTGTTTTTTACCCAAAGTCAGGTCGCTTTAAATCCATAGATTATGCGTAGGACAGGTCCAACTAATAATTTCCCGAGACCACCGTAATGTATAGAACGCCAAATCTTTTGCCTGTCAGTCTAATGATCTACCGAGTTATCTGACACCCCAAAAACAATAGTAGGAAACTATAGTAGGAAACAATAGTAGGAAACAATAGTAGGAAACAATAGTAGTTTAACCTTGTCACATCGCATTATTTTAGGCCTACTCCCTGTGGGCACACTATTTCGATATTTTATTATTTTGAAATGGAAGTAGGGGCAGATCAATACAAAAAAGTGCCAGCACAAAAGCGCAGCAACTCACTTTTGGCTTGTTTTTTTGCGTATATATTTGAGTACATTATTTAGAATGCAAAACTATATGGTTTTTATTACTTTATTGCTTTGATTTTTATTGTGAAATAAAAAATGTGATAAAATTTTGTGTTTTGTTATTGAAGTCTCACTTGTGGCTTACGTAAGTACATTATTTAGAGGGACGAATAATCTGGTTTTTATTACTTCATTGCTTTGATTTTCATAACAAAACTTTGTGTCTTATTTTTAAGACCAACTTATGGGAGTTTTTTTCATTATTGATTTAAAGAGAAGAATGATGCCTTAAATTTGCTACTCTTACTACACAATGTTCCTTCCTTGTCATCAAACAGCCACCTCAGTCGGATGCGTTATCCGCAGCAGCATTGAAGAAGCATTCAGCGGATCGAGTATCCGGAATATCCACATCCTCAGCCGGCTCAGGCAATATGTTGGGTCATGTGACCACAATTGCTGTGGATGGCGGATTTAAGTCGGATCACACTCAGGTAAGAGGAATAACTCTAGTGCTATTTGCTGTGAACCTTGGACTCAGTAAAGGGTTGATGCCCCTGTTTATGAAATGTGTTATCACACTTAAAGCCTTTGTGGTAGAGAGGTGTTCGTGTTTTAATGACTCACGGTGGTGGTGACAATAATAGCAGTGGTTTATATCTATCATTATGAGTTGTTTTGGATGAATTGCATTGTGAAGCAGGAAGAAAAGCAGCGTTTGTAGCAGCAGCAGCTGTGGTATTACTAGATGTTGTTTTACTAATAATGGGGATAATAATGGTAATAATGGTAAAAACAACTGTTGGGAGATGATGAATTAGTTTTTGGAGAATGCGGAGGAACACAAAAATAGTAATGTTATTCTAAAGTGCTTAAAAGCATCCGTTCATACAGGAACATAAGTCCAGCAAAATATAATCAATAAATATGTCACTTTTTGTGCATCAGACAGGGGCATCTACGGGCGACTCAACTCTTCCAAAAGACTCTGCCCCGAGGCCTTCCCCAAGCATTCCAGAGGGCGCCGGTGCTCCCACGGTGGCCAAGCTCCCAGAAAACATGGCCGCCAACTTCCAGAGCAGTGTCCAGCTCAACTCTCCACCCGGCGGTCTGCGGCAAGGGGAGGCAAGTCCTGCAAGTCCGGCTGCCTCGAGGAGCTCGTCGCACAGTAGTCCTGCCGGGGCGGCCGCGGCCAAGCCACTTGTCAACGGGGTGCTCAAGGCTGCAGGGAGAGACTCTCAGGCTATCGGTGAGGATAACCTGCGTTTTGCCGGCTTGGTTGTTTGTTTGTTTGCTTGTTTGTTTTTGTCACATGACTCAGTATAATGGCAGCACATAAAATTGTCAGACGTCCGTCTTGGGGCCCGTCAACAATATAGCCTATATAGTGCTGCTGTTGGACGTTAAACCAACCCAACCAACCAACCCCAACCTTGTCTCAAGACTAATGTCTGACAATTATACGTGCTGCCACACATGAGACAGTGCGGGGAGACCTGGGCTCATGTCTTGGCCAGTCACATTACACTTACACCGACCCGAAGTAGTAGAGATCAAAATAGGACCAATGAAATACTGGCAGATCACGGGTTTTTAACTGGGGACCCCTTGATTGGGAGACCAACGCTCTACCACTTGAGACAGTTTGACTCCGTTATGCCATTCTTATACGCGGGGAAACCACGGTGAATCAAGTACAAATAAAAATGTTTACTTGTTCAGTAATTTATATTGTTATTGAGAGCTTGAAAAAAGATATGTCTCTATCATATCTAGAACTAGAAATGACCATTTTCATCTGAAAATCAAAAAGATCAATATAGAGTAGTTTTCTATGTTTAGAGGGCTCTAGTTTAAAGTTATAGGGACTCAAAACTTTGACTTCAATTTTTCTCAGTTTCCTCAAAAGTAGGGACAGAAACAGATAAGTATTAGCCCAAGAAATAACATGAAGTTTTACACAATATTCTCGTTTTCAGGCGCACGGCTTCATGGATTTGACACGGAAGACTACACAAACGTCAAGTACAATCTCTATGCCATGTCGGTGAGTGGGGGAGCCATCCAGAATTGTACAAAAATCATGGAGTTGTGCTCCAGAGAATCGGGCAGCGTGAACTTACTAAATTGGGGGGTTCAGTTGCGAAACTATTATTCTGTAGTTTAATCCTGAGGTCGACAAGATTTATGTTTAGTGTACTTCCACTGTAGAGTTCTGTGTATGGGGCTACATAGGGAGACATAGGGTAGACTTTATTTGGCCATTTGCAAGCTTGTTGTTTTGCATAGATAGTTTCTCAGCCTCAAAGTTTCTGATTAGCTAAAAAAATAGCTCCATAAATAAACGCTTGAATCGAGGCAATGAAATCAAAGTGTGGAGTGAAACAATGGTAATGGAACACAAATGATTAAAATCTCTAATCTTGAAAAGTTTTGCATCAATTGGAGTTTTAAAGCTGAATGAAAAATACATTCAAACAGAAAAAGCACAATTCTACTCAAGCCCCTGATGCTTCCACAATGTTGGAGCAACCAAACACTGCACACTGTACCCATAACCAGTTTATGTCAAGTGTTACTTTATCTATTAAAATGTTGGTTTTATCACCATTATTATGGGTCGTAATAACAAGCTCTCAGAAGCTTGCAACTTATCCTTAGACCTCTTATTGGCATAATTATCTTGAGATGAGTTCTAAGCTTACCATGACATTGCCTGTACGCCCCAAGGAGTATAATTCAATTCATAGTGTTAAGGAGTATAATTCAATTCATAGTGTTTTGGAGTATAATTCAATTCATAGTGTTAAGGAGTATAATTCAATTCATAGTGTTAAGGAGTATAATTCAATTCATAGTGTTAAGGAGTATAATTCAATTCATAGTGTTAAGGAGTATAATTCAATTCATAGTGTTAAGGAGTATAATTCAATTCATAGTGTTAAGGAGTATAATTCAATTCATAGTGTTAAGGAGTATAATTCAATTCATAGTGTTAAGGAGTATAATTCAATTCATAGTGTTAAGGAGTATAATTCAATTCATAGTGTTAAGGAGTATAATTCAATTCATAGTGTTAAGGAGTATAATTCAATTCATAGTGTTAAGGAGTATAATTCAATTCATAGTGTTAAGGAGTATAATTCAATTCATAGTGTTAAGGAGTATAATTCAATTCATAGTGTTTTTTGTGCTTTTTTTTTCTACCCTGGTAAAGTTGTAATAAGACCAGTTATCACATGACTTTTGTTCTCAGTGTCACACGGGAATCCTAGGAGGGGGCCACTACGTCGCATATGCCAAAAATGACGAGCACAAGCGCTGGTTTGTTTACAACGACAGCAGTTGTAAGGTGAGTCGGAATTTTGACTTTTCAAGTTATTTGCAGTGTTTTTAGAAGCATAAAATTCACTTCAAGAGGTTGAAAATATTATAGTTCTATCATTTAAAGAACCATAGATAAATGTCTTTATTTGAATGGGAGAAAGGTCAATGCAGAGTATATTTCTTATGTTTAAAAGGCTCTAGATAATTCTTGTATCAGCGACTTGTGCCTGATTCATCCCGGTTGCCTCACCTATATCTGTGAAACAGAAAAAAGTTATGGTCATTTTCTGCTCACAAAATAATGTACCAAACGGTTTTCTTGATTCTCCCTCATCCCACCTCCCTCCGTCGTCCAACTGAACACCAATG
Source organism: Elysia chlorotica (assembly GCA_003991915.1). NCBI lineage: Eukaryota > Metazoa > Mollusca > Gastropoda > Plakobranchidae > Elysia > Elysia chlorotica. The sequence continues at coordinate 40,595 of RQTK01000721.1, forward strand.
CAACCATTTTCTGCCTATGACCTTTGAAGCCTTCTTAAGATAAACCTCTCGGGAGCAGCCTCAAAGTTTTTTTAATCCCAAGTTTTTGTTAAACAGAGACTGTAAAGTTAAAAAAAAACAATAGTGTCTAAAAACATTTGTGAAAAGATTTGGTTTATCTTTACCATGGTTTATCTGAAGAGCATTCCAGTGTTATATTTTGATTTTGAAGCATTCTCAATTTTTTTCTTCTAAATCTTTCATCTTTTTAATTTTAAACATTATTTTTTTGATTAACTCAAAAATCTTCTTTGTCGTAAATTTTTTCAGGAACTTCCAGAGAACCAGCTGGACAAGAACTCTGCGTACATTTTGTTTTACGAGCGGGAGGGCATCGACTTTACACGCTTCATGCCTGACACGACGGGTAGAGAGCCCGACCTCGCCGAGATAGACGACGAGTTTGAGTCTGACTTTAAGAAGATGTGTGTGCTCCAGTGAGGATGGATGTCATGGACTCTGCTGAACATGGTCTTTTCTGTCAGAAATTGGAAGTGTTTTAAGACGATTAGAGCATGCATGGACTTCAATTATCACTGGCTTCTTCTGTCGAAAAAAATTAACTTGAATGTTGTGGATCAAGCACAAGTAAAAGTTTTGACTTTTTCAGTAATTTATAGTGCATTAACACTAAATACAATTTTAGAGCTATGATGGCCATTTTCAGTAAATTTACGAAATTTCAGTAGCAAAATAAATTGGTTGGTCAGAGTTCAGAAAAGTTTGTCAAGAGTTATAATGTTTTGTGATTCAATATGTTACGCTGCTTTACAAGGAAAGTTCAGTAAAAACATTTTCATCCAGTTGACAACATTGGACTCAGTTGACCTCAGTCTCTTCTGTAGAAAATTTGATGTATTTAATTAGATAATGGGAATACTATAGGCCTGGATTTCAATTATCATTGGACTTAAAATTCTGCTGTAAAAAAAATAATAGGGCTTTGTCTTATTTGGAATGATGTGGATTTTAATTGTTTGAGTTGAACTTCTGTGAAAATTGCAAGGGCTGATGACAATTAGAGCTGTGCAGATTTCTGTAATCTTTCGACTTTTGTATGGATTCATCGTAGTGCAATGAAAGTAACTTGAAGAGAAGACATTCTTAGACAGATCACGGAAGTACATAGAAAGAAAGATGTTTTATCTATCTAGTTGATCTTTTACTTTTCTTTTTGTTTTAAATTTGTGTGAAAAGTTTGACAATTGTTTTTGTTTGCTCTTGGCAATTTATTAAAAGTGTAAGGGTTTTTTAATTTTTATATCTTCCTTTTAAACGAAAAAAAAAAAAAAAGAATCTATCATATATAAGTGCTCATGATACTTATATTATTCTGTTAGATAGATTAGACTCTCTTTATATTTTTCAACTGAGAGAGAAGAGATTTAGCATTTTACCTACACAAAAATCTTGACAGAACAGGCTGTCGTATTGTAAGTTTTTCCTTTACCTGATCACCAGAACATGGCACGTCTTTAAAGGTATTGGATTGGCGTCGGTCTTGTGGGTTTGCAGGAAATTACTAATGTAGCTAGCCAAAATGTGTCCAAGAGCTATGAAAAGGCATTCATCTTAATTTAAATTTCTTTAGAAGAATTGTTCACAAGTTGTTGGTTTTTAGTACACAGTATAATTATTGAAAGATTTATATCTTCTACTCCTTGTTTCATTTAAAATCAATCATTTGCAAAACAATATTTAAGAGTTAGTAGCCAGTATTTGGGATGTCTAGGGAGGTGGGGAAAATATAGTTAATTTAAAAAAGATCTGTGTGCACAAAAATGAGATGGAAAAATTACTCTTAACCTTTAAGACATGAGATGATTGTTTAAACAAAAATTAAGCGAATGTTTCTAGTTTTATTTTTAGGCATAGTAAAGTTGAAGGAATAGAAAAGGAAAAATTTAGTCGTTTTTGTTTTTTTTTCTTTGTTAGCTTTGGCTTTTTTTTTTAGACGTAGGATTTTTTAAAAACCAAACTAGTTGGTTTATTTCTATTGAGTTTAATATATCAACAAGGAGGCCAAACAACATGGGATCTGCATGCTTTCTACAACCTTTTGAACAATTTCTCTGCTTTTAATTTTCGTAAGTTGAGAAAAAAAATCAAAATGTTCTTTTGAAAAAGTTAATATTTGTATTATCTGTATCTGCTGATACTAGGTATCTTAAATTCTGCTCGCATGGTTTTAATAAAGCTGAGGGTTATATCTGGATTCAATTGATTTTGGTCACAGCAGTTCTTGTGTGCTTAGTTTTAATTATTCTGTAGCAAGGTTGAAGATCCTGCTTTGATAGTTGCTAACATGGCAAAGATGTTTTATGAATATTACCGCTATTATTTACCTATCAGACTAAATCATTGATTGTGCACCCTCCCAAGTGTAAACATATACAGAAAGTAGTAAAATGTTTGTTGGTTCCGTTATTACTGATCATACTGCCTGGGTCTGTGTCGAGTATAATGTGACTAGCTCTGACGGAAGTTCCAGTATTTCCACTGGCTGAACATAAAAATTGTCAGACGTAGTTCTTGGGAGCCCTTGTGCTATTTTTGAAACTGCTTGGGACGAAAAAGCGATGAAACCGGCTGAGACAGGAATCATGGTGTCCTTGCCCTGTCTTACGAGTGGCAGCACATGAAATTGTCAGACGTCAGTCTTGAGGTCCGTCCACTAGCCTTTACAGTTAAACCAACTCAACTGCTACAACTACTACAACTACTCCCCTCTCAGGAAAGTGAACTGTGAGGAGCTGTAGCCTGTGCTCCCTACACTTGTGTGTATGATTTGCCTCAAAGAACTGATGCATAGTCGTCTATCTTGTATGATACATATGTCTACTGCTTTATGTATTTATTCAGGCAAAGCTGTGGTTTCTGTAAATCGGCACAGTTGCCTGTTGCAAACTGTTTGAAGACCAGCCTATGTCTTTAAAAAAATGATTTTTAAAAATGCCAAAATAATATTTTCTTGAAAAAATTATTTAAAGGACATTTTATTCTTTCCTGTCTTCATTATCAGAAAAAAACAACAACAATTATTTCTTGTTTTTGGTTTCTCTTGGGTTTATTTTTCTATGATTTATAATTGTGTGCATCCTGCCTGCTCATAAGGGAATATCGAGGATACACCTTTGGCTGTGTGCTATTCTCCCCTGATGTGATCTGATCTTTGCTCTACTGCCATGGTGGGACATGTGTCATTATGACTTTATACATTACGTACATGAATTATGTATCCCTTTCTTTTTAAAGCCATCTGAGATATTCCTTAAGAGAAATGAATAATTGTCCTGGTTGATAAATCAACAGTAACTATATGTAAAATCTGTATGTGTAGTGCTTTAATGTAATGGCAGACATGAGATTATGATTGTAAGTTGTGGAGATTTTTGCTGGTTGTTGTCAATATTTTGTGTTTATTATATGTAAAATAATACATATTATTGTAAGCAATTTTGAGATAAACCTGATTGTGATGATTTTACGGTGTTCAATGTTACGATGACAACATAAGTGTGTGTGTATTTAATACAAGCAATCTAAGATTATCCATAAGGAATAGTTGTGAATGTACAGAAACTCTTATTTTATGTGATCACATTTGCCGTAACTTGTAACCATTGAAGAACCACAAAATATGTGAAACTTTGAACGGAGCTTTGCACATAAACCCTGTGGACACGCTTGGCACCCTTGTTCAGGTTTCCACGAGGCACAATCGCAAAAAAAGGAGAATAATGTGTACATTTTTATTATTCGTTTTTTTTTTATTTTGCGTTTGTTTCATTGTTGTACAGTGAATCAACAACTTGAGTCTTTCAGCAACAGGCCATGCTTCCCTTCTCTCTCTTCCTTCTCTTTGTTTCGTCCTTTCTCTTTTTCTCTCTCCTCTCTCTCTCTCCTCTCTATCTCTCTCTCTCTCTCTCTCTCTCTCTCTCTCTCTCTCTCTCTCTCTCTCTCTCTCTATCTATCTCTCTCTCTCTCTCTCTCTCTCTCTCTCTCTCTCTCTCTCTCTCTCTCTCTCTCTCTCTCGCACTCTCTCTTTCTCACAACATTCTTTACAACCTGTTCAATAATGTTCTTCTGATTGCATATTAGTCATGCTTATCGGTTGTTGTTCCCCCCCTCCAACTCTGAGATTTGGCTGTGTTAGATCTAAAACAAGTTTGTAGTTGATATTGAGATTTTGTGTACCTGATTTAAACATTATTATTATACTTATAGTAATAATAATAATAATAATAATAATAATAATAATAATTCTTCTTCTTCTTCTTCTTCTTCTTCTTCTTCTTCTTCTTCTTCTTATTATTATTATTATTATTATTATTATTATTATTATTATTATTATGATTATTATGAATATTTTGGCCACATGAATAGTTTCTTGTGATCGCCATCATCCATTTCAATAGCATTATGAATTGTTACTGATTTGTATTAGATAATATTGAAGATGTATGTACCTTCTAACAGTTCAAGGTACACTGACCACTTGTGAAATGTTTGTGACTTGCGCTTGTGTTAGAGTATTATTACAAGGAACAGTTCATAGTTTCTCTATGTGTGAAATGGCCAGAGTTTGTTGTGTAGGTTGTTTAGTTCTTGCCTGTGTATCTTTTTAGGGTGACTTTCCTATTAGTAGGTTGTTTAGTTCTTGCCTGTGTATCTTTTTAGGGTGTCTTTCCTATTTTGGGCCTCCCATAGTGGCCTCTTAGAAATGAAACAAACAGCCGTTTAGGTTGTTTTTCGAAAGTTGCTAATACATGAATTATTGGGGTGCACTATCTGATCTGTATTTACCATAAACAGCAATCAATATTGCTTTAGATTGGAACAGAACATTTTTATATTAAATTTCAAAAGATAATCTTTGAATTTTTTAGTCAATATTGTCCGATTTCAAACGATTTCTGTGTATTCTCTAGAATCAGATATGCCTTTAAATGTGGTGTCTTCCAATTTTGTCGCGGTATCCACAGTCAGTATGAATGTATATTTCCTACGCTGGGGTTTGTTTTTGTTTGTATTTTTGATTTTTGTTCTATTATTTTTTGGGGTGGGGGGTAACATTAATTTATTTTTCTTTCTTTCTTCCTACCTATTCCTTTGTTTTGGTCGGAGTTTCTTGTTTATTTCATTCTTTGCTTTTTGTTTTAATGGACAATCTAATAGCTAATTGATTGGTTGAATATGCCTGCAAATTAGTCTGTGTAGTTTCTTTAAGGGCCCTGCTAGACCATAGAAATGTATCTCTTTTAAGCTTAACAAAAACAGACATAGAAATTTATTTCTATTAAGCTAAATAGCTAATTGATTGGTTGAATATGCCTGCCAATTAGTTTGTGTAGTTTCTTTAAGGGCTCTGCTAGGCCATAGAAATGTATCTCTGTTAAGCTAACCAAAAACAGCACCAGCTGCCAAACCGTTACGCCACAAGTGACTGAATTTTATTAGCCTTATGTCCGCTGGGAATGTTTGTTAGAAGCTGTATCCCCCCATTAACTTCTTTCACGCATGGTTGGAGCAGTGTTTGTATGTGAGGCATATTATATTTGTGAGATAGAAATGAAGAAAATCCAGTGGAATTTGTTTGAAATAAACTTTGGCTTTATATAAATTATTTCTGAGGCTCCAATTCGTTTTTTTTTATTTTATTGGGTTGTCACTGTTAAATATTAACTTGGAATGAAATAAAATGTTAGACTGTCCTCAAGAAGTTTTTAGCCTAAGCAGATTCCACTGTTGTGCTTATGAAATGACTATGATGTTTCTGTGCAACATTAAGAGTGACTCCCCCTAAATAGTCCTGGCTGTATATATGATTCAATTTTAAAAACTTTTTTTGTGTCTGGTGGTTTCTATGATAGTGATATGTATATAGGTTTTAATATGCAGCTATCTTTTATTGTGTCTTTGTGTAATTAAATGATTTAAACTTGTACATAAGTTGCCTGGCTTTGAATTTTTTTATTATTTTTTTCCCAAAAAGAGATTGTGATCACTTTGAAAAGAAAAAAAACATTACCATATTTTAATCCTTTTTTACAGTAATAAAACTTGTTGCGATTGACACATAATGGTTTTTTGTTTGTTGATTCTTTTTATTTAAGTTCTATTTATGCTGTACATACTTTTTTAGAACACAAAAACATGTGTATTTTAAGCTTGTGTAAGTATACTAATTCCTGAGAATAGTTTAAATAACTGACATGCCAAAAACTGAAATACATACATTTACTTCCTTGTCCCATTCTTGATTTTTCTGTTTGTTTAAATGAGTTTGAAATATTGCTCCAAAATGTCTCTTTAATGGAACAGATGTGAAAGAAAGAAAGCAGCAAAACTCGAGTTGCTATTGCCTTCTTTTTGTGTGCATTTGTTCATATTTAGAAATATTGTGCGGATGGCTGGTAAATGTGAGCGCTCCACAGCTGCCAATGTCAAACTGTCTTTTATTATTTTATGTCGCACTTTTCTCAGCATGATTACTATCCAAGCTTCATTTCTAACTGCATATTTTTTTAGGTTTGTGCCTTACTGTATACTTGGAATTTTTTCTGTGTGCATGAGTAGGAATGGTTGGATTACCTTTTCAGAATAATTTGATGTTCTATTAGTTTGTTGAAAGACAGGATTTATTAAACTAAAAATCCTATGCAGGTCAAAATAAAATACGATACCTAAAAGACATTTACCCCAGCCCGGCTGTTATATTCGCTAGATTTGTGTTTAGGTTGGTTTAAAATTTTACTGAAAGGCCAAATCAACACAATGATATTTTATTTCTCTTGCTTGGATTAAATTGTTCAGTTTGCGTGCTTTCAATTAAATTGTTCAGTTTTTATGTTGTCTGTTAAAGACTAGCTCCAGCCTGTAGGGACGGCTTCGCTTGATGAACCAAGGAAAACCTAAAGCTAACGTCTTCACACTAAATTATAAAACTCCTAGTAAAAAATAACATTCCTAGTACATGTATATTGGGGCTTGTCCAGTTAGCATCTTCCTTTCAACTTCTTATTGACCAGCCAACTGTCTGTATCCCCAGCAGTGACATTAGACTGGACTTGTGCTGCAGTTCCTATAAGGCTGTGTTCAGTTTCTTATTGACCAGCCAACTGTCTGTATCCCCAGCAGTGACATTAGACTGGACTTGTGCTACAGTTTCTATAAGGCTGTGATACAAGGCTGTGTTCAGTTTCACCCTCTGATGTAAGCCTCAATGTTTCTCCGTTCTATGCCATAGAGGTCAATTTTGTTGCACAGTGTTTTCTCGTCATGCGGCTTGTTTTTCTACCTTTAGACCTCTTCTCAATTTTTGGTTGCTAATCAGTAGCTAGACTTGCTAAAGCTAGCTAAACTCTGATTAAATTTTACATCCCGCAGGTTTTTACGGAGGATCTGATGCGGAGATAAGATGCACCAGCTGAGATTGGAATCTTGCACCTAGTACTTGTCAGTCTAGAGTTCTACCAACTAAGCCACCAGGGCTCCCCTGTAAAGCTATGTAAAACTAGCCTGAAGAGTGACTGTTGTATCTTGCTTTCTCGCTTTTCTTGGAATAGCTTCCGTCACTAATTCCATGCATCTTTTTCCAAAAAGAATATTGTTAAAATCTCCATGCCTTTCTTTGTCACCAAAATATTCCATCTATTATTCTTCAAGCTAAATGTGCCAAAGTTTGATTGAAGAGAAACAAAAGCATTTAAAAGTAAAAAAAAAAAAACTCTGAAGATAATTAAGTAAACTACTCTTGCCACAAGAATGTTGAATATATCACATCTTTTTTCCCCTTCGACCATGTTGGGTTAGTTGGTGACTTCTATCGTGTCCCACTTTGTAAATGTTTTTGAAAGTGATACTTGTAATAGATTTCTAACGTCTTTGATATTTTAAAAAAATCATTTATTGATATTTTTTTACAGTTTTTGCTATATTATTGTGGTTTTTTATATTTATGTCTCTCTTCTCTTGTAAACTTTTTTAAAAATGTTTATGAATAAGCTAAGAGCAGGGGTATTGACCTTACTCTTGAGATATTCTCTCAATTGCATTGATTGTTGCTTTTTTTGTTCTTAAAGATTTTGGTAAAAGTTAAGTTTTCATCTTTTTCTAATGGGTTGTATTTCCCAGGAACAATGATTTAAACTAATAGTCAACAACCAAGGCAAGATAAATATAACAATCTAAGACTTACAGAGATGTTTTATTCATGGTTCTGGTGTAATTATTTTTGTCTTTGTCATTCACTTGAATTCCCACTGTACAGAAAAAAATGGAGAAGAAAAAAATGGAAAGATATTTATGTTTGACATTGTTAATACATTTATAAATTCTCTGTAGATTGTCTGTCAAAGAGTTGACCTCTGTAATGTTTTTTTTTTAAATGTCTGTCAAAGAGTTGACCTCTGTAATGTTTTTGTTTGTTTTTTCTATCACAAAATTTAAGGCTATGGGTGCACACCAAAGATATCTTTTTTTTTTTTAAAGAAGGGTGTTATAATGTAAAAAAAAAAAAGAAAGGTTTTTATGTTCACAGTTTTTTTTGGATCTGGAAGGGAAATTTCATACTGCTAACTCTTCAAATTGAGCGTTGATTTTTTGTGCTAGTAACTTTTGTATTAGTGATTAGATGTAAAGCTGACCTTAAAAATAATGTTGCTACGCTGGATGGTTTTGAAAGAGGAACGGAAAACGAAGAGAGAAAGAGTCATGGAAAGATAGTGGGAAAGAAATGGAGATTTACAGAGATAAAGTGCTGTAAGATCAGAAAATTGAGAGACAGACAGACAGAACTGACATGAACAACCCAGGATCATTAAGAGATCTTGCTCTGGAAAAATGACTTCAAAAAAACTTTTGTAAAAAATGCTAATGGTTTTAAAGCAAACATAGTATCATTTTTTCTAATTTGTAGTGTGGATGTTATTTACAACAGAAATGTACTGCAAAAGGAAGAGAGACATAATAATTTTGTTTCTTGTTTTATTGATATTGAGGTTGTGAAAAGATATCAAGCAATGATAATTCAACTTTTCAAGGATTTCCATTTTTAACAAATTTGTGTTATTATTTATGTTTGCTATTTAAAAAAAAAAATTGCCATTTAGTTTTATTATTTTTATTTTGGTCTAATTTCCTTTTCCAAAAATATATTTATGTGTTTGCATTGTTCATTGTTTGTTTTTTTAAGTAATTATAATCATAATTGTGTGCCTTTTTCTATCAGAACAAAACCAGTTTAACCATTTTAGTAGTCAAATTAATCATTTAATGATCCATAAGTTATATCTCTATTTATCCTTGCTTCTCTATCTACCTCAACCTGTATCTTTTTCCGCATCCCCCTTTCTTTTTCTTAACCCAAGGAGTCACAGGATTTTGTCAGCCATTCTCATGAAATCACACTATTCTTTGGGTTTTTCCGAAATGTATATCTTTTTAAATAATAAAGCTCGCATACCAAATGTTGCAGATTTTGGAGCTTCATCTTTGAGGCTAGTTCACGGCTATTTCACGGCTTACGTGTATGTGGTATGACCCTGTTGAGTTAGTCCGTAGAAACTACACACCATAAAACACGTACTGATCCAGATACACGTAGTTTTAATTTCCTGCTGTATCTGCTGAGAAATTTAGGACACTCACTCTTGTGCCAACTGCTTTGCTCTTCTTTCTGTTTAGAAGATAAAAATCAATTCTTTTGAGGAATATGTCAAACTTTTTTCTTCTTCTCTTATTTTTTTTAATAAGCCTTTTGAAATTTTCCTTTTTAATATTTTTTTCTTCTCCTTTATGTCAGCTTGATAATTTCTTTCACATAAGTATGCTTCAAATGTCTGTTTTTTTTATTTATTTTGGTCTGCTTATTGCGAATATTAAAAAATGTATAAGTTTACACGCTCAATAAACTTTTAGTGAAAGAAATGTGTGGGAGACTGATGCTAAGAAAGTCAAAGAGTGTGAGCTTTTTTGTATGCTGTACATACTCTTATTGTCATATGTTCCAGAAAGCAAATTTATGATTGTTGTCCCTGTTGTTGTTTTATTTTTATCTTTATTATAAGCATGATCATTACTATAAAATATTGTAACTGCTTTTATTATTATTCTTATTATTAGTATTGATATTATTATTATTATTATTATTATTATTATTATTATTATTATTATTATTATTATTATGTTATTATTATGATCATTATTACTATCATTACTGCTATGATCTCTGTTGTGTCTTATCGCTGCATGCATATTTTTTTTTGTACAATTTTAACATGCTCTTGTCTTTGATTTGATGATGACATGAATATGTCAGTGTCTTTTATGAATAGTATTTATGGATACAACTATGTAACGATGCATATTATTATTGTATTTCCTCAGTTTGCTATGGATGTTGAAATAATTATGAGCAAAAAAGCATTATGTAATTTCTGTTTGTCTTACATTATGTCTGTATCTCCATGATCAAAATAAACTTCTAAACATGAATGAACAAATGAATGCAAAGATTTTGTCATAATTATTTCCCCCTCGATATGTAATGCTAATTCCTTACCATTATTCTTTTTTACTTACACGTATGGGTTTTATTACAAAACTACCAATCCCACCAACGATTAAAGAGTTCGATTGTAGCACAAAAGGAAGAACATGCCTACAAATACGCCTGAATTTGTATGATTTGTTAGAGGGACTGTGGTAGTGTAGGGACAAGATGCTGTCATTAGTTCTTGCTTTGAAAAAAAAAAAAGCAACAAAAAACTTGGTGTCGTTGTAGTCGGGTTGTTATAATAATAGGACAGTGGGAATAGGAACGGCTGGAGAAAGGGATAAGGACGAAATAAGGAAAGAAAAAGGAAAGGATGGAGAGAGAGAGAGAGAGAGAGAGAGGAGAAGAGAGAGAGAGAGAAAAGAGAGAGAGAGAGAGAGAGAGAGAGAGAGAAAGGGACAGAAAAAAGGAAAGAAAGATAGAAGTAGAGAGAGAGAGAGAGAGAGAGAGAGAGAGAGAGAGAGAGAGAGAGATAGAGAGAGACAGACAGACAGACAGAGAGACAGACAGACAGATGATGATGATGATGATGATGATGATGATGCTGGTGCTGTTGATGATGATGAGGAATTTGAATGTGAGAGACCAGCGTGTTTAACGAATTTATCAAGAACTTGAGGCACGGATTTCACGGGTGTAAATGTTTAGTGTGATTATCCTGCCTTGTCTTTGGTTGAGGCAGCTTTGTTCATTGATATACACTCAGCACTGAAAAACGTTGCAACTGGAGAATTATTCCCCTCTCAGTGCTATTACTAAGGTGAAGTAAGAAGAAGAATGGTGTGTTAGAGTGGGGGGAAGTAGAGATCCTAGAGGGTGAGATAAAGTCTGGCCAACTGGAGAAGCATGAAAGGCGAAAAAAGGTTGGAGGGAAGAGGAAGAGAATTGCAAAGAAAGATGAGAATGAGAAGGGCAATTGAGAAATAGAAGGAAAAGATGCGGACGAGTAAAAAGGGGAAAATAAGGATTGGGTGAATCATGACAAAAAGTAAAAGGAATGAGAGCGTAGGAGCAGGCTGGGCCGAGAGGGCTATACAAGCTGACATGTGATGCTGGGCCGAGAGGGCTATACAAGCTGACATGTGATGAAGGAAGAGAGGTGGGGCCTGGTAGCGCCGGGGTTAGAGCATCGGCAACAACGCAGGAGGTCCGCGGTTCGAGTATCTGTGGCACCCGCGTTTTTCCAAACTGGTTGGGTCGGTGTCAGTATGATGTGACCAGTTCAGCCCCGGGCACCCCTCCCTGGGGTCTCATTGCTGTACAGGACTTCTCTCTAGATCTAACAGACGTTCAACTTGGAGATAGTTTCGCTTTCTCCAAGCAAAGGACAAGCGACCGGTGTGAGAATGAAACGAGATCAGCAGTACCAGCGGAGGAATGGGGTACGAGGGAATGATAGAACAGATGTAGGAACGGTTACAGGAACGAAAAGGGTGAGATATTGGAAAGGAGAAAAAAAAAGGTGGGACAGAGAGGGGGTGGGGAAGGAAGATCTTTGTGCAGATAAGAAGAACAAGTGACAGCTGAAGAAAGAAGCAGACGGTAATAGAAAAGAATACGATGGTTTGGACGATTGAAAGGGTTACATGGAAAAGCAGAGTAAGTAAAGCGTATTTATGAGATAAGGAAATTTGTAGCAACTAGTACCATATGTAGAACAGGCGTTCAAGAGGTAATTTTTAAGCTACAGCATGCACCTTTATTTAACAATCAACATTTTAAAGGATTACAATATTAATATATCAATATTATTGTAATTTTGCCTTTGTACAATGCATTACCTGATTGTAAGTTATTACCAAAGACATATTTTATTTGCAAAAACTTAGTATGATAATTCTCAAGGCACAGACCAGTATTTAAATGTTGATGTCAACTAGGGGAACCTACGTTTTTATTACAGACAGAGATTAGGGAGATGCTGTGTGCAGACGATGCTGCTCGGGCCGCACAATCTGAAGAAGTTTTGCACCGACCCAGCGCTCGCTTTGATCATGCATGTGATGAGGTTGGACTAACGATAAGCCTTATGAAAACTGACATGACGGACCAAGACGTCATCAGCATCCCCTGCATGTCAAATGGAGGTTGTGGAGGATTTTACCTCCCTGGGCTCCACTTTACATCCGGATTGTCAAGGCAGCAACAGCAATGACGATAAGCCTTAAGAAATCCCCCGCATATCAATTGGTGACCACACCTTGGAGGTTGTGGAGGACTTCACCTCCCTGGGCTCCACTACACCCAGTAACCTCTCACTGGACACTGAACTGAACACCCGCATTGGCAAGGCAGCAACAGCAATTACCCGCATGACTTACAGGGTATGGATCAACACCATGCTGACCACTAGTACTAAGATGAGAGAGTACCAGGCTTGCGTCCTCAGCATGTTCCTCTACAGTAGTGAGTCATGGACACTATACACGCGACAACAGGGTCGACTCAATGTCTTCCACCTGCGAAACCTGAGAAAGATTCTGGGCCTCACCTGAAAAGATCCTGTCCAAACATAGATATTCTTTCCAAAGCAAACATACCAAGCATGTATTTAATTATTAATGACTTTCATATTTTTTCGAGGGATTTTCTTTTCAAAAAATAATATATAAGAGAACATAATGTGCATTATCTTTAAAAAAAAAGAAAAAAGATGGAACAATTACGCCTATGCTTGTCAAACATCTCCCATACCTTGGAACAAAGTAAAAATTTAAACTTCTGAAAATGTTAATCTCACTCCTAATAGGAAGTGTTAGAAAAATGTAGACCTGGCCCATTTTATTTATTTAAGAGGGGAAAGGAGAGGCAGAGATGATTAAGAGAATACAAGAAGACGGGATGAAAAGGAGTACATTAAAGCCTTTGATAGAAAGAAAGAGAGAGAGAGAGAGGCAGGGAGAGAGAGAGAGAGAGACAGGGAGAGAGAGCGAGAGAGAGAGAGAGAGAGAGAGAGAGAGAGAGAGAGAGAGAGAGAGAGAGAGAGAGAGAACGGCCCGCATGACTTACAGGGTATGGACCAACACCATGCTGACCATTAGTACTAAGATGAGAGTGTACCAGGCTTGCGTCCTCAGAGAGAGAGAGAGAGAGGCAGGGAGAGAGAGAGAGAGAGAGAGAGAGAGAGAGAGAGAGAGAGGAGAGACGAGATGCGGGGTAAAATAGGGTACTCTTTATGTAATTGTATGCCCCTTTATCCTAAGAAATGCAACACTTATTAAGCTTATTGTGGAAGAAAAGATACGTTTATCTCACAAGAGCTTAACCATCAGAACCAAAGCTAACATTATTTCTTTGACAATGTTCGATGTCGACCCCTTGTTTCTCCCATTAGACCTTTTGGGCTTTGAGAAATTATAAATTGTTTCTATACGATGTGCAGGTTTCTGATTGGTTCGAAGCTCTTGTTTATGATCAACAAAATTATTTGGATCATCTGCCGCGAGAGATGGCTGCTTGTGATTCCTCCTCTCCTGCTTCCCTTCCTTGGGTAGGTTAATATGTCTGCCGAAGGTAAACTGCCTCTCACCGCCTTCCTGCACATCTAGATCTAGACCCATCACGGCGCTAGAATCTTCGCTCAGAAAGTTCTTGTACTTCTCTGCGTGGTCTGGGTGCTGAGCGAGTCTCAGTTTGAGACAGTCGTAGAACTGCGTGTGTCCGTCCGCCAAAGCTTTCAGCAACTCAGCATCGTTCGGAAAAATAGTGCGCACAACATCAGCTTCCGGTAATGGCGGCGGTGATAAAGTGGGTTTACTGCATTCCCGCTCGCAGATCTTTCTTGGCTTGTGAGAGTTTTGTTCATTTGCTGAAGTGTTGTTTACAAGTCCACGTTTAGCCGTTGCTCTCTTTTCCTTTCGCGTGCGTAGACACTGCGTAACGCACAAGACACTTGCCCCAGAATCTCTATCACGGCTCTTTCTTCCTTCTTCACCAGAGATATACTTAGAACTATGTGCTCCTGATTCTGGAGGCATCTTTGCTTGTGTGGCTCTTAGTTCGGCTGTAGCTCTCTCGCCACTGTCCAGTTGTTTCTGAAATGTTTTACCCAGAGCGGGCGGTGTAGTTATTTGACTTTGGTAACCAGATGTTGAACCCTGGCTCAAACTTTGTTGACTTCTGCTGGAATCAGCCTCTTGCTCCTGAAAAGCTGTGTGGTTCCTCCAACCTCCGGAAGTCGCCTCGTCGATCTCGTCTGCCATCCGGCTGTCATGCGCCCACGCCTGCTGGTGTGTGTCAAAGCCCCAAGGCTGAGATTTCCACTCTACGGAAAGACAACATGAACGGATGCAATGAGTTTGTATTATTGCACTGCTGTAGTTTTGTTATGAAAATAATACATTTGAATATTCTGAACCAAAGAAAGATAGAGGAAAGCATTAGCTTAAAACAATAAGGGTATTTGTTGTCCTTTTTTCACCTGATTTCGACAGTTTACATGCTTACAGTTTTTCGATAAGGCAAAAAAGAGCTTTAGGATAAAACATGTTATATTTAATACACAGGGTGCCGGATTTGGCTGGCAGGGGTCTTGGGCCTAGCTCAAGTGAGGAGGGGGGCTCACTCACTTATGATTGTCCTTGGACTTGGACGGCATAATTTTACAAAGCGTTTTAAAAGGCGATCACTTCTGGTGGGGGGGCCCAACCTTTAATCCGGCACTGAATATATTATATTTCCATCGTGTCAAAGATTTACATCTTCATTTTGTCACTGTGAAGGATCCCTTGTGGAATCCACACGAAGCAATATGGACAGGTAAATCTTCCTTTTAGGAGACCATGGTCATAAAAATAATTTTATGCCCTGTAAAGTTGTCCCATCTACATGTTTTCTCTACAGCCTGAGTATTCTAAGCCGATAGGTAGTTTGCGCCAGTCTATGTAAACAAACAACAACAAACAAACAAAAAAAAATAAAACTAAACGACGGATCCTTTGAAGAAAAGAAAGCTATTTTTAGAATTTTTTGGTGTGTTTTGGTATTTTTGTTGTTGTTGTTGTTGTTGTTGTTGTTGTTGTTGTTGTGTTGTTGTTGTTGCTGTTGCTGCTTCTGTTGTTGTAGTTGTTGTTGTTGTTGTTGTTGTTGTTGTTGTTGTTGTTGGTGTTGCTGTGTTGCTGTTGTTGTTGTTTTACCGTAGACTTACTGGGAAGTTCAAGTTGCACCTCCAGGTCTAGCACCCTGTGGGAGAGCTCCTCCATCTTCCTGCTCATGGCTTGGGAGAGCTCCTCCATCTTCCTGCTCATGGCTTCCAGCTGGGGAAACACGGCCTGGGCCCGCCGCATCTTCGACTCGAGACCTTTCATCTTCCGCAACAGGCACTCAACCATCTTACTCTCTGATCCTGAAAATGTGTCATTTGGTTTTAATTTTACAAAAACAATTAGCTGTGTATGGACCATCTATACTTTTAGATATCGTATAGTTTGCGATAAGTTTAACTAGATTAGCTGGGTATGGACTATTTATACTATTAATAATTTCAGACGCCGTATATTTTCAAACGAGTTTAGCTACATAGATCATTTATGCTATTTAAACTATTTAAACTTTCGGATACCGTATATTTTACAACCAGCTGAAATACATGATAAGCTGTGTATGGACTAATGCTCATGGCTTGGGAGAGCTCCTCCATCTTCCTGCTCATGGCTTCCAGCTGGGGAAACACGACCTGAGCCCTCCGCATCTTCGACTCGAGACCTTTCACCTTCCGCAACAGGCACTTGGTCATCTTACTCTCTGATCCTGAAAAAGTTTAATTTGGTTTTAATTTTACAAAAACAATTAGCTGTGCATGGACCATCTATACTTTTAGATATCGTGTAGTTTGCGATAAGTTTAACTAGATTAGCTGGGTATGAACCATTTATACTATTAATACTTTCAGGCACCGTATACTGCCAAAGCAGATTAGCTACATGGACCATTTATGCTATTTAAACTTTCGGATACCGTATATATTTTACAACCAGATGAACAACATGATAAGCTGTGTATGGACTATTAATAATATTAATTCTTTCCGACGCCGTATATTTTCAAGTCCGATAAACTACATGGTTAGCTGTGTATGGGATTTTAAGCTAACAGAAATTTTGATAAAAAGAAAAGTACGCTTACCGGTATAAAACTTAAATTAATTATAATTGAACCTTAGAGGTGCCAAATGATCCGTCTGAGACAAAAAAAACCCAGCAATGATGAATAAGGGTTAGCAAGACATTCGCCAGAATGGGTGTGAAAAATAGTACTGGGATTAATTAATACAATGTGTTCGGATGTTACAGTTGAGTTGGTTTAACGTCCGACATCAACACTATATAGCTATATTGTGGGAAGTCCCCAAGCCTAATGTCTGACAATTTTATGTACTGCCACACACGAGACAGGGCGGGGATGCCATGACTCCTGTCTCAGCTGGTCACATTAAACTGACACCGACCTAATCAGTACGTTTGTGTGCAAACGCAGACCTTTTGCATCGGAAGCCGATGTTCTACCCCAGGGCCACCGCGCCCCCAGTCGGACGTAAAAGGGAGCGCTATAATAGGATTCCAATTGTGAGGTATAAACCCCGCTCCCCATCCCTTTACTGCCTATGTACAATAATGAGCTACGTGTACGTGTAAGTGTATGCCTGTGACTAATGATTCAAACACACTGTATTTAGATTCAAAGAAGGCATATAAAAGTGCCAGTGGAATAACTATCTTCTTAGATTGAAACACAAGAAATAAAATGGTTGACGTTTCTAATATGGTTATAATTATACTTAGATATCAGGTCACTAGGAACAGAAAAATGTAGGCGCCCGACTATGGCATCAAAAACATGATAAGTTGGGCGTCTAAAACTTCTTTTCCTTTGTACTTGCCACCTTTACACTTAATGACAGGACATTGTAGAATTGCACTCCGATTATGCCCCTTAATGATTGCAGTTTACTTAAAACCAATACAGAACAGTGACGTCATTCAAGTATTTGCCGACAAAGACACCTCTTCGAAAGGACAGATATTGAATGCTAAGTGGAGTGAAAAATGAAGCGTTGATTCAAGTTAGAATGAAGATCAGAATACATTCTTGGGATCTTGGGATAAAAAAAATCATTTTTCGATCCGTCTTTCATACATTTATTAAATAACAACTAAAACAAGAGCAACAGCAACAATAGCAGCAGCAATAGGCATACAGAAGCGTTTAAAAACTGGCCAGAAATAAGAAGCGAAACATTTTAAGTCAGTGACAATTTTTTTTTAATCGTAACTTTGTCATTTTTTTTATTTGTTGTTTTTGATTTTGTTTATTTTTGCTGACTGTTATTCACGCATGCGTCTTCCCACACTCTTACTCAACACCATTCGTCTAGCGAGAGCCCTACACTCAAGAGGTAAAGCAACACTGTACTTCTAGTAGTGCACTCTAAGGAAACAACTGATTGGACGTATAGATAGCATGATGTTATCAATAACTTCAAAGTGCCTGCCTTTCTCCGGAAATAGACACTTAAAGGCCATCGCAGTTATGAGAAACTTCCAAGCTCTTACAAGGAATGCGGTTCCACCAGGAGTTATTTCACAATATGGGAAGACACGAGTGATTTTCAGCAAGCATACAGGTCTGCGGACATCATTGCTTGATGAGCTAATTAAAGTCGAATTCCAACCATAGCCTGCTATATTAAGTACTCCACGCTCCTAACAAATGTACACAACTCTCAGTTCAATCACATTCTTAGTTATGCATGTTTCGTTTTCTGTTTTCTTTTCGGTTTTTTTTTTTTGTGGTTGATTGAAGTGGAGTTAAGAGCTGCTATACATGTTGTGGCTCCTATAATAGTGTCACACGGTGTATTAACTCTTTAACCATTCAGAAACGCTCAGAGCATTGCTCAAACCGTTCATGGAACTGTTCAAAAACGTTCTCAGTGTACATGGAACAAGTAGCTCATGAATGGATGCGATCCTTACTAGAAATAAATAGTACGTTTATCTAACCAGAAACGATAGTTGTGTAAAAATTCTATCTTTGCTTAAGAGTGAACTTTGACTGACTTAACCATTTTATATGGCGTTACAAAAAAAATAAAGTAAACGGTTGTTCTAGTAGTATTCTGGAATATACCATCATGTATATCAATAAATAGCCTCCTTTATTGTTCGCTTCTGCACCGAAACTGTTGCTTCAATCGACCTGAGACTGTTTTACACCTTAGTTTTATTCTGAAGGCGACATAAAAGGATACAATTTTCACATTACGATCCATACAAATTGGCTTTAATCATCCCCCAAGTTGTTTTGTTTCATCAAAGAAAGTAAACTTACGATCGCCATTTTTTTTAAATTTTGATAGATCAAAAGGAAAAAGAGTCGGGCTAGGTTCAGTTGGTTGGTTAACCTGAGTTTCCAAGGCCTGTGTTTTACAGCTTTGTCAGGCTGCCGACTGAGCAGTTAAATCAGTGGTGGTGCTCGGAGAGCAGAAAACAAAACGCCTTTCATTGGTTTCATTTTTTAACAATCATAATACAGGCACACTGTCTTATTACGTTTTGAAAAATATTATTCTATAAATACTTCTGTAGAGCGTTAATCTTTGCAAAGTTTTTAAAGCGTACACATTTTGACGCCCACACGACACCGTGTCCCTAGAGCGCTTGACTAATTGTAAAATAAAAAGATACAACTAAGCCTACATTAAGAAACCCAATGAATTTTGAAAATAATTGAAAGTGGTTCAATTTTCTCAGTCAGGGACCACGACTTAGTTTTAAAAAATGTCCATACAAAGAATTTTTCAAATGTATAGCAAACGCACGCAAACAAACAAACGAAAAAAGGGAATTTAAAAAAATAAAAGAAATGATTCCCGAAAATGGTATCCTATACGCTTTTTTCAAAACATAAAAGAGTTGGTGCATCCCTTCGTGAAAACGTTTTCAATTCTCAATCTGGTTTCACAACTATTCTGAAGTAAAATAATTTTGAGTTTTAGCACACTGCAAATTCATCAGTAACCCTTTCAGCATTGTCCACTCTACAATCCCCTACAATCCCTACGAATTTCCTGGGTTCCCATCTAGTACAGGAGGGGGGGGGGGGCGGTGGTCCTGGGGTAGAACATAGGCTTGCGACGCAAAGGTCCGAGTTCGAGTCCTGGCGATTGCGCTCCCTACTGGTTGGGTCGGTGTCAGTCTAATGTGACCGGCTGAGACAGAAGTCATGGCATCCCCGCCCTGTCTCGTGTATGATAGCACATACAATTGTCAGACGTGACGTTAGTCTTGGGGTCCGTCCAAAATATAGCCTATATAGTGCTGCTGTTGGGCGTTAAACCAACTCAACAACAAAAATCTAGTACAGGGGGCGCGGTGGTCCAAGGGTAGAGGGGTTGAGAATGTGTCTTCAACACTGAAGATCGTTATTCGGTCCTCGCTCTGGCCCCCATATTAATTTTTCCTCCTGATTGGGTCGGTGTCATGTTGTGACCGACCAGTTCATATTTTATTCCGCTCTGTGGTCCACCAGTCCAGTGGCTGCACAGGATTAGGACTCTATGGAGACTTAGGAGAAGTTGGACTAGGCGAGGGGCTTTGCTCGCTCTAACCAAATAATTATTACTTTGAGTTTTTGTAGGCCACTCAGCCGGTAGCGCTCTTGACGGACTAGCGGGATGTCTGTGATTCCAATCTTAGCTGGTGCCGCAGTATAAGTTATGTATTGAATTCTTTCAGAAACCACCCTAGAGCACTATCCATTCAGTTAGATGCTGTTCTAAGAGATTTCTTAAAATGCGGAAAATAAATACACAAGCACACAGAGATGAGCTTACGTAATGCCAGCTGCGGTACCTGCGCGGTTCCATCAAGCGGGCTGCCGCCATCTTCATCGGCCTGTGCTGACGGGAAAATCCGATAGGCGGGCAAGCCGGGAAGTCCGGGCTTTCCCGGAGCTCCGGGAATTCCGACAGGTCCCGGGGGTCCTTCTGGGCCTGGAGGACCTTGCACAGAGCTGGGGACATACAGAGACCTTCAATAACAGTGGACTGGATTTACCTGTGGTAGAGCGTTTGGGCTCCAGATTGGGTAGCACCCGGTTAAAAACCACAATGGGGCAAAAAAAATATTTGTCGGGGTTCGTCCATTTCTGTGTGGGTTTGTCATGTGACTGGCTAAGGCAGGAATCCTCATATTATTATTCATACACTGTCCGCATGTACAGCACGTCAGATGTTGGTTTGTAAACCCGTCCACCATATAAGGTAGTGTACATTTTAACGTTATGAAACAAGCCACCTGTATGCCTTCACAGCAAGGGCGAAGACTCATCCGATGGTATGCAGCTGCACTATACATCGTGTCGAAAGTAAGAACTGATGATTGAACGTCGATCCCCTGCTCGTTATTCTAGCGCTCTATCGACATACTCAACATAAATAGTACGGGTTCATATCCATTGACGATATAGGTACCATAGTCGGTTAGGATGATAAGCAGGAGGTCCGCTGGTCGAATCTCAACTAAATACTCTTTCAGTTCTGTGTTTAAGATTCTTCAGAAATGTAAAATCTAGTAGTGTAAAAATAATAATCCCAGGATGATAAGGCTGCATCGATTATTATAACCCGTATAAACTTCATCCTCAACCTTAGAGAAAGGGTGGGGTGAGGCAGCTTGGGCAAATGGTAGAGCGTTGGGCTCCCAATAAGGAGGTACCCAGTTCAAACCTAAGATCAGATTTCCTCCCTACTGGTTGGGTCGGTGTCAATCTATTGTAAGCAGATGTGACATGTCCCCGTATTGTCTAGCAGCACCTAAAAATGTCAAAGGTTACTCTAGGGACCTGTCTGCAATATAGCCTAGTTTTGACACTGGACGTTGAGGAACCAACCAACCAACGAACCAACCAACTAACCAACCCCAATCTTACCTATCCCTTCCGCGCGGCCCCTGGAGTCCACGAGGCCCTTCGGCCCCCGTCTTTCCTTGCGGCCCCCTAGCACCAGGTGGCCCTCTCTCTCCGCGGCCTCCTGGTTGTCCGATAGGCCCCCTCATACCGGGTTCCCCTGGGGGGCCTGTGGGGCCTCTCTCGCAAGCACACTGCGGGGCCGAGGCCCCGTCTCTCTGTAGAGAGCTGCGAAGACGCTCCGGGGGCGTATGCCGTTCAATGACTCTGGGCTTGGTCTGGCTCAGCTAAGAAAAATAAACTAAGAATTAGAATTATTCCTAACGCCTATGGCAATTACTGAAACTAGAGAAAGATTATAGGTTAAGAAAGGTTTTTTAGCTACAGGCCTAAAGATACAAGTAGATGATGATGATGATGATGATGATGATGATGATGATGATGATGATGATGATGATGATGATGATGATGATGATGATGATGATGATGATGATGATGATGATGATCATGATCATGATGAAGGTGGTAGTGGTAGTGGTTCTGAATCGTAACAACGTTCCTTACTATTTGGGTCGGTATGTTCTCTGCTGGGACAGAACTCGTAATATAATTATGTATCCCTCTTTGTGTCTGTGGCTGCAGACAAATTTGTCAGACTTTAGTTTTGAGACTAACCCCCGAGATAAATTCCCTTCTAATTAATGGACTTCAAGAAACCAGCGAGCAAAGGGACAACCTTACCCGGTCTAGAGCTTGCTCCGTCCATGTTACTCTGTTCCTCAATTCGGCCAATGCAGCACAAGAAAGACACACTGCAAGGGGAAGCAAGCACAGTTACCTCCTGGTTATTCTTTTCAAAATAAATATTACGTTAACGTTAGATGAGATAAGATAGCCTTTCTAATCCCATGATGAAATTATGCAACCAGTAAACGAACTGACTCCGGTGAAAAGCATTTAGGATTCAAGATCAAAGAATGTGACATATCTGTGCCGCGTACAAAAAATGAAGGGGGGGGGGGGGGGGGGGGATACGATCTGGCTCAAGTTGTAGATATTTGGTCTCCAGATCGGAAGGTCCACGGTTTGAATCCCGTAATCGATCAAAAATCGTTAGATCTCGTCCCCGACTCGTTGGGTCGGTGTCAGTTCAATGTGACCAACTGAGGCATGAGTCTAGGTCTTCGCATCTTCTTTCGTGTGTGACAGCACGTAAATTGTCAAACGTTCTTTCGTGTGTGACAGCACGTAAATTGTCAAACGTTAGTCTTGGGACCAGTCTACAATAGATCCTACATAATGCTGACGGTGCACGTTATGCAACATAGCAAACAAACCAACAAACTGTGACAATACAAAAAAGCTCGAGAATGCAAGGTCAATCCCCAGTGTTACCCTGTTTGCAGTTTTACCCTGTTTTTTCCACTTGTAGGTCGTGGTTCTCTGCACAATGCTTGCACTGGGATGAGGTACATGCAATTTAAATAAAGATGATGTAAGGAGGAGAAAAGTCGTTACTTGGTTCCTCGTGGTTTTTACGCTGGCTCAATTCACATTAGTATCACCATCACAACCAATACCTAATGGGTTTTTACAATTGTTGCTAGTACTAATGATGCCACCAGTCCCCTCCCTCTCACCACTACCACCACCAGCACCATCACCACAACCACCGCCACAACCACCACCACTACTACTACTACTACTACTACTACTACTACTACTACTACTACTACTACTACTACTACTACTACTACTACTACTACTACTACTACTACTACTACTACTACTACTACTACTACTACTACTACTACTACTACTACTACTACTACTACTACTACTACTACTACAACATCTACCACCAATAATACTGTTATTTCTTAGAGTTACATCATGAAACTACCTTAAACAATAACAATCCAACATTTAACAGACTATAGTTATTACATCTTATCTCCCACAAAGAGTACAGTGTGTTTCTCACCTCAGTCCGCCCGACTCTGCGCCATGCCCAGCAGCCTGGGAAAGAGACGTGTTCCCACCTGCAGCGGTCACCGTCTTCACGCAGCGCATCCTCTTCCTCTCGATCCGCGGACACCAGTTCCTGGGGGGTGTAAAGATTTAACACTTATTTCAATACCATTGGCGTAAAGATAGTCCGGGTACTGTAGGGGCGCAGGGGATAAAGCGTTGGGCTCTAACTGCATGCAGTTTGTTTGTTGCTTAGCGTCCAATGTCAGCACTATAAAGGGTAAAGGCTAAACTGTGAACGGGCCTCAAGACTAACGCCTGGCAATTTTACCTGCCGCCTCTCAGAGACAATGCGGGGAGGTCTGAACTATCGTCTCAGCCGGTCACATTATACTGACACCCACCCAGCCAGCATGGGACCAAATTGGACAAATACATTTTTGATCGATCGCGGGTTTCCAACCGTGCACCTCCCGATTGGGAGACTGAGGCTCGACCACGCGATAATCCTCTCCTCCCTCACCCCACTCCCCACCCTCCCCACACCCTGGATAATAACGGAGCGTGGGGGCGTGGGGGCGCGGGGGTTAAAGGGTCGGCCTCTGATGATGAAGGTCTCGAATCACCTTGGTTTCTTCTAGTTACGTCCGTGGCAGTGTCATTTGACCAGCAAAGTCTTGGGTATCCCGATCTGCCGTCCCATCACCGTGTGTGACTTTTCATGAGACTTAAGAGACTTAGGAGATGCTAAAAATGGAGGAGACAACTTCGTCTTCTCTAAGGAAAGAAATTTTTCTAACTTTCTAACACAAGCATCCCGACCACCCACAAACATTCGTGTAGGCTTTTTTTTAACCATAAACCAGCCCTTAATACGTTGAACCTGTTCGTTAACTTAAAGTTAATAATGTATTTAGTATAGCTATTACAGTACAATTTTTTTACTTGTTTACAAGAATACCCAGCAATACTTGGTTGACGGTGATGGATTTCTGTACAATAGGAATATTTAATGGAGTGCGAAGTACTGCATAGCCTATAAGCTTGATAAGATAAGTTAAGATATGCCATACTTTATGTGTTTCTCTTGGAGAAATTGAGACAGGATTCTATTTAGAGCTATTATACTAGACCTTTGTGTTGTTTTCCCATGTTAAACTCCCTTTCATGTGCCATTTTTTTACCGCGAACAACTCTTTTCCTGTATAGAATTTGTGTTACAACTGTAAATATTTTTAGTTTTAATATCCCTTAAGTTTTAAGTAGAAAGCTTTTTTAAACAACTCTTGATTAGTTATCCTATTAACATTGTTAAATGTTAAACTCAGTAACTATTTTAGATCAATATATCACTACTCTAATATTAAGTTCAATACAGCTCATATAGATCCTAAGGCATGCAAAGGAACAGATACAACACGCTACTACTGGCTAACTCCAAACTGATTGGCTAACATACACCTCTCTTGCTAATACACCTACCCTGGCTTACATACACCTCACTGGCTACACCTACCCTGCAGTCCCAAATCTTGCCGACACTTGGACCGTAGAACCAGCGATCTTAAACATCACACAACACAGCAAGGTTGCCAGGAGTACTTTCAGAATCATCTTGTCTTCACTTGAAAATTAAAAATCTTCGACCGGGATTTCCAGAAAAATCACAAACAGAACTACAATGTCAATTTGTCATTTATTATGCAGAGCAAAATAAATAAACCGAATAAATAATTGCTAGACTTTGCCTATCTGCCTCAAGTCTTAATGTTGGCCAAAACAATAATCCCGTGCTATCTTTTTGGCCTTGTTTTAAATTAAGCACTTTTCACGCCAATTAAAAAATACTAATTTACGATAACGTTAAATTTAAATAAGCTTATTAGAGGATACAAAATCTGCAGTCCTACTGGTGTTGTTTCGGCAAAGTAACATCCATTCGAAAGAATTATTCGATTTCTCCTTCGGCTATTTTTTTTTTGTTGTCTCCCTGAATGTAATTCAATTATTTAAAACCCAAGTATTGGATGTTGATTTGATTTTACTGAATGTCAAAGTGTTCTCTCAAAAGCGTATATCTTAAAACCCTTGAGATAAAAATGTTTTGCTTGGTTCCGTTTGGACTCACACAAATGTCTATATTTTTTTTAAACTAGTTTATTTCCCTCTCGGCGACCTCACAATATCTACCACAACCGTAATGCTGGAGCAACTTATCACCTTATTATGGTATGTCACAAGACTAAGTATCGAAAGCATGCAATGACCTCTCTGTATCTCAATCACTAATGCTACCTCTTTCACTCACTCACTCACTCACTGTTCCCCTCTCTGGCCTCTTCACTACCGGTACCTCTCTTTCAATCTGTCGCTTCACATCGCACTCTTTCCCCCCTTGATCTTTCTGGGCCCGATCTCTCTCTCTCTCTGTCTCTCTGTCTCTCTCTGTCTCTCTCTCTCTCTCTCTTTCTCTCTCTCTCTCTTTCTCTCTCTCTCCGTCCCTCTTTCATCCTCCCCCGCTTCCTGCTTGTGCCAGCTGCGACTCAAGTGCTGCGACAAGGGGTCGTAAGTACAACGAGGTGCTAAGTTTACGACGCAACCTAAGATGTGCGAATAACTATAAATGATTACGAGTTGACTAGCACGAGGTTGTACTTCCGACCCACTGTCTTTAATTTCTAGCATCTTACTCAGGTCACTAGGGCCGCTCGAGAGCTCAGTCGGTTGCGCTCTTGGTAGACGCGCGAGAGGTCAGGAAGATTCATGTTGTATCTAGATCCGCTACCATCTGTATGGCAATTGGGGTAAATAAATTCCTCAATATATTAAAACAAATTTTGTTTTCACCTGGGGTTAAGCCTTCATAACTGACATTTACGGTCTCGTGCCATTGTCATGAACTCTATGCATTATGATGCTCGCAGATCAAACCTCACAATAAGGTTAGAATTGAAGTTAATAGTATTTAAGGCATGCTAGTACATTAACAGTTGTATTGTGCTAGCCCTCACAGTAAAAAGTAGCCTCGTCTCCATAAGGTATTGGGAAAACTATACTGGATTACCAATAACATAAAAAAATTTGTTGTCAACAGAAAATACAATGCATTGGTGCATTTAACGAGGGATAGGTGTTCCATAGATGGAGCGCTCCGTTTCATGAATTGGACACCCAATCAGATCGCTTACATTCCCACATTTTTGTTCGTTTTTTTTTTTCTCTGTGAGTATATAATGTGACTGACTAAGACAGGAGTCCAGGTCTCCCCGTCCTGTCTCATGGGCGGCAGCACATAAAACTGTCAGACGCTAGTGATAGGGCTTGATCACAATGCAACCTATATAGTGCTGATGTTGGGCGTTAAACAAACTCAACTACTCAACTAGATCTCACATTAACTACAGTGTGAACGACTTATCTTTCTCCAAGTCAAATCAAAGATTACCAAATAGCAAAGCATTCCCCCGAAAGGCTTGCAGAAGACAAAAAAGGCGACAAAACATTTTCAAAGTTTAATACATTTCAGAACACACGCCACGATAAAGATTAGGTAAGAAAATAACATGCATGGTTCTTAATAGAAAAATAGAGGTAATGTTTAGGAGTGCAAGCACAATATGTGATCCAAACAATAAACTTTGTTGTGGTTTGAATATGAAAAAACTACGCTAACTACTAATAGTTTCTTATCTTTGTCTCTCCGTTTTTTGGGTGTTCTTTGCTTATTGTTGTTGAAGTTATTCTTGTGGTTGTTGTTGTTGCACAAAAAAATAGGACGAAGGTAGACTTCCTATACATGTAGCAACATATTGAAGTCATTTTATTCAGTTACTTCCCCTGAATACTGTTAGAAACACTAGTGTAGAAATTTTACCTTTCCCTCCCATTGATGCTGAATATCTTATAGAATCGTATATTACAATAATAGTTGTGATATGTTTAACACATAAAATATCATTTTTACACATAAATTCAATTTCAGATAGGCCTAAATGTACTCTGTTTCTCCCATGTAAGAAAACTTGACTTGATTCGTGACAATGGGTCAACACTATGAGTTCCTGCGGATGCCGTTTGGGATGGTTAACTCCGGCATGACCATGACAAGAGCAGTGCGACGACTTCTGGAGGGAATGGACAACGTGGTTGATTACATCGATGATCTGCTGGTGCATACCAAGACGTGGGAGGAACACTTGCAAGTCCTGGAGGAACTCTTCAAGAGGTTGAAAGCAGCCAACTTAGTCGCGAGACCGACAAAGTGTGAACTGGGAGCAACACAGGTCGACTTCCTAGGACACTGCCTTGGACGGGGGACAGTTGGACTTCAGGACTGCAACGTTGAGAAAGTGAAAGACGCCCCGAGACCGACCACCAAGAAAGAGATTAGATCCTTTTTAGGCTTAGTTGGTTATTATCAACCATTCATACCTAACTTTGCTGCTATTGCCGCCCCTCTGTCAGATCTAACTCGTAAAGGTCAGCCTAACAAAATTGTGTGGGGAGAGCCTCAGGAGAGAGCCTACGCAACGTTGAAAAAAGCTGTAATTAGCAAACCCATACTGGTGCTCCCTGACGTTAATAAAGAGTTTGTTCTGAGAACAGATGCATCTGATATAGGGTTAGGCGCCACCTTGTTACAGAACAGGGATGGGCACATTTTTCCTGTCGCTTATGCAAGTAGGAAGCTTCTAGATAGGGAGAAGAAATATTCTGTGATGGAGAGAGAATGTCTCGGAATTGTTTGGGGTATAAAGAAATTTGCTTTGTATCTTTATGGTAAGCAGTTCACGCTTCAGACAGACCACCGACCCCTTGAATTTCTAAAGATTTCTAAATTTGATAACCCTCGTATCATGCGTTGGGTATTGGCTATGCAAAGTTTTGTTTTCAGAGTAGAACACATTAAAGGCAAGGATAATGTGGGAGCTGATTTTCTTAGCAGAGTTCCTGTATAATATTTTGAATACTTATTATTAAATGTAATGTTTAGATTGCATTGTTGGCATTGTTGTGAAGTGGGCAACTTCTGATATGCCTGTACCTATTGTAATGTTTTATTTTCCGAAGTAATACTTTTATTGTTTGAATTGCCAGTATGTAATACTAATCGTAAAGCATGACTGCCGGTACGCCCACTTCAAGTAAAGGTCTCATGATTTATCTACTTTATTGATGATATTTGTATCAAGTGGAAGGCAATATACAATGCTTTGGATGTGAGAATAAATTTTTAGGAAAAATTATTTTAAGTGGGGGGATGTGTAACGCATTGTACTATAAGTTGATCTATTCATTTCCTCACCCTTTTTAGGTGCGTAACTTTTGGGTAGCGGATTGACTAGATGTATGTACATTATCTTGTTTGTTTGCATAACGATTGTATTTCAAGCCTAAGAATTTGATTGTGAGTTTTGCTTACTGAACACAGCCCTTCTCGAAACCTCCGGCTAGTTCTAGAATAGTAATCACCTCGTCACCTCTTGTTTACCTTTGTTCTGATTGGTTGTTAATTGCTAAAGAGATGTACCGAGAATATTCTCTTATGATTTACGTAATTCTTGTTCTGGATGATTCGACGAAATTTTGTATAAATAAGAATCTTAATTAGATTTATTTAAGAGTCAACATTTGAGTCAACATTGTTTTCCAGAGTCTACATTGAAACTCCAGTAATTGTACTATTGAGCCGTCCTACAAACATTGTAGAGTATAGCCCTTTTGTTGGATTAAACAGTTTGAAATTGTTACTTGCGGACTTCGGATTTATTTTCTACGGACGAGTCGTGTGATTGGCTGTGAATATTTTTAATACCCCTAGACAAACAGAGCCTAACAGATTACCACCATCACCAGCAAATCTGTTACAGGGACATAAAGATTATAAAATAACATGCATGGTTCTTAATAGAAAAATAGAGGTAATGTTTAGGAGTGCAAGCACAATATGTGATCCAAACAATAAACTTTGTTGTGGTTTGAATATGAAAAAACTACGCTAACTACTAATAGTTTCTTATCTTTTCTCTCCGTTTTTTTGGGTGTTCTTTGCTTATTGTTGTTGGCGTTATTCTTGTGGTTGTTGTTGTTGCACAAAAAAAAAGGACGAAGGTAGACTTCCTATACATGTAGCAACATATTGAAGTCATTTTATTCAGTTACTTCCCCTACTAGTGTAGAAATTTTACCTTTCCCTCCCATTGATGCTGAATATCTTATAGAATCGTATATTACAATAATAGTTTATTTAACACTCAAAAATGTTATGTTTAACACATAAAATATCATTTTTACACATAAATTCAATTTCAGATAGGCCTAAATGTACTCTGTTTCTCCCATGTAAGAAAACTTGACTTGGTCGCAGTATTGAAGAAATACATAAGACATACATAAGGTTTGTAAACCTAATCTTTTTTTGGGATTTGAGGTTTAAAATTACTTAATATGATACATGAGGACAACAAATATAATACAAAACCTGAACAGATTTACTTCAAAGAAAGACAGGAAAGTTATAAAGAATAGTGAACTCTGGTTCACAGAGATTTGTATACAACAGTGTCCATGTTTATTTGGATGCAGTTCTCTGTTCTCGTCTCTCTATCTGTGTGTATGTCCTCTCTCTCTCTCTCTCTCTCTCTCTCTCTCTCTCTCTCTCTCTCTCTCTCTCTCTATCTCTATCTCTCTCTCTAATCTTCTTATTTTCCCATCTGTACATCCTTACTCCCTTGCCCTTCTCTCCGAAACCTTCCTTCTGGCTTCACTGTACATCTTCAGCTTCTTTCTGGCTTCACTGTACATCTTCACTTCCTGGCTTTTCCCTCCTGCTTGTTCACTCTAACTTCACTTCCTGTCCCTTCCCTCCTGCTTGTTCACTCTAACTTCACTTCCTGGCCCTTCCCTCCGGCTTGTTCACCCTACGAATTCACTTCCTGGCCCTTCTCTCCGGCTTGTTCACCCTACGAATTCACTTCCTGGCCCTTCTCTCCTGCTTGTTCACCCTACGAATTCACTTCCTGGCCCTTCTCTCCGGCTTGTTCACCCTACGAATTCACTTCCTGGCCCTTCTCTCCCGCTTGTTCACCCTACGAATTCACTTCCTGGCCCTTCTCTCCCGCTTGTTCACCCTACGAATTCACTTCCTGGCCCTTCTCTCCCGCTTGTTCACCCTACGACTTCACTTCCTGGCCCTTCTCTCCCGCTTGTTCACCCTACGAATTCACTTCCTGGCCCTTCTCTCCCGCTTGTTCACTTCGTGGCCCTTCTCTCGGGCTTGACCCAGAGCCCGTCATTGGCCGCCAGCTGCCAGGAGGAGAGCTGGACTGGGTAGACGGTCTTCTGGCAGGGGGTCAGGTCAAACCGGCGCAGCACCGTGGCGATGATGATCTTCAGCTCGAGCTGGGCCAGCCTCATCGCGACGCAGTTCCTGGGGCCGTGGCCGAACGGAAAGTACGCGTACTGGTGCTGACTCTCTTTAGCCTCCGGGGAAAACCGCTCGGGCTTGAAGTCTTTTGGGTTTTCCCAGAGATCCGGGTCCATGTGAATGGCGTAAATGGGCAGTACGACTGGCATGCCCTTGGGAAACCTGACCCCGTGCAGTGTGATTTCCTGGTTACACACCCGGTCCAATATAAGGCCTGGAGGGAACATGCGCATCGACTCGCTGATACACTGGTCTAGGTAAGGCAAGTTCTGGACAGTTTCGTAGTCGGGTATCGAGTCGTCCAGTGGCAACTTCTTGTCCAGTTCCTCCTGTAGAATGACAACGCAGAAAAAATTATCAATATTAGGTTTACTGACAGTGCAACTCTAAAATTTTGCGACGGAATGTATTGCAGTTATCAGCTTTACTATACTACAACATTAAGATTTTATTCATCCTGTGGCATAGCACAGACAACATAAGCAAGAATTTAAACAGGAGTAATTCAGGTTTGATTAAAATCTCCAAAGTATGTTTGAGCCATAAACAGTGACAAAATCCAAAACCTGCTAAAAAGACTTATGTTCTATTGTTTCATATCATTCTTCTGCTACAGAAAAAATATATCAACTAAAAGGGGGTGTTTTTTTATCACATTTCGTTTTGCAATATGTTTTTAACATAGCGCGTAGTTAAAATAGTTGGGAATCAAATATCGACGTTTTAGGCTTATGACGCATACTAGTGGGTATTTCAATACTATTGGTACTATATGTAAAAGAAAGAG
Organism: Elysia chlorotica; assembly: GCA_003991915.1. NCBI lineage: Eukaryota > Metazoa > Mollusca > Gastropoda > Plakobranchidae > Elysia > Elysia chlorotica. The sequence continues at coordinate 72,281 of RQTK01000721.1, forward strand.
ACAGAGAGAGAGAGAGAGAGAGAGAGAGAGAGAGAGAGAGAGAGAGAGAGAGAGTGAGAGAGAGACAGACAGACAGACAGACAGACAGA
>RQTK01000721.1:74981-85713 GCA_003991915.1 Elysia chlorotica
AGAGAGTTTGATTTTACGCCACGTCAGTACAGTAGCGGCTATATTGTGCCCATAATATCTAAGAACAAAGTACACTTATGGCAATGGTCATTTTTTTTAAATTTCTCTGATAGGTAAAGATACAAATCGTGTACGAACATTGTTGTTTAAAATTGAAATATACAATACAAACAAACATACGAACAAAGTAATACAGAAATAGTACCTGAAGGTCGGGGAGACCGCGCTGCGGACTTTCTTCCAGTGGTCCCCTAGGATGGCCAGCAGAGTCTGGTGGAAGGGCGGCTCCATGTTCAGGAGAACTCTTCGGTCCACGAAGTTGTTGAAGTGCTTCACACACACGTCCTTGATGAGGTCAAGGTCGCGGACAACGATCATGGGCGTCTTGAATTCGTACACGCCGTACACCTGGCCGTTACACGAAGGGGAGGATTGGGGGCGGGGGGTGGTTGAGATAAGGACAGTAAACAAAGATATGCCCCCCTCCCAATAAAAACAACAGAAACACACACAAATGCAAAAAAAAAAAAGTAACAACTAAATCGTTTATCTATCAAGTAGTTACACGGAGATGGAGGATGACAAGGCAAGTAAAATAAGTACATGTAATTCTCTCCCTACCTTTTCCTCCCTCCCTCTCCCCCTCTTTCTATCTCTTTCTCTCCCTTTCTCTTTCTTTGTCTTCACTGTCTCTCTCTTCTCTCTCCCCCTCTTTCTCTCTCTCTCTCCCTTTCTCTTTCTTTGTCTTCACTGTCTCTCTCTTCTCTCTCCCTCTCTCTCTCCCTCTGTCTGTCTTCTCTCTCTCTGTTTCTCTCTCTCTCTCTCTTTCTCTCTCTCTCTCTCTCTCTCTCTCTCTCTCTCTCTCTCTCTCTCTATTTCTCAGTCTCTCTCTGTATTTAAACTCTACTTACTTGTCTCTTTTCAAAGTTCTGGTTTAGACTTAATCAAAATAAGTATTCGCCAAAATCACAAAACACATCAGACCACCACAACCCAACTACCTTCTTGTCCTTGAACATCTTGTACTGGTGAGTCTGCACGTCAAAGATGCCATACTTCATGCCCTCCAGAAAGTGACCAAAGAACACGGAGGATGGAGGCGTCTCGATGCCAAGGTCACGAAACACGTGACGAACTGACCAGGCCGAATAGCGGGTCACGAGAAAAGCCAAGACCAGTAGCAGGGCTAGGCCCAGTAGGAGCCAAGTTAGATCCATTGCCTTGATTGGTTTGTGGTGGGGGGTTAATTCAGAAACCTGGTGAATAGAGTTCATTTGGTAGACGTTTTATTTTTTAAAGTGAACAAAATATCAGAACAGCATTGCTTACTGCAACACAAACACCTCATCGGCAGTATTATCTTGTTTGATTGGTGCTGATACATCTAAACAGTTGGTATCACCACTAAATCTTAACTTGGAAATGAAAAAACACAGCTTTTAGGTTGCTGCTGTTATTATAGTATTTTTACAATTATACGTCTGCTACTGTTGCTAATGCTGCTATTATAGTATTACAATTATACGTCTGCTACTGTTGCTAATGCTGCTATTATAGTATTATTACAATCATACGGCTACTACCGTTCCTGCTGCTGCTATTATAGTATTAGTATAATTATACGTCTGCTACTGTTACTGCCGCTGACGATGTTGTCGCTCACCACTACAACTTACTGGTAGGGCCAGTGTCATTAACATGTTACCGCTTGTCTCGTGTGTGGCAGCACATAAAATTTTCAGACGTCAGTCTTAGGGTACGTCCACAATATAGCCTATAGAGTGCTAATGTTGGAAGTTAAACCAACTGAACTATTACTACTACTACTACTACTACTACTACTACTACTACTACTACTACTACTACTACTACTACTACTATTAACCACCACCACCACTGCTGTCACCGCCACCACAACTGCTACAACTACTGCCACAACTTCTAATACAACTACTGTTACATCTACTACTTCTACTAATATTACTAGCCTACTTCACTACTTCTACTGCTGCTGCTGCTGCTGCTACTGCTGCTGCTATTAGGCTCCACTTCTATGTAGCGTCGATGTGGGCACATACATGTTACTTTTTAATTTTTTTACATACAGTGATACCGTGCTTCTAAAATGATCGTGCAATTTTTGTGAATAAACAGATTATTCAGACGCAATCATCGCTCCTATAAAAATATAACCAAATAAAGCACAAAGGTAGATCTATCGTGTAGCCTAGTGAAAATCTAGATCTAGTGAGTGAGTGAGTGTGTTTTTACGGCACGTCAGCACGGTAACAGCTATGTTGTTCCCATGATGTTCTAAGGCAGTTAATACATAATTATAGTAAAAGCAACGGTGACTCCATTTCTCTGAGTAGTAAAAACATAAAAACTGCGCGTAAAGAGGTTGCTTAAATCTAGATTTAGATGTGATGCATAAAAATCAAGTGGGGAAAAGGCATCTCAAAGATTGCAACAAAGCTCTTATTATGGTTATGGCTTGAACACAAACTAAAACACTCCATACTCAAAATACCTACTTTTAGATTTAGATCTATCTCCTTCAATGTTTCACTAATTCTGCACTTCGAATGAACTAGCGAGATATTTTCCACGGTCTTATAAAAGAAACACTCAGTGCCTTCAGGTGTTTGAATGACTAATTCTTTGGTGGGGAAAAGGAAATAAACCCAGCACTAGGCCTACCTGTGTGAAATCTCTGAAGTGTGGCCGCTTATTCCTGAAATAGCATCTTACTGGACTGTGCTTTAGCGCAGCGCAGAAGACGAGTTTACCTTATAAGGTGAAACTCTAAACACAGCATAGAGAACAGAGCGACAGGGAATTTCCGTACAAGGACATGGGCAGGGACAGGTTCTGCCTGCTACGCTTTGATCGATTGCTGCTTTACCTGGAACGCTGCGACCTATGCTGTCAGGATCTGGGAAGTATTGGCACGATAGCCTTGACCTTAGTGTAAACATGCAGTCACTGAACAGCTGATCTAGATCTAGGGTAGAACGAACATGGAGGAAGAACACTGATTTACCATGGAGTACTTAATATAGTAAGCTATGTGATTTACAGATTTAGTCGCCCGACTGAGGACATGTAGCCTACATGCAAAGTAAGTTGGGCGTCTAAATCTGCTTACCTGTTTTGATTGGGCTGCTAGTAGTAGTAGTAGTAGTCTCAGCTTTCTCCTGCTGTCAGCTGTAGACTGCCGATTGTCGAGCTAACTGAATTACTGATATCCCACTCTATCCGTGTCCAAAACAAAACAAAAATCACATGCGAACCACACGTCGATACAGGATGACCAAAACACGCCCCTAGACTAATCTATGACTGGCTCTTAAGTCTAGGACTCCGGTGCAAATTCCCTGTATTAGTCGTAGCCGTAGTCGTGGTCGTAGTCGTGGTCGTAAGCGCGGTCGTAGCCATAGCCCTAGTCGTAGCCTTGGCCTTAGCAGAACGACTAAGCACTAAAACAGTAGTGATGAGTGGCCTTGTAGTAACCTGTACTAACCACTACCAGCTGCCGACTATCGGTTCGAGGTCGTGACCTAGAAAATCTGTCTCCGTCTTGCTACGATCTTAGCGCGACGGTAGTCGAAGTTATTGCAAAGTAGCGAAGCGTGTATTGCATCCAGTGATTTATCTTTGTACTAAATAAAATATGGCCTAGATAATGTCATACACTTGATATCAGACAAAAAAACCACTGGTGCATAACTGCGTGGCTATCATAGAACTGAAGCGCTCTGAGAAAAGCATGTTTTTTTGGTCGGTAGAATAGCTCTCTCTCTCTCTCTCTCTCTCTCTCTCTCTCTCTCTCTATATCAGAAAAAAAAACCACTGGTGCATAACTGCGTGGCAATCATAGAACTGAAGCGCTCTGAGAAAAGCATGTTTTTTTGGTCGGTAGAATAGCCCTCTCTCTCTCTCTCTTTCTCTCTCTCTCTCTCTCTCTCTCTCTCTCTCTCTCTCTCTCTCTCAAGCAAGCACCACATGTGCTGAAGTATGTTATGCTAGAGTTAATTACATTTATTAAAATCAGTGTAAGCCTGACCGTGTGACTCAAAGAAAAATGAATGAAATGCCTAGCCCTAAGCCTAGACTTATACACACACAAAAAAACTTAATAATACAATTCTCCGTCACCTTATTATAATAATCTAGGAAACCCCAAAGATGAAAATTTACAATTATAATTAATTAAAGAAAAATAACATTTAAAAAAAAATAAAACAATAATAATAATAATAATAATAATAATAATAATAATAATAATAATAATAATAATAATAATAATAATAATAATAATAATAATTCTGTTTGTCTCCCCCACCGCTTCCACCAGAGAGAGAGTGAGTGAGTTGGTTTTTACGACACGTCAGCACGGTAACGGCTATCTTGTGTCCTGAAATAGCATCTTACTGGACTGCGCTTTAACGCAGCGCCGATGACGAGTTTACCTTATAAGGTGAATCTCTAAACACAACATTGAAATGCATTATACCAGTAGCAATGGTGACTCCTGTATCTCTCTGAATAGCTAAAGCATAAAAAGTATGCGTAAAAAGGTTGATTTAAATAAAGGGTACATATACAGTAGTTTAAAAGATCCATGTGTAGGATTATCACAGTTAAATTTGATCATATACACCAATATCCTTTAGGTATCTTAATAGGCGCTGAGGAATAACACGTGTGCATTTTTTACGGCACGTCAGCACGGTAACGGCTATGTTGTGCCCATGATGTCCTAAGACAGTCAATGCATTGTACTAGTAGCAACGGTGATTCCTTTATCTCTCTGACTAGTAAAAACATAAAAATTGTGCGTAAAAAGTTTGGTTAAAAGTAAAGGGATGTACAGTTTAAAAGATCCATGTGTAGGATTATCACAGTTAAATTTTATTATTATTATACACCAATGTCCTTCAGGTACCTAAGTAGGCGCTGAGGACTAACATAGTAAATATGCTCTCTAGTGGCTTGGAAGCCAGGTACACATTTCTTTCCCGGAATCAGCCAGAATGTGACTAATGGACACTTGGCAGTTGCAGGTATGACACAGTGGAGGCTCTTCACCTCTCAATAGAAAGGTGTGAGTAAGATGAGAATATCCAAGTCGGACTCAATCGAGTACCACCTGGTCTCGTCGTCTTGCCTGAGAAATTCCTGCCCAGTGACCTAATTGTGGTTGGACACAGTGTAGTTTGTTGGTTGTCATATTGTTCCATTGCGCTTTCCAATTTTTTCTTATAGACGTGTGTATAATTAATTGGCTTAGCATCTGTGCTGGTATTTGCACCCGGGTAGGTTTACGCCCGATCTTGGCAAACTCAACAGCCATTTCATTTCCTTTCACTTCCTTCAATTCCAACATGGCTGGGAATCCAGTAGTGAACAATTTCTTACCAGTTTTCTGTATTTCGTGAATTTTTTCTAATATTGTAAGAATTTTAGGATTTTTGGAGTTTGCCTCCCCCACCGCTTTCACCAGAGCGAGTCAGAGAGGATTAAAAATGTGTCTTTTTTTAAGGTGGAGACAGTGTCGAGTGCCATGCACAGGGCCACCGCCTCCGCAGTAAAAATTAACACCTTCGCATTCACCCCGCAGCATTTATCTTCTGAGGATGAGTGGCAGGTAGCTCCGACACAGGTCTCATCTTTAGATCCGTCAGTGAAAAGTAGATAGTGATCGGAATGATTTTCTATGATTTGTTCAAACTTTTTTCTATATACTTCTGGAGGGGTTTTGTCCTTATGGAGAGCTGCCAGGTCAAGAATGATTCCTGGTCTTTCCAGCGTCCAGGGAGGGATTTCCGAAAGTTTGTCTTCTTGAATAGAGTTGGTGTCTAAGTCGATTTCCAGAAGGAGCTGCTGAACCCGAATTCCAAAGGGTGGAATCGTGTTCGGTGAAGATTGGAATTTTTCTACATAAGTTGTGTGTAAAACAGGGTGAAAAGCAGGATTGTCAGGATGAGATTTTAGATTGACTGCATATTGTAAGATACTTCTTAAGATACTAATAAGAAGAGTCTCTTCTTTCTGACAAGGAGGGTTCGTCTGCAGCTACGTAAAGGCTTTCTACCGGCGTGGTACGAAAGGCCCCGAGGCTGAGACGCAGTCCTTTGTGGTGTATCGTGTCTAGCATTATAATATAAGACGGTCTGGCAGAGCCATACACTACGCTGCCATAGTAGAGTTTAGATCATATCAGAGAGCGGTAGAGGTAGAGGAGGGACTCTCTATCTGCTCCCCACTCTGTCTCCGATAAAGTTTTAATGAGATTGAGAGCTTTTTGACATTCTTTCTTCAGATATTTCAGGTGATTTGTCAAATATGAGGTCTAAAAATTTGGCTTCTTCTTCAACAGGAATTCTTTGGCCGCGGCCGATGTAGAGATCAGTATCCCTGTGAAATTTCTCTTTAGTACAGAAATTAACAGATATCGTTTGCTGAGGGGAGAATTTGAAGCCGTTTGTGTCTGCCCATTTCTGAAGAGCGTTGAGCTGCAGTTGGAGTTGCCGCTCTATGGCTGGAATTGAAGACGCTCTGTAGCAGACGACAAAATCTTCTATGTGAACTATATTTGTGTACTGGGTATTTTCCCCAAAATGTGTTGTACTCCTATATATTTGTGTGTATCATGTAAATACTAATTCCTATTATTTTGGTTTAATCATATTTTGGAACTGTCAACTCTCGTTAGTCGTTTGTTGTTCTCCACGCGACTTGTCTCGTCCTAACATTCTGGTGTTAACACAGTTAGCTCTAACATAACACTGCGACTTCCCTCCAAAGTTCGTCACTATGATTCAACAAATTTATAAAGATGCTACTTGTCAAGTCATCCACGATGGTAAACTAACGGAACCCTTCAGCGTAAAAACTGGTGTCCGCCAGGGTTGTTTGCTATCACCGACAATCTTCCTTATGGTATGTGACTGAGTTATGCGAAAGTCAACTACAGGCCAGAGGACGGGTATCCAGTGGACCTTCACGAGGCAGCTGGAGGATCTTGACTATGCAGACGATATCATCCTTCTCTCACAAAGACACGCCGTTGTTGTTGAGTTGGTTTAACGCCCAACATCAGCAATATATAGTCTATATTGTGGACGGGTCCCAAGATTGACGTCTGACAATTTATGTGCTGCCACACACGAGACAGGCCGGGGATACCATGACTCCTGTCTCAGCCGGTCACATTATACTGACACCGAACTGAAGAGGACTAGCCAGAACCTAGTTCATTGGAAGGGATTGCTGCGGCCCTATGTTCCACAAGGAATCAAGAGGTTTAAACTAAAACTGGTATAGTAGACAGTCAATTGGTACTGGCCAATCTGACTCCTGGAAGTGCACGATGTTGCAGTTCGTAAGTTGGCCTTCAGTATAGGACGCCAAAACTGGAAGAACAGCACAATAATGTCAAGAAATGAACAGGTACAACTTTAAGATATTGGGACGCCTTTCTTTGGATCCAGCCCATGTATTTTCTTAAATGATTAAACCAATGGAGTTAAGTAAGTAGAGTTGAGTGTCTCAATGTTCAACGTCAGCGGTAAGCTGTATCGTAGATGTATTCCAATACTGTCGTCTGACAAGTTTACGTGCTGCACCATAGAGACGGTGCGTGACACCAGGACCCCTGTCTCAGCTGGTCACGTCAAACCAACAACAACAAAACAAGCGTTGCATTGGGTAGAAACTGTACATTGCAGCCAACAAAAACGTTTTTTCTACAGAGTGGCGATTTAGGTGTTTATTTAATTATCGAATGCCTTTCATTTTAGGGGGTGAGCTCGGTTCAATAAAGATTACAGAAAAATGAATAATTATTTTCTTTTGGTATAAAACATTCGTACACTCTTACGGTCTTAACCCTATTTTTAACCGTAATGTGTTGAAACCGATGGCTCATTTAAGCTTTAAACACTGAAGCAGTTTTTTGGGTTTTTTTTTAGATTAGTGAGTTTTTACCAAATAATTTGCCGATGAACTGTCATTCTTCCTTTCTTAAAAGTATTTTTATTAGTGGCGGGGTGTTGTCAGGATGAGATTTTAGATTGACGGCATATTGTCAGGATGAGATTTTAGATTGACGGCATATTGTAAGGATAGTTTGTCTCGTCTTTCCGACAAGGATGGTTCGTCTGCAGCTACGTAAAGGCTTTCTACCGGCGTGGTACGAAAGGCCCCGAGGCTGAGACGCAGTGCTTGGTGGTGTGTAGTGTCTAGCATTTTAATATAAGACGACCTGGCAGAGCCATACATTACGTTGCCATAGTCGAGTTTAGATCGTATCAGAGAGCGGTAGAGGTAGAGGAGGGACTCTCTATCTGCTCCCACTCTGTCTCGGATAAAGTTTTAATCAGATTTGTCAAATATAACGCCTAAAAGTCTCGGTTATTGAATTAATTTTTATGCCAAAAGAATTGGAGAGAGATAACGCTGCCTTCAGGCAGGGGATCAAGAGGTTTAAACTAAAACTAGTATGGAAGACAATTGATACCGGCCAATCAGCCTGAGGTCCATTTGACTTGACTGTTTTATATTATATTTGTTTGATCTAGATAGGACATAAAGTAAAAAGGAGGGACATCTTGTGAAATTCATAAGTCAATTTAGCAGAACCAATAAAAGGTCTGAAGTGATTAAATATACAGGGGCGTGAATCCTGGAATTGCACGATTTTGCAGTTCGTAAGTTGGCCTTTAGTATAGGACGCCAAGACTGGAACTAGTCCATGTATTTTCTTAACTGATTAAACCAATGGAGTTAAGTAAGTAGAGTTGAGTTTCTCAATGTTCAACTTCAGCGGTAAGGCTGTATCGTGGATGTATTCCAATACTGTCGTCTGACAAGTTTACGTGCTGCACCATAGAGACGGTGAGTGACACCAGGACCACTGTCTCAGCTGGTCACGTCAAACCAACAACAACAAAGCAAGCGTTGCATTGAGCAAAAAATTTAATTGCAAATTGCAGCCAACACAAACGTCTTTTTTAGAGAGTGACGATTTAGGTGTTTAGTTTAACCCATTTACACCTACTGAGTTCTCATTGTTCCAGCTTCCTAATACCTGGGCATTTTGAGAGCAAGAAATTTTTGGTAGGGTACCTAATAAAAGTTCTGATTTGCAAACAACCATAAACGGCACAATAACAAAAGTATACATTTTTGCAAAGAGAAAAGAATGAACTTTCAGATTATGATGTTTATTTGAGAATAAAAATTTTACATAAAGAGTTTTTATAAGATTAGTCAATTTGAGTTTTTCTTTTTTTTTCGGCTAATGCCTTCTTTGGATCCAAATTAGACCACATGTCTAGAAATGAACAGGTACAACTTTAAGATATTGGCACGACTTTCTTTGGATCTAGTCCATGTATTTTCTTAACTGATTAAACCAATGGAGTTAAGTAAGTAGAGTTGAGTGTCTTAATGTTCAACGTCAGCGGTAAGCTGTATCGTAGATGTATTCCAATACTGTCGTCTGACAAGTTTACGTGCTGCACCATAGAGACGGTGCGTGACACCAGGACCCCTGTCTCAGCTGGTCACGTCAAACCAACAACAACAAAACAAGCGTTGCATTGGGTAGAAACTGTACATTGCAGCCAACAAAAACGTTTTTTCTACAGAGTGGCGATTTAGGTGTTTATTTAATTATCGAATGCCTTTCATTTTTGGGGGTGAGCGCTGTTCAATAAAGATTACAGAAAATTGTTCACGAACAATCATTTTCTTTTGTATGAAATATTCGTATACTCTTACGGTCTTAACCCTATTTTCAACCGTAATGTTTTGAAACCGATGGTCCATTTAGCCTTTAAACACTGAATCAATTGTTTGGTTTTTTTTTAGAATTGTGAGTTTTTGCCAAATAATTTGCCGATGAACTGTCATTCTTCCCTTCTTAAAAGTATTTTTATTAGTGGCGGGGTGGTGGTGGTGGGGCTGGGTTTGAGCAAGTGGTAGAGCCTTGGCCTTCAAACGAGGTACTTTGTTTGATCCCACATTTCGTGCCCCATTGTTTGGGTCTGTTTCAGTTTAATGTGATCAGCTGCCCAACACTGTATCTGTGTGGCAAAACATAAAATTCTGATATTAGGCTTTGAGCCCGTCGCCGTAAATGTTCTTTGAGGCGTTACACTAGGAGAAAGTTTCTGTACAACTAACAAAACACCAACATATTATTGATGTCTTATCTAGCTACCCCTCAAACTTACCTAAACTTTGTCAGATTACATGCTCGACCTTGTCTTCTCAGCGTCCCAATCAAAGTAGATGCGTCCTCGCGATTAGTGCACCAAAGAATGCCTTGAACAACACACGTGTGGGAAGTCGACACGATGACTGTGTAGATATATCTACTCAGATATCAGATAGGCCTACCATGAACGTCTGTTACAGAGTGGGCTTTTTCAGATTGACAACGTTACAAAAAAGTGTATATTTATTTTGTACGTATTTTATTAGAGCTTTTAAATAAATCATAATACTTTTTTGTTTGCTGATTTGGTTGGCAGCTCTGATTGTGGGTGATAAATTGAGAAACTAGATTTAGTGAGACGTCTTCTTCTTCTTCTTCTTCTTCTTCTTCTTCTTCTTCTTCTTCTTCTTCTTCTTCTTCTTCTTCTTCTTCTTCTTCTTCTTCTTCTTCTTCTTCTTCTTCTTCTTCTTCTTCTTCTTCTTCTTCTTCTTCTTCTTCTTCTTC
>RQTK01000721.1:91022-106058 GCA_003991915.1 Elysia chlorotica
TGATGATAATGATGATAATGATAATAATGATAATGATAATAATGATAATAATAATGATGATAATGATAATAATAATGATAATGATAATGATATAATAATAATAATAATAATGATAATGATAATAATGATAATGATATAGATAATAATGATGATGATGATACGTGAATAATAAATAAATAAATAAATTAATTAATTAATTAAATTAAGAAGTGCATAAATAAATAAATTGATAAATTGTTACTGACCATTCAATATTACGCACATTCTTCAATTCATGTTTTAGCCTGACAGTTGCATCCAATAATTGACCTGGTTGTCACTATCTTAAAGAAGCAATGTTTGAGGTCTGAATGGATTCGTTTGCTGAGGTTTGCATAGTCGTATGTTGTTAGAATGAATCAGTAAATCTCACTCAACTCAAAGAAAACTTAACGTGTGTTCAATTTGTACAACTTGTGCCGCCTCAATAGTACATTGAAATCTCACGAGAAAAATACACAAATACCGCACTTAATAAATAAGAAAGTTAATACTAGCATCAGTTGAATATTACAAACAGCATTATGGTATTAATTTCATACATATGCAAAGTCAATACTGAAAATATCACTATCACGCTTTAAAAAAGAAATAGATCGACGGTAGAAGCTACATGATTGCATAACATGTTTGAAAATTTCGTTAAAAAAACAACGTATAAAACAATGTAAACTGAACCATGCCATAATCTAGGCTATAGTAAATTTATATACATGTGTCTAAATGAGTGATACTTTACCCTCAAATTTTTTTTTCTTTTATCGTAAAATTATCTATCAATGTTGCTTCTGTCTAATAAGCAAAAGGTGTAGACCTGTGTATATCAATCCATGTTTATAGGAAGAAGAAAACTTAATACATTTATAATGCTAACGACTGTAGAAATATAATTATAATTGAAATTGATAACTATTGAAGAAGATTGTTTAGAGGCCATCTTTTTACAACGTTAATCACGAAGATACTTCTGCTTCTATGGTCAGTGGTATTTTAAATGAATCTTCAGCTATTGAAGCAAAGTTTCGGTCGCTTTGAAATCCGACTGGTTAGAATTTTTGGACTCCCCTGCGCAATAGAAACTTCTCTCATACAAGTATGAAGAACCAAAAGGAATGATCCAAACAATCGACATTATAGACCTATACTAACGGAGACATTATAGACCTATACTAACAGAGAAACACAAATCTTTCTTAATGAAAACCGAAACCTGATCGTCACATCAATCGTACAATGTACTATATCATTTCTAGAAAGACTACTTCGGAAATGAGGTAGAACATTATAAAATTAAGGTATTGGCAGTTCACTTTAGATGTTCATCAGCTTGCAATTTGGTGCAAATTCGATGCTATGCAATCCCGCAAAATGCCCGTCAATGCTCTCTATAGCGATATATTACTAGTATCTATTAAAGAGAATGGATGAGGATAAAGTATATTAAATTAGATCGAATTCATTAAAGATAGAACAGATTTATGATTATAAAGGCAAGCTTTACACAAATGCACCTACCTTGACTTATAAAGACTAAAAAAGTAATTACAGCATGAGAATAGTATTGGTTATCTTTATAAAATGTAGGGCCTAATCCATCCTAATGTTGTTTTTTTTTTGCCAAATTACTGTAGAGTGTTCGCGTTTCCATCATGCATAAAGATTGGATCTAGGGTAACTGTTTCATGCGTCCCATATTATGATCATTCTCATAAATTTTATTTTGAAAAAAAAAAACACGATGATTTTCATCAGAATATTTCAGTTTCAATCAAAACACTGGAAAATGTTTATGAAAAAAACTGTTTTAAACGGCCTCGAACTGAAAATCTGTTGGGGATCTTTAAGCTGGTGACTTTGTAACACCACATTGATTTTTATCGTGGTTACTTCACTGTTGATCTTGAATTTTGTGTAATGTTAGATGTTTGTAAAATATGATAAATGAACGGATTTTACTAAAGCGACCAAAATTCGCTTTCTTAGTAGGCGTGTACATTTATCATCACAATCTCCTACCCCACCTCGATTCACTAAAGTATGGAAACACACATAATCGGTGAAAATTATACAATTCTAACATAAATTAGTATGAGAGAAACTTGTGTATGATCCTTCAACGTTTTCAAGACACAATTTTCATCACAACGTGTAGAGTTAGGAGCCTGCGATTGCTACTGCGGAGGCCCTGTGGCTTAGAACGGGAAAAGCAATAGGCATTTGTTCGGCGGCTCTGGTTAGATTTTGACTGGGGGCCTAGGTTTTACTTATCACAAGGAACAGACTTCGTTCCGTGGCTAGGAGTGAGTATAAAGCTAGTACCAAATTGGGCCTACTTGCTGGTGGCAGTCCTTACATCCTTGAATCAGTTTCGGTAAATGTGACATGTAGATTTGCTAAAGGAAAGACAGAAATTTAATACTTTTAAATTAGTTTTTGAAAGTACAAAAATCCATAAACCAATAGAGACTGGAAATGTGTGTGTTTTTGTGTGTGTGTGTGTGTTTTTTTTTTCTTTAAGGACCAGTGTAGAAAAGGATCATTGGTTATTAAGTGTTAGTAACGTTTATAATGCCGTGGGTTGAATCGTTGATCATGATGAGGCTGAGTATTTTTTTACAGGGGGACAAGTGTGCTACTTTCTGTATCTTGTGCGCTGTAGGCCGAAGCTTCGCGAAGGGTGGCGGAGACAGACGAGTTTATCCGAGCATGCCGCCAACCACTCCGATCAGGATGAGGATGAGCACCACCACACAGATGATGGCCATGATCTTCTTCTGTTAAATCCAAAACATGGACATGAGGAAAGAAAAATGGAGATGGGGACAGGGGTAAAGATGGGTGAGGATACATGTAATGTAAAGTTTATCGATTTTACAGTAAAGATTACGAAGTTATCACCCATTGTCTTTAATCTTCCGTTGTAACGGGATAAAGATCAAGAAGAAACGAGGATGTGAGATATAGTTACAAGGTTTAAATTTTAGTAGTATGGAAATGTCCTTACTTATGGAATTATCCAAACTTCTGTTATAAACATTGGTTGAAAAAAGTATATTATTAAATTGCTATTTAAGTTAAAAAGTACACAAAAATATGAGGCTTACTAGAAGTACTTTAAGTAGATTATTTCCTTCTATATACTTTAAAATCGTTAAATACAAATTTCTGTAAAATGTGGTAATTACGATAGTTTTGACTAGTATCAACATAAATTGGTGCGACAAAACAAGTCAAACATAAGAAGAGAGAGAAAACAAAAGTCTTCAACGTCAAAATAAGAAAACCAACATTACAGACATAATACTGGTGCAACTTTACTGATAATAAAAATGATAACTAGGACAAAACTATTGTGCATCCTACCTGCATCGTTTTTTCACTGTTGTTGCAGTGGGTTAGTGGTTACTGATAAACATGCCGATGATTCAGATGAAGAGGCTAATGATGAAAATGGTATGGGTGTAGATATATGCCTGTCTCGATGCATCTCAATGTCTTTACCTGCAATTGTCTGTTTCTGTGTCTTTTCTATCTTTGACCTTTTTGTCACATTAACATCTCGGAGTTGCAGTGATTTTGCCATTAACTTTCATGAAATCGTTTTCCGAAATTCATAATTTTGAAGCATTTAAGATAGAACAAAATCTTTGCAGATTTGAAAGTGTCAGCCTCGTTTCCATCAAATAAACTGTGTACACTGATCGCTGTCACGTTCGTGATGTGTCTCCTTTGATTTAATCTGAAATTTGCTTATTCTGTTTGTTGAATTTGTTTCCAACATTTCACTGCTCAATCCAAAGAGTGTTGGATTAACGACGAAGGGGTCCCGGTTTGGTGTCCAGATGAAGCCACATATTCATGTAAGTCCGCCACCATCTTCGCATAGCGTTTTTAAATATTGGCTACCTTTGTTTACAGCACAACTAAAAAAAATAGTACTCACACATAAACACACACATAGAAAAAAAAAAAAGAAATTCACAAGACCAAAAAGAACGATCAACATTTCAAAAACCCACACAAATTCATACTAACTCATTATTTGTTTACCCGATTAAATGAAAAACGAAAACAAAGCAAACAAACAAACAAACTTAAAATAACAGTGTGTTGTTCTTTATCCTCGTTAATACTTATAAATACCTATGCCTTGACGCATTAAAAAGGAATAAACTGAAGCCAGGACAATCGCTACAAAACTGCCGTATTTTCTATTGATTATTGAATACGGCAAAAATATACACGTAACTAATTTGCGAATTTTAATATAATCAGTCACTCCAGGTAAAAGGTATAAAGATCATTCTGCTATGTTTCCCACAAGCTTCATAGCATCCAACAAACACAAACATTCTCAAATAAATAAATTAACTAATAAGTAAAGAAAGAAAGAAAGAGAACAAAGAAACCTCTAGACTTCACTAGCCACACATTGATCCTAAATCTACTGAAAAATACACACGTAGTTATGGACATGGTTTAACAAAATTAGGAACTGTCACGCAAAAATGAAACGAAAAATAAATAACATAAATGAATAAAAATGAAACGAGATAGCTTGTTTAAAAGATTATATTTGGACTTTTTTTAATAGAATCCAACAAATAAAATCTAACCATTAAAAGGTGATAAACGCGCTATGAATACAAAAAAAAAGTAAAAGAATAATGATACGATGCAATGCATAGTTACAAGAAGATATAACTAGTCAATCAATAACTAAAATGAACGGAATAAAAGTAAACGAAACAATAAAAAGTAGTGATCATATAATAAATTAAAAAATAAAAATAAAGAAAATACTAGGAAAATGATAATTTTAAAAAAAGTATTTGTCCTTATACTTTACAATGCGTCATCATTATTGTTTTAACAATGTTCATATAGGTAATACAAATAAAAGCAAGGTCTCAAGCATTTTATGGAAGCCTGATATGAAAGATACGGGGTCTAGGCAGTGAAAAAAAGTGAAGTACAAAACTATGATTATATTTTCTCAGGATAGGTATGCGCACTTTAACCTTCCATCAGTAGAGAACATAACAATGAATAATAGCATTATTTCTCACAGTGAAAAGACACGAATCTTAATCATACAAAAATATAATAAAGGGAAATCTTTACGGTATCATTTTGCAAGTATCTACTCTTGGGAACTCCATTGGTGTAAAAATCAACGTCTCACTTAATAAAACCTTTGCACATTAAAAATCACCGAAAAAGGATGAAGAAACATGATTTTAATTCAAAAAGCAGGTGAAAACATAAAACTTAATTGAGAATTTCAGAAACGTCATTTAAAATTGACAACTAGGTATAAAAATATTTTCCTAAAATGTATTTGTGGCAGCGCTTTTGGGAGTTGTTATATGACTGGAAAGCCCTTTCAAAAACAATCTCAACAACGAAACAGCTAATTATGGGAAGCATCCACTTTAGGAATTTGATTACTCCTGACCAAAGGTGCTCCAATCAACGTAACTGGGGTCAGACTCAGATCTTGCTAAAACCGTATGAAATATTTCAACACATGTCGTGTGTAGAATACAGTTCGGAAAGTGGAACAGCAAGAAGTTTTTTCTACGATTTCCGTCTCATCAGGGTGGTTTTTCCCGTATGTCTCAAGGTCTATTCCTTGTATGCGCACTCTTTGGTTTTTTGTTGTTGTTTTTTTTTAAGTGCGCAGTTCAATACAAAGAGGCATCAGCACAAATGCAGATCAAAAGGCACAAGTTTGAGGTGTGATGGGAAAGTTAAGTTGTGGGTTGTCGTTTTTTTTTCATCACAAAATGATTGTTTTTAAGTCACCAAGTGTCTTAGAGGGTGTTACTTTTTCCGTCTCAAACTCGAGGGTCAACAAGTATTATAAATTGTGTTTTACACAGATTTAGTTTTAATAATTATACATGTACTGTGTTATTAATTCGAGATACGTTAAAAACTAAGGGATCTAACTCTTGTTGTTGCTGCCCCGTGAAGTGGTAAAGTTTACTCCCCTCCCAATAATGTTAATAAGAGCAAATCAAGCAACTTGAATCTCTGTGTTTCTTTCACATAGAAATCAATGTTTGTCTTGAGGGGCGATAATTGAGCACTGTTAAGAATTGATCACAATGTTTGTTGAAAGACGTATACACTCATACAAATTCCCTATTATTATTCATTAAGCAAAGCAATGCATTTTAGTTGTGAGGCAAACAATATACATGTAAATAATTTTAAATATCTAAGTCAAATTGTCGGAATTTTTTTACTTTCCAGTCATGTTTTGATGCTAGAGTACCTATCTAGAACGGGGAAAATTTGTGGTGGTGGGAAATAGGGGGTCTGTAGTGCTCTGGAATGAAGATTGGAAAGTCCGGGGTTCGATTATCAGGCGGTGTCCTCTCAGTCCATTGTACGAGCCTTTAGGCAACCTAGGCTAGCTGGTATTATAAGCAATGAAGATTGTATTTTAATGGAAATATAAACAAACAGTGGACTATGCTAAAAAAGTGAAGAAAAGAGGCCAGTGTGGCGATGGTGCGGCGACAAGGCTACCCTTGTTCGTCTGACACAGCAAGGACGGTGATCTAATTAACTACGAGAACAGCAAAACAAATCATGGTGAAAATCTGCCTCTGAAAAGAAAGAAATAATGAAAGAAAAGAGAAAAGAAAAATAAACATTGAAACTAGACTAACTTAAATAAAGAAAAATGTAAAGAAAGAAGATCAACTAAAAACAATTCTAGGTATAATAATTATATTAAATAATTACATTATGTTACTACAGTGAGAAAACAAAATTATAGGCCTTGATGTGAAATAATGAAAAAATAGTGTTCAAAAAAACATCTATTAAACTAAGCTAATATGTAACAGTATAAAGAAAAAAAGTACAAGAATTACAATACATATCTATAAAAATATGTTAAAATTCTAAAAAGTGAAGGTGAAAAGTCAACACATAAGCACTCACGATTACAAACTACTCAACAAACTAATAATTTTCGACTTAAGTAATATCATTTGGAAAATTCAAAATAGTACGTCGCTATTCAACCTAATGGGTACAAGTGTATGTGTATAAGTATCGTGTGTAAAGGATACGATTTCATATAAGGCTATGTTTGGAAAGGGGGGGAACCTTTTGGAACTTTTGGGATGTTTTTTTTTCAACATAATAGCATTAAAATAAATTATCGCAAATACAAATGGTTGTCGCTACGAATGTATTCATAAGAACTGCAGGAGAAGTACCTCTTCTTAACCAATTTGGAAGAATAACACACACAAAAAATCATGAGAGATTTTTCCACCACCATTAAAATTATGAAATAGTTATTGGCACAGAAGTTGATCATTACCCCACTGCAAATCCAAGGCTGATGTGTTCAAAGGGTAAAGGGTCCACCAACTTTTTAACCATTGGACTCGCTTCCCTCAAGCCGTACATACCTTTAATACTTCAGGTATTACATTTTATTTTGTGCTTTAGGGAAAATACAATTCTGCTAATGATATATGATAAACAAAAGCATAATAATATTGTGATCTGAAAAACTCATATCAGGCGTTATGGTTCATGCAATCAACTAATAACATAAGAATTGAAATATCTAAAAACAACAACAGAACAAAAAGATCTAATTAGTCTATATGAATATTTTCTAACTATAAAGGTGCATTAACTGCATAGGTAAAAACCGGACACCCATTGTTTTTCACTGACCCGCCTGGCTTTGCTCTGGTACTTGACCGCTTTCTTGGTATCGTTGACCGCCTCCCCGATGTACTCAGTGGCCTTGCTGACGTTGTATTCAATCCGGTCTATCATCTCACCCTGTGTGGCAAGGGTACAATGGGGTAGGATAAGGTTATATACGCCTTATTATACCATAAGAAAATTTGCCTTTGTCGTACCTTATATAATGTTTGATTCAATCTAGCAATGTTAATGCATACGTGTAACATGGTTGCAATTGTGCATTGTGATACATACACAATATGCACTTTGTATTAAAAAAACATATCTCTATACTTATCTTCAAACACCCAAAGACACACAAACATACAATGATAAAAGGAGATGATATGCAATAAAATTAGATGATATAACCTACGATGAGGTAAGATGAAATTAAATAAGATGGTATCTAAAAGACAACATGTGGTGGAACCTGATTCAAAATTCAAAATAAAGTTTTTGTGCTTGGCATTGAATGTTTATAACAAGTTCTAAGGAAAGATGATTTTTTAAGAGTTCAGTGCCTCCACTCAATCTTACTGACTCAACTAGCAGGAATATACCTGTTTCAGCAAGTTAGTCAATATACAAGTGAAGGTCTAATTACCAGATGGCAAAGAAAGAAGAAGAGGAGGGTTATAGTGAACCAACTAAACTTTCCTTCCAGAGCGTACATTAATGCCATGCCCATGAATCAACCCAACAATTTCGGATCATACCCATTCCTACTCACCAGACTGAAAATACAAAAAATGATCATCAATGTGCTCTCTGAGATACGATGCACTCATGGAATAAAAACAGATTGGTAATTATGATTTATAATGTGGTCCCGCCTGGCTCTCGACTAACATGGCCATAGCCATCAACCTAATTTTATGAAAAGACATCATGTAGTGTTTTCTGTCTACAGTTCTAATTCTGTGGTCCTACCTGACTCTTGGTCAACATTGTTTATGAAGGGACAGCACGTGGTGTGTTTCTCTATACCGGATGATCACCAATTCAGTGGTCCTACCTGACTCTCGACTTGAATGGCCATTTCGATGAACCTTTGAAGAGGATACTCCTAATGCGTTCCTATTTATGTCTACACTTCTAATTCTTGTCCCACCTGAGTCTGGACTTACATGGCCATACCCATCAACATCATTATTGTGGAGACACCATCAAATGTGCCTCTATCCAGTTATAATTATTATTTTGTGCTCCCACCTGACTATTGACATACATGTCATATACACCAACATAAATAATGAAGAGGTAACATTTAATGTGTTTCTGACTACAGTTCTAAGTTTGTGGCCCTACCTCATTCTCAACTAACACGGCCATATCCACAAACATTCTTTGAAGATGACTCCTGGTGCATTCCTGTTTCTGTCTACAATTCTATTTCGGTTGACCTATCTGACTCCTGACCAAATTTGCCACCCCCATTAACATATTAAGAAGAGGAGGCGTGTGCTGTATGCCTGTTTCTGTCTACAGTTCTAATTCTGTGGCCACACCTGACTCTCAACTAACACGACCATATCCATAAACATGTTATGAAGAGGAGACCCATGGTGTATGCCTACTTCTGTCTACAGTTCTAATTCTGTGGTCCTACCTCACTCTCGACTAGCATGGCCATATCCATAAACATGTTGTAAAGAGGAGACCCATGGTGTATGCCTACTTCTGTCTACAGTTCTAATTCTGTGGTCCTACCTCACTCTCGACTAACACGACCATATCCACAAACATTCTTTAAAGATGACTCCTGGTGCATTCCTATTTCTGTCTACAATTCTAATTCGGTTGACCTCTCTGACTCCTGACCAACATTGCCAACTCCCTTAACATATTGTAAAGAGGAGGCGTGTGCTGTGTGCCTGCTGCTGTCTACAGTTCTAATTATGTGGACTCTCGACTAACATTGTCATATCCACCAACAAGCGACACGTGAAGTGCTTCTGTCCAGTTCTAGTTCTGTGGTACAACCTGACTCCCGACTAAAATGGTCATATCCGTAACCATATGTAGAGGAGACCAGTGCCGTATGACTAATTCTGTACACAGTTCTATGTATGTGGTCATACCTGACTCTCAACAGTCGTGGCAATAATGACACATGCAGATGATGCCCTTGGTGCGTTCCTATTTCTGTCTACAAGTCTAATTCGGTGGTCCTAACTGACTTTCGACTAATAGAGCCATATCCATGAACATATTATAAACAGGAGTCCCGTAATGTCTGCGTATTTCTGTATACAGTTTTGATTCTGTGGCCCTACCTGACTCTTAACCAACATCACCATATTTATGAGCATAATTTAAGACGAGGCGATGTTTAATGTACTCCTGTCTAGTTTTAAAATTTTGGTCCTATATGGCTCTCGACCATGATGGCCATGTCAACGAACAATATGAAGAGACAATATATACTGCGCTTCTGTCTACAGGTTTATTTCTGTGGTCCTACTTGACTCTATACTAGAGTGGCCATACCCATCAACATTATGAAGAGGCGATATCATGTAATGTTTTCTGTCTGCAGTTCTAATTCGACTGTATGTCTACAGTTTTATTTCTGTGGTCCTACATGACTCTCGACTAAAATGGCCATACCCATCAACATTATAAAGAGGCAACATAACGCGCTTCTGTCTACAGTTTTATTTCTGTGGTCCTAACATGGCCATATCCATGAACATTATGAAGGGGTAACATAACGCGCTTCTGACTACAGTTTTTCTGTGGTCCTACCTGACTCTCGACTAGCATGGCCATATCCATCAACATTATGAAGAGGCGACATATAACGCGCTTCTGTAGTGTTATAATTCGAATTCATGTCTACAGTTATAATTCTGTGGTCTTACATGAGTCTCGACTAGCATGGCCATATCCATCAACATTATGAAGAGGCGACATCATGTAATGTTTTCTGTCTACAGTTCTAATTGGAATTTATGTCTACAGTTTTATTTCTGTGGTCCTACCTGACTCTCGACTAGCATGGCCATATCCATGAACATATCGTGCAGCTCTCGTATAGACGTCTCCAGCTTCATGATGTCATTGTGTCGAGCCTCGATGTCCGCCACAGTTTGCTTGGCCTGCTGTGTGTCGCTCATGATCTGCAGTAGACAAGGGCGACTATAGAATCTAACGACATACGGGGGGTTACAAATAACATTAATATCGCAGTATAGGATCTCTCGGGGGAACTTAAAAGACTTCAAACCCAGAGAGAGTCAGAGAGAGAGAGAGTCAGAGAGAGAAAGAGTCAGAGAGAGAGATATAGAGAGAGAGTGAGAGTCAGAGAGAGAGAGAGAGAGAGAGAGAGAAAGAAGGTTTCCTCCAGAGAACAGTTTGTGAATGGTAGGTTTGTATTTTACTTTACGTTATGCCCTCCACCCCCGCCCTGATTAAGTCACTGATAACAAGACAAAGCGATAACAAAGGGCAAAGTGAATGTGTACGGAAATGGCGGGTGTAGCGGTGTTGGGGTTAGACCAAGAGCATTGGCTTTCGATTCAGCAGATCCAGGATTCAAATCTGACTCGAGTCACCTAGCTTCCTACTGGTTGGGTAGGTGTCAGTATAAAGTGACCAGCTAACTTACGTTTACATTAATGTGTATGATCTTTTTTAGACCTAGGAGACGTTGGACAGAGTGACAGCTTCGCTTTCTGTGACAAAACTTTACTTTTGTATGCGATGTGACAAAAAGTTACTGTTGTATGCGCAGACGTCTATGCAGTGCTCCATTTTATTCAAACAGAGCCACTCAGTGATCAAAGCAGTTCAAAGACGACAACATTGTGCATTTCTATTTTTAAACAAATTTTTGAAGTGTCGTGACTGCGTCATCCGTTAACGTCCTGCACATCGCAAAAGGTGTATTAATTTTACTATGACTCTGTCAACTTACTCCTTGCGTGAAGATTGCAGGGTTCCCTGACTCGATCATGACTTCCAGCTCCTCGTTTGTGGTTTCCTTGCCAGCTGCAAAATGGAGGAAGAAAATAGGATTTTAGATAACTTCACACAAGCAGCTTGAAAAGTTTTTCTTAAAAAGGCAAACAAAACAAAGAACTTTAA
The DNA here is from genome assembly GCA_003991915.1 of Elysia chlorotica. Taxonomy (NCBI): domain Eukaryota; kingdom Metazoa; phylum Mollusca; class Gastropoda; family Plakobranchidae; genus Elysia; species Elysia chlorotica. The sequence continues at coordinate 102,882 of RQTK01000721.1, forward strand.
TTTAGACGGGAGAGAAGACTATTGAGATAGATCTATTACTAAATTAATATTTTGGGATAACAATTTGTCTTATTATTCGAACATCTTTAACGTTTTCTCCTACTTCCATTGAATTAGAACTGCATTGCACAAACCAAAACTATCTTTGGTGATTATTCGAAAAGTGTTCAACCAATAAACACCCATTCCTCATGCATCTCCCTTGTTTATAACTATGGATTAGGACATCACCAACCATACCCTAAAACTGATTTGGCTGACAATAATACCCTGTGTGGTCACGAAGTTGCCTCGGTTACCGCTGGGGACTTTTAGCAATATTGGACTGGTCCCAATTTTAGAGCTATTTTAAAGAGAATCATCCCCTGATATAACCCCTGAAGAAGTCGACGTAAATTAGTAAACTACTCACCCTGTTACGGGCTTAATGCTTGTTGTTCACTTTGAGAGTTCTCTGCCCATCAGTCTTTTATGTTATCCAAATACTTTCTTTTTGGTTGTCCTGTTCCTATAAGCTCTCACCCGTTCTGCTCTACCCTCCACTTTATCTTTACAAGGAGAATGCTGGCTCTTCAAGTGGTCTTTATATCAGCTTTCTTGTTTCAATCGTTTGCAAGATAATGCCCTATCAACGCTGCTATATGGGGCACCAGTTTCCCGTCCAACTGCTGGTTGAGGAGCACAAAATTTCTCTACCAGGGAACTCTTTGCGCTCGACAATGTAGAGTCACTAGTCTCTCGCGCGCATATCCTTATACACACACTCCTTGGACTTGGACATTTCTCAGTGTGTCTCTTTGAGACTTGAGGCGAGAAAGTGCAAGGTGGTCCTACACTTATCTGCGCCTTTATTCAGCGTGACGGTTTTGGACTTAAGGCTAAAAGCTGCAATATGATTCCACTCTGTGTCAGTGTGACGGTTTTAGACTTAGATATAGTTTTGTCTTAATGTGTTTGTTCTGTGGCCGGTTTGAAACTTGAGTCTAGAAGCTGCAGGTGACTCCACTCGACCTGTGCCTTCATAGTAATTGTTCATTCGCAAAACCAAACTACAACACTAATTTTAAGAAAGAAAAATGTCCGAACTTACTGATGGCCAGCTGGCGCTTTATGCGACCTTTGCACCGGTCCCTGTAGTCAATCTGACAGGCGTTGTAGTCGTTCATGACCTCCACGAAGTTCCGGGTCAATGTGGCATGCTGGGAATGGGAAGAGCGGAACATTCGTTACAATCGTTGTAGCAGAGCATTCGTTTTATGAGCGTTTCAATTAATAGTTTGGGTGTAACCCGCTTTCCTTTTTGTTTATATTTTTATATTTACAAAAGCGTTTGCATGCCTTAAAGCAAATTAAAAGAGTTAAAGTTATAGGAAAAATAAATAGAGTGATGGATAGATGGATAGGCCTAGATAGATATGTAGGTAATAATATAGATAGGTGTATAATAGGTGGATAGAAATAAATATCGAGGAGTTAGCTAGAGATAGAGAGAGAGCGAGAAAGAAAGAAAGAAATAAAGAAAGGAAGATGAAGAGAGAGAGAGAGAGAGAGAGAGAGAGAGAGAGAGATAAACAGATTCAGGCAGACAGACAGACAGTCAAGGAAGGACAGACAGAAAGACAGACCAAAAGACAGGCACATAGACAACGAGGGAAATTAAGTGTGCAAGAGAGAGGTTTCAAACATATAATCACATATGCCTAGATGTAGATCTTGATGAAAACCTACTTGAGTTTTGCGTATCCTAAGATCGGCCGGAGACTTGCATGTCTGTTCTTCTTGCTCTATGTTGTGCTCGATCACTAAAAGGCACACAAATTAGGGTCAAGATATATGTCACATAGTTAAACTTCAATATTAAAAACTAAGCAAATCATACGCATACACCAATACAAAAAGTAATCAAAACAATCTGCAATACTCAGATCGTTTCAGTAGCCATGAATTTCCACACTCAAGTTGATAAAATTGGATTTAAACTAATAAATGTGGCTAAATTTTTAATAAAAATTAAAACAATTTCGTAACGTTAATTTCTATAACGTACTGAAATTATACCTCTTTATATACCCACCCCCCACCTTTTTTCCCCACCCTAACCCTACCCCCCGAACCAAAACAAAACAAAACAACAACAAAAAAACAAAACAAACAAATATGTTTGTCTACAGTTAAAACACCCTCAATCCTCTTCGATTTTCAATTAAATTAAATTATATTTAATTAATCTTTTCATTACATAATGCCTTATATATGACGTCATGCAAATATTGGTCTATAAATCGATTGATTGCTTAGATGGTTGATTTATTAAATGAATAAATAATTCATTTGGTTTATCTTAACACGCCTTTCAAATCTGGTACGGTTTTTCTGACAGCTAATCATGGTTACATACGAGTAACCGCCCCCGATGTTACAAGAAATAATAATTTGTATCTGTCCCTTCTGCGAAGATTTAATGCCCGATGTTACGTTAATATATTTCGCTTTGAATGAAGAAGGTCTACTTTGAACATTTATAAACTAAACGCTGCACCAAGCTCTGATTATAGTTAATTGTAAGTTCCCTTCCTACCACAGGGTACAAGAAGAATACCGTTAAGACATTAGCCCAGCTGAGGTCTGGATCTCGAACCACCTGGTCGTCAGGCGTGATCGGAAGGGGGGGGGGGAACGCAGGGTGATCGGGGGGGGGGGGGTGAACTGCCGGTAAAGCGTTGGTCTCCAGATCGGAGGGTCTACAGTTCGAATCACACGATCGTTCAAAAAATGTCCGTGTTAGTTCAATATGAGCAACTTAGACAGTAGTCCGGGACCCCTCGCCCAGTCATGTGTGTGACATCATGAAAGTTTCAGATGCCGGTCTTAGGACCCTTCCACAATAATGGTTTATATAGAACTGACGTTGAACGTTCAGCAACAAAACAAAAAGGGGCGAGCACTACCGACTGAGCTAGTTTGTCCCGACAGAGTACGCGGAAAGCTTTAAAAAGAGACCTTGCTGAGGGAAATAGTGATGGAAGAAAGAACTATCCAAGTAAAGCTTGGGAGATGAAGAGAAGGCCCTGCATTATTAATTAGGTCAGCCCTGTCTTTCACCATATGAAACAGAAAATATATGGGGGGAAAGAAAGAGAGAGAGAGAGAGAGAGAGAGAGAGAGAGAGAGGGAGAG